>JAOTOM010004818.1:0-347500 GCA_034440615.1 Ashinkailepas kermadecensis | reverse complement strand
TTCGGCTACTCGACATCCAACAGTCACCAATCACTAGACGGGACAGGACAGGATACAAAGCAAACCGAACGGCACCACCAACCCTGCTGCTGATCACGCGAGCTCCGGATACCTCTTCCGGCCGTCCGGTCGAGCGATGAAAGTGAAAATAAACTCAGATGACTAACCGCAGCTACTTGCCCTTGCAGCATCAATCTCGTCGCAGCCAATAGCCTGCGCCGACGGGCAGTGTCAACGAGCTGCGCCCTCATCACCTCACCACCGGCACGATGAAGAAGCGGCACTGACACACATCCGCATCACGCAGATGGTGACGCACCGGCACTGACATACGTCAGCTGGTGCACAGGGGTGCGCAGACGTGAGCGGAGACCGCCACCCTGGAATAACAAATGACCGCAAACTTCACAGATTGATGTGAGCGTAACAGAAGCGTGCCAACGGTATGTACAAACACCAGCTGTATTCAGACCACTGCATGCGTGCAGCAGCCATGCGGAGATACACCGTGGCGACCAACGATGCCGTCTCCGTCCCAGGGGTGAACCAGGGCTGTCGTCTCTGTCCCGAGGATGGACCAGGGTTGCCGTCTTTGTCTCAAGGGTGGACCAGGGATGATATCTCTATCCCGGGGCGGACCAGGGATGCTGCCTCTGTCCCAAGTGGGACCAGGGATGACGTCTCTGCCCTGAAGGTGAACCAGGGATGACGTCTCTGGCCCGAGAGTGAACCAGGGATGGCGTCTCTGGCCTGAGGGTGGATCAGGGATGACGTCTATATCCCATGAGTGGACTAGGGATAGCGTCCATCAGCGTAGGAACAGGGGGCAGCAGGGGCGCATGCCCCCCCCCACCCAACAAAGTTTCAGGGCACTGTCCAACCTTTTGATAACACCTTGCAGCCAGTTGAACACTTCCGATGAGGATGTTTTTCGTTTCCATAATGCTGGACATATCTTGAGAATACAAATATCCTTCAAAAAAGCTTTCTGAACCAGACTTTTGTACCATATTTGATAGCATGACTGTCAACAAACGGTCTGACGCACAATGATGGACGCAAGAGGTCATGTAGGCGCGCACCCAGGATTTTTCCATGGGGGGGGGACCGGACCGAAAAGGGCACTTGGCCGGCTCCAAAAGGGCACTTGACCGGCTCCAACAGGGCACTTTGCGGCCCGGGGCACACTAGAAGGTTTGTTGACCAGGGGGGTGGGCAAGCAATTTGTTTTAAAATTGCTAGAAAAAAATGATTTTTTGGCCGGAATGTCCCAAATTTAGCCCGAAAATCACCTGCTTTATGATAAGGCAGGTGATTTTTGGGCTAAATTTGGGACATTCCGGCCAAGAGGGCACTTTTCGGTCAAAAGGGCACTTTGGACTCATGGGGGGGGGCCCGGGCCCCCTGCCCCCTCCGGTGCGCCACTGGAGTCATGTATGACTTTTTCTGTTATTCTGTGTATACGGCCGCATAAAAATTGTCGACAATGTCTGTACAATTTCTACCTACCAATAAAGGGGCCTTGGGTGCAGAGCTGACCATCTTTCAAGAAGCCAAGGGGTTCAAGTCCTTAATTTCAAAACAAATTTTCAGCTCGAATAGGGAAAATTACAAATCAACAGCTGATTGCATCGGACAAGTGGGCACTGCCTATTGACGAATCCGTGTTAGTTTTGCTTCCTCGCAAGTCGTGGGGCTAAGGGCAAGTCATGGGTAAGCCACGCGTGACCGCGTGCACGGAGCTGCCTAGTTTATACTGGCTTAGTTCATGAAGCAGGCTAGCTCTTCGCTAAACATATTTGTTACTTAAGACTGCTATTCACCATTGCAATGTTTTGCAACACGTGTAAATATTCACGTTGCATGTTAATATATAATATAATATATCAGTGGTTATGAAAAGCTACATCAAAATCTGGCACGTAACTAGTTACATTCCGGATTTTAGGGCCTATGCTTATACCACAGTATTAGCTGATAGATCTAGGATACGAGGCAACCTAATCTAGTATACGAGGTATGTTAGTTGCATCGAATTATGGAAATTGGAATTATGAAAATTGGGTGAACCGTTTTCCCCTGCTACCCTTGAAAACCACCCCTGCTGATCTGTGATCTGTCGTCGCCATTTCCACTTCTTCGGTGTCGGTGGTCCGTTCAGATGTAGACTTATATATCTACCTGTGTGTCGGCTGTCCCTTTCCTAACCCTGAACTCGCCCCACCCCAGTTTTGGCTTCACCCCCTCCCAAATGTTAAGGATAAGAAATGCATCTTTGCCAAATAAGAAATGCATGACCTCTTTGCCAAATAAAATAAATCAGAATTTCTGGGATCTGAACCTAAAGTGGCCGAAAACCGAAGAGTTTTAGGTTGCAGGTGCTGGTGGGAGAGGCTCGAGTACATTGTCACTTCCCCACGACCCAATGTTTAAGCAAATCGATACCCCTGCGTACTAAGTGACACACCACACTTCACGGCTCTGGGAGCTGTGTAACCGATAGCTTCACCTTCGTTACACCTGTACCGCTTTCGGTCCGTTACAGATGCACGGCTTCAGGTCCGTTATAGCTGCACGACTTCAGATCCGTTCTAGCTGCTTCAGTTCAGTATAGCCGCACGACTTCGGGCCCGTCACAACTGCACAGCTCCAGGTACGCCACAACTGCACAGCTCCAGGTATGCCACAACTGCACAGCTCCAGGTACGCCACAACTGCACAGCTCCAGGTACGCCACAACTGCACAGCTCCAGGTACGCCACAACTGCACAGTTTCCGCTATGGCCCATCTGGGCTACAGACGGATTCTCCATCATCACTGCCATAAGCACCAGCATGATCTCAGCTGCTCAGAGCCCACCCCGTGCCCGTCGTCCTTCCTCACCGCTTGACAGCCCACCCGTCAGTCCAGCTCAGCGCGTGCCAGACGCCGGCGCTCGCGGGCGCCACCCATGGGACGTCAAACGCCCGCGGCGCTCAGCCAAGCCGTCGCCAGCCGCCCGGGGTCACGTGGCTTCCGGCCCGGCGTGGACCGATGTCTGCACATTTGTCCCCCGCTCCAGTCAGTATATCCGCCCCGGCGTGGACCGACATCTGCACATTTGTCTGCTGCTCCAGTCAGTATATCCGTCCCGGCGTGGACCGACATCTGCACATTTGTTTGCCACTCCAGTCAGTATATCCGTCCCGGCGTGGACCGACATCTGCACATTTGTCTGCTGCTCCAGTCAGTATATCCGTCCCGGCGTGGACCGACATCTGCACATTTGTTTGCCGCTCCAGTCAGTACAACCGTCTCGGGGCGCTGATGAAGTTTGAGGTGAAGTCACGACCGAGGGATCTCCTGCACGGATGTTGCGATCAATTTGCGTGAGCGCCACTTTGGAGCTTTCTAGCAGACGAAGAGAAAAGCTTCCACACACGACTTGAAAATATTTACATGATGCACCGAAGTCTTCTCTGAGCTTCGACTTTCCCGTTCAGATGGCTGTGCTATTGCGCGCTTCATTGCACTGCCGTGGAGCATTTGTGCGATCTCCCTGCGCACAGCGCCAGCGCCAGTCTCGTGGAGTTATGCTGGCGACCTGGCCATGAGCAGCCGGTCCCGATCACACCCCGTCACTGCCATTGTACATATCGAGCCGATCCAACTCGCGACAAGACCGGTGGCCGCGCCGCGCCGGAAGAGTTCACCCCCCCCCCCCTCCTCTGAACTCTGCCGGCCGGCTCATTCTCGTCCACACGTGAGGGACGGTGCCTTCATCGACCCCCCGCAGTCGCTCAGAGCAGCCACCGGGAAAGGAGGCGCCAGGTAAACGAGCGGCCACCGGCACAGGAGGTTCCAGGCAGACGAGCGGCCACCGGCACAGGAGGTTCCAGGCAGACGGGCACTGCCACCGGCACAGGAGGTTCCAGGCAAATGAGCGAGCTCGATAACTCATCTGGAGAGCCTTGGTTGGCGACGAGATGGGTAGCTGTGAAAAAATGTGCCTTTCACCATGCTTAGGCTACTGAGCAATAAACCTGCCGTCTTAATTTTCGTCCACGCAGGGTGAGCACCCGTCAACATAGTCACAATGGGATGGTGTCGCGCCTGCTATCATCGGTTGGTGTTGCACCTGTTATGAAGGACTGATGCTACACCTGTTGCAATGGGCTGATGTCGCACTTGTTATGATGGGCTGGTGTTGCACCTGTTGTGATGGGCTGATGTCGTACCTGTTGTGATGGGCTGGTGTCGCACCTGATGTGATGGGCTGGTGTTGCACTGGTTGTGATGGGCTGATGTCGCACCTGTTGTGATGGGCTGATGTCGCACCTGTTGTGATGGGCTGGTGTCGCACCTGTTGTGATGGGCTGATGTTGCACTGGTTGTGATGGGCTGATATCGCACCTGTTGTGATGGGCTGATGTCGCACCTGTTGTGATGGGCTGGTGTTGTACCTGCTGTAATGGGCTGGTGTTGCACTGGGCTGATATCGCACCTGTTGTGATGAGCTGGCGTTGCACCTGTTGCGATGGGCTGGTGTTGCACCTGTTGTGATGGGCTGGTGTTGCACTGGTTGTGATGGGCTGGTGTTGCACCTGTTGTGATGGCTGATGTCGCACCTGTTGTGATGGGCTGATGTCGCACCTGTTGTGATGGGCTGATGTTGTACCTGTTGTGATGGGCTGGTGTTGCACCTGTTGTGATGGGCTGATGCTGCACTGGTTGTGATGGGCTGGTGCTTCACCTGTTGTGATGAGCTGATGTCGCACCTGTTGTGATGGGCTGGTGTTGCACTGGTTGTGATGGGCTGGTGTTGCACCTGTTGTGATGGGCTGATGTTGCACATGTTGTGATGAGCTGATGTCGCACCTGTTGTGATGGGCTGGTGTTGCACTGGTTGTGATGGGCTGGTGTTGCACCTGTTGTGATGGGCTGATGTCGCACATGTTGTGATGGGCTGATGTCGCACCTGTTGTGATGGGCTGATGTCGCACCTGTTGTGATGGGCTGGTGTTGTACCTGCTGTAATGGGCTGGTGCTTCACCTGTTGTGATGGGCTGATGTCGCACCTGTTGTGATGGGCTGATGTCGCACCTGTTGTGATGGACTGGTGTTGTACCTGCTGTAATGGGCTGGTGCTTCACCTGTTGTGATGGGCTGATGTCGCACCTGTTGTGATGAGCTGATGTCGCACCTGTTGTGATGGGCTGATGTCGCACCTGCTGTAATGGGCTGATGTCGCACCTGTTGTGATGGGCTGATGTCGCACCTGCTGTAATGGGCTGGTGTTGCACCTGTTGTGATGAGCTGATGTCGCACCTGCTGTAATGGGCTGGTGTTGCACCTGTTGTGATGAGCTGATGTCGCACCTGTTGTGATGGGCTGGTGTTGTACCTGCTGTAATGGGCTGGTGTTGCACCTGTTGTGATGAGCTGATGTCGCACATGTTGTGATGGGCTGATGTCGCACCTGTTGTGATGGGCTGATGTCGCACCTGTTGTGATGGGCTGGTGTTGTACCTGCTGTAATGGGCTGGTGTTGCACCTGTTGTGATGGGCTGATGTCGCACATGTTGTGATGGGCTGATGTCGCACCTGTTGTGATGGGCTGATGTCGCACCCGTTGTGATGGGCTGGTGTTGTACCTGCTGTAATGGGCTGGTGCTTCACCTGTTGTGATGGGCTGATGTCGCACATGTTGTGATGGGCTGATGTCGCACCTGTTGTGATGGACTGGTGTTGTACCTGCTGTAATGGGCTGGTGCTTCACCTGTTGTGATGGGCTGATGTCGCACCTGTTGTGATGGGCTGATGTCGCACCTGCTGTAATGGGCTGGTGCTGCACCTGTTGTGATGGGCTGATGTCGCACCTGTTGTGATGGGCTGATGTCGCACCTGCTGTAATGGGCTGGTGCTTCACCTGTTGTGATGGGCTGATGTCGCACCTGTTGTGATGGGCTGATGTCGCACCTGTTGTGATGGGCTGATGTCGCACCTGTTGTGATGGGCTGATGTCGCACCTGCTGTAATGGGCTGATGTCGCACCTGTTGTGATGAGCTGATGTCGCACCTGTTGTGATGGCTGATGTCGCACCTGTTGTGATGGGCTGATGTCGCACCTGCTGAAATGGGCTGGTGTTGCACCTGTTGTGATGAGCTGATGTCGCACCTGTTGTGATGGGCTGGTGTTGCACCTGTTGTGATGGGCTGGTGTTGCACCTGTTGTGATGGGCTGATGTCGCACCTGTTGTGATGGGCTGGTGTTGCACCTGTTGTGATGAGCTGATGTCGCACCTGTTGTGATGAGCTGATGTCGCACCTGTTGTGATGAGCTGATGTCGCACCTGTTGTGATGAGCTGATGTTGCACCTGATGTGATGAGCTGATGTCGCACCTGTTGTGATGGGCTGATGTCGCACCCGTTGCGATGGGTTGGCGGCGCGACTGTTTGGCAAAGCGCTTACTATCTATATAGCGAGACTAGGCGTGTCATAACTTGGAAGATCTACTTTTTGCCAGCGTTTACACTGGACGTTTATGTTGCTCCGTACCGGTCTTCTCACTGAATGTTCTCACCCACTACTCTTGCAACGGATTTAATCATATATATAGAAAGGGATACAGCTTGAATTGCAGGCGAGCCTTAGGAAATTTCTATGTACACTTCCTTATTTATACGCGGTAGTTTTTTGTCCTTTTTCGCGGCTTTAGGGGGCGTGTCTTGCCGGTTAGTGCGAGCCGCTGTGGAAGCCGCAGTATATCCGTCGGTCCTGGCTTTCTTCCTCAAACTTCATGAACCTCCTACGACGGATGTACCACCATGTGGAGGAGAGGAGCAGCCAGTTCAGCATGACCTCCATAGTTAGCACTCACTTCAGAAACAGGTTTATAAGAGGAGGTAGCACGTAGTTGCAGATGTCCACGCATGCCATTTTTACAACGGAAGCTGTTCGTCCCAGTATGTTGAATATTCTTCACATTGAAACATACATAACAGCTACGTTACAGGACCTGCCAATGCACTTCATCCAAAGGGCAGTTCTGCCGAACGGTCAAGCGGTATCCAGAACGTCGTTGTCGAAGAATCTTGCACGATCCAGGATTTGTCTTAATTTTGTCATGGGTTAGACATCGAAGTAGATCGTTTGACATATATATTCTTTCCGCGGATAATATTTTAGGTTCCAAACTCTAAGCTTGCCTCACAAAGAATTTGGATTCATTCAGTGATACAGGAGGATGTTTGTTCCCGGCAATGATTCCTTATTGATTCCTTATTGAGCCCCTGCACGAGTCCCTCAAAATATCAGAATTGATGCGCACACGAGCAAAAAGCAGAATAAATTGACCCTAAATGCGAACGACAACAAAAATAGATGTCCACAACCAGGACACCTCAGTTCTCATAAGCGTTGGAATGGTGGTCTGCCAAACAGGTGCGCACCAACCCACCCTACGGCGCGTCGTGGTGACAGACGCCCACCCGGCCGCGCCAGGCCCCAGGCCAAATACTAAACTGTCCGAAGGCCACAATGAAGGCGAGCTGATCTATGCCCCTGCCGGGAATGTTAATATGTTTATATAAAACGCTCACATGACTCACCTGATCTCATAGAAATGCTCGTCCGGGAGGTCATAAAAAGAAGGCACCCAAGTGCGCGTAAAAGCTAAGAGGACTACCAAACGGCCACGATATGATCTCGCCGCTGCGACCCGCGACTCCAGCTGTTGTGTGCCGTACGCCGGGCACGTAGGGCCGACTTTTTTACTCCGTCTGCGATGTATTCAGCAGCCCCCAGTGAAACGTGAGAGCGTCGATTCAGATTAGGTACGAATCGGTGGTCGACCACACCGCCGCCGCCGTCTTCGCAGTTCTCTGACGCTCGTTCTGCGCACCAGACCTGAGCACTGGCCCATGTACGACGGAAGGCGTTGCGATCACACGGAGGTACGGGTCGACCAGGCCTCTTGAATTGTCAATTAATTCACGCTACCACGACGTAAGCTAGAGTCGCGACGGACATCCGCGCTGGCTGGCCGGCTCCGGGATTGTCGATAGCGAGCAGCGAATTCTAAATATAATCACTCCGCCTCGACCTCGCTCATCACTAGCCTGCAGTCAGCGAGCCTCGACCTCGCTCATCACTAGCCTGCAGTCAGCGAGCCTCGACCTCGCTCATCACTAACCTGCAGTCAGCGAGCCGCGACCTCGCTCATCACTAACCTGCAGTCAGCGAGCCGCGACCTCGCTCATCACTAACCTGCAGTCAGCGAGCCTCGACCTCGCTCATCACTAACCTGCAGTCAGCGAGCCTTAACCTCGCTCATCACTAGCCTGCAGTCAGCGAGCCTCGACCCCGCTCGTCACCAACCTGCAGTCAGCGAGCCTCGACCTCGCTTATCACTTACCTGCAGTCAGCGAACCCTCACAAGTTGGTCACGCTGTGTGCACCCCTGGGCGGTAATGAGGTGCGGCACCACCACGTGCCATCAATTGACCGAGTAATGATGGTGGGTAGGGGTCCAGTCCACGGGTGGATTCGGGACCAGATAATTCCCCAGCTTCAGTCATCCGGCACACCTCATGTCAACATATGGCCAACACACGACACACCTCATGTCAACATATGGCCAACACACGACACACCTCATGTCAACATATGGCCAACACACGACACACCTCATGTCAACATATGGCCAACACACGACACACCTCATGTCAACATATGGCCAACACACGACACACCTCATATCAACATATGGCCAACACACGACACACATCATATCAACATATGACCAACACACGACACACCTCATGTCAACATATGGCCAACACACGACACACCTCATATCAGCATATGGCCAACACACGACACACCTCATATCAACATATGGCCAACACACGACACACCTCATATCAACATATGGCCAACACACGACACACCTCATATCAACATATGGCCAACACACGACACACCTCATGTCAACATATGGCCAACACACGACACACCTCATGTCAACATATGGCCAACACACGACACACCTCATGTCAACATATGGCCAACACACGACACACCTCATCCAGAGATGATAGAGCTACTCAACATAAAAAGCCAAAGAGGGTCATGGAACTTTTGTTAAGTGTATGATGCTTAATGCTCAGAGCATTCGATCCAAATTTGATGAGTTCAAGTGTTATGTTGCTGAGGAGAACCCATATTTTGTTTGCATTACTGAGGCATGGGTCAGTGAGGGATATTTTTGGGATAACTTGCAGGACTATGAGATCCAGGGATACAATATGTTTTCATGCAATAGGGGTCCAGCAGTGAAAGGGGGTGGTGTAATGCTCTATGTGAATAGCTTATACAGTTCTCAAAAAGTAGTAGATGGGGTGAAAAATGTGTCTGTGGAGTCCATTTGGCTTGATGTTGCTGTGGGAAAAGGCAACAACAATAAACTGAGGATAGGAGCTTTGTATCGATCAGGAACCTTGCCACATTCTCAGCAACTGGAGCTTGATAAGGTGATTTGTGAGGAAATCGGTAGAAACTTTCAGAGGAAATGCCTTATTCTTGGTGACTTTAATCTAAAAGGATATGAAAATGTTGGTGTTGGCTCCCCATCATGTAAACTGTTTAGGAAATGCCTTGAAGAGGACTTGTTCTTACACCAGTTTGTAATGGAACCAACCAGGCAGGGCTCATTCTTGGACCTTGTCTTCTCAGATTTAAGTGATTTAGTTCAAGACTTGACTGTAGGAGAAACTCTGGGAAGAAGTGACCATAACATAGTGAGATTCAAGGCACAGGTATCAGGGACAATCAAGGATAATTTGGCAAAGATTCCAAATTTTAACAGGGCAGACTTTGCCTGCATGAGAGAGGCTTTAAGTGCCATAAAATGGGAAGAAGAATTCTTTGATTTAAATGCCTGTGAAATGTGGGAAAAGTTCAAATCCTACTTGAGGGAAATTCAGATTAGACATGTCCCCCAAAAGCAAAGGCGCAAAAGAAGGGTAGGAAAGCCAGCATGGCTTACACCAGATGTGATGAAAGCAATTAAGGCTAAGAAAGGTGCATTTAGAGTATTTAAGGAAGCTTCAAATATCGTAAATCTAAGGTCGTATCAAAAATATAGAGATGCTGTGAAGCAAAAAATCAGAGCAGCAAAGCGAGCAAAAGAATTGGATTTGGCTAGGAACTGTAATGGGGACAGTAAAAAGTTCTTTAGTTTCTACAAGCTAAGTAAAGTTTCAAGCACAATTGGTCCACTGGATGTAAATGGGACTATATTGAGTGAGGATAGTGAGATGGTTGAGGAGCAGAGCAGGCAGTTTAAATCAGTGTTTACAGTGGAGGATGTGACTAATCTGCCAATCGTGAACCACAGTTCAGTGACAGGTGATCAGATACACGATGTTGATTTCATTGATAG
Source organism: Ashinkailepas kermadecensis (assembly GCA_034440615.1). Classification (NCBI taxonomy): domain Eukaryota; kingdom Metazoa; phylum Arthropoda; class Thecostraca; family Neolepadidae; genus Ashinkailepas; species Ashinkailepas kermadecensis. The sequence continues at coordinate 337,075 of JAOTOM010004818.1, read as the reverse complement.
TGATATTGTTTTCAATTATATCAGAAATATAAAGCCAAACAAGGCAGCAGGACCCGATGGAATTTATGCTAGGGTATTGCGGGAAGCTGAAAAGGAAGTGGCAATTCCACTTAGTATAATATTTTGTAGATCAGTTTCGCAAAATGAAATTCCAACAGATTGGAAAAGGGCAAATGTAGTTCCTATTTTCAAGAAAGGAGAAAGAGGGAAAGTTGAAAACTATAGGCCAGTAAGCCTCACATCCCTAGTCTGCAAGGTACTCAAATCAATTATCAAGGATAGAATAGTTAGTTTTCTGGAAGGAAACAGATTGATTCAAGATACTCAACATGGGTTTAGAAAAGGGCGATCGTGCCTCACAAATCTCTTGGACTTTTTTGAATTTTGCTACAGAACAATTTGATCAGGGAAATCAGGTTGATGTAGCATATCTTGACTTTAGTAAGGCCTTTGACAAGGTACCCCATAAACGGTTAATGATGCAGCTTCAGGTCCATGGTATTGCAGGTAGCATCCTAAAATGGATAGAGTCGTGGCTTTCAGATAGACAGCAGAGAGTGATGCTAAATGGTACAAAGTATCATGGCAAAATGTTCTTAGTGGAGTCCCCCAGGGGCAGTGTTGGAAATATGGTCCTTTTTTGGAACTTTTGTCATCCAAAGAATTATACACTCCCAAAAAAAATCCACTTCTTACATTACATGATATATCGTGAAGAGCCTTGCTTAAACAGCAATCTCAACCAGCTGTCGTAATCCAATAGTATTATTGGATTGGGATGAAGCAGAGGATGCAGCATGCTCCAAGGGCCTATAACATATGGTAATAAGTGGCTGACAATGAAAAACCCTTCTAGTTTTGGTGCTCTTCATCTTGTCTAGCCATGTTATGTCCTTGCCACAGCAACTTGGCAACATCATTGAAGATAATGCACATTTGTTATGTCAGGTGACCATGAGAGCTGCAGCAACATTCCAAGAGGATGCAGAAGTGGAACAGAAAATTAGATGCAAGCAAGACTAGACGGGTGCCAGCTTGCCAGCATGTGCAACAGATGACAGCAGATGCTTAAGGATCACTCTGCAATCTGTATACAACATTAATACCAATGTATTTGTTCCATGAAATGGTGCAGGTGGTATGCAATTGTCTGAAACATGTGAATTAATAAACAGCCATTCCTTCATGTGTACATTGTTCATTTGTGAAAATGCTGGAATCAGTAGTGTTCAGAAGAATGCAAGGCTAGACAGAACTAGAGAACTAGAGAAGTCCCATTATGATTTGTCATGGCATAGGAATGTTCAGGAAGCTGCAGGGACAAAAAAAACAAATAATGGAGTTTATTGGGGTATGAGGTGGGATGCACTTAACAATTTCCTGAAACATTTAGTTAGAGCACAACAATGCTTGTGAGTTACTGTATCCGTGCACTGAAGGGGACCAATCCCTTATTCCTGAAAATATATTGTCTTACAAAAATGAAAGCTTTATTTCCAAAACAAAACAAAGCAAGCTGAAAGGTTCTATCCAAATCCAACACATTAAGAACACACTTATGAAAATACTCTTTCCAGGTTATGGATGTTCATTTATGAAAATTATTGGGGGGGGATACCTGAAAGGCAATGGGCAGGGTGAAATAGATTGGGGGCACACTCCATAGAGTCCCATGTTAAAAGTTGAAGTCATTTGAGAAGCAAAGCAAACATTGAGGGTCCCCTGTCCTAGGTTGTGCCACTGCATGCATGGGCACCAACAGAGGGATACAGATGTGCACCACTGCAAAATATAGGGAATCACAATTTTGCTATGGCTACCCATACTTCTCAACATTAAGCTGGTTATGCATACATCATTCTAGCTAGGTAGGTATATTTCTGATTTGATACTGAAGTTTACACCAACAAGAATAATTAAATTTCAAGAAACCTCAATTGGGCCTAAGTTCCTACGTCGGCCGATACTACACGAGATCAACTAGTAGTCTCACTACCTGGTCCCTGAATTATCGGACTATATCCCATCATACAACTCACGAGGCTTATCCCAGCCAATAATTTCAATGGCGAAGATATTGATAATAGATACGTAGGTCGTTCCTACCAAGGTTGGCGATGCCTACAACGAGCCTCTTTCGTCTCTTTCCATCCAGTGGGCAACTCGGTGCATACAAGAAAAATTCAGGGTACAGGACTGTGTGAAATTACTAACACATATTTTCAGCAATAACCTCATACGTTTCGGTAACTCAATGTACAAGCAAACAAAAGGAGTGGCTATGGGTAACCGATGTGCACCTCCTTTAGCGATTGCTTTTATGCACCGCCTTGAGTCGATCTTCTTAGCTTCGTATGATTTGAAACCAGCTCTCTACATGAGGTATATAGACGATATTTTTGGTGTTTGGACACATGGCTTGGCCTCTCTGCTCGACTTCTTTGCAGAAATTAACCAACAACACTCCAGCATCAAGTTCACCTTAGAACACACTGGTCATAGCAGTTCGATTCCTTTCCTTGATACGTTGTTTGTAGTTCAGGCTGATGGGAGCTACACCACCGAACTGTACTTTAAACCTATGGCAGCCCCCATCATCTTGCACTATGATTCGGCCCACCCGATGGCTACTAAAAAGGCCGTTTTAACATCCCAAATGAGGAGAGCAGCACGAGTCTCCTCCCATACTATTTCATGCGAGCGGAGCCTTGCGAAGATGACAACTCTTTTCCTGGAAAACGGATACCCAGCACATCGGGTACACTCCGCCGCTCGTGCTGTTCACCCTCACAACAGGAGTAGGATAAGTGGGCAACGTCGGCATCGAGCGGGTAGTAATCCCAACTATGTTTACATGAGACTTCCATTTGTCGATGACCAACTATGTCGACAGGTAAACGCAGCCATCCGTTCGTCTCATCTAAACCATGTTAGGGTAGCCTGGACTAGCGGACCTACGCTGAAATCTTACCTGGTCCGCTCAGCCCTGGAAATTCCGCCATGCCCTGCTGGTAGAAGAACGTGCCACACCTGCATCAACGGGCTGAAAGGTAGATGCACGCGAAAAAACGTAGTTTATAAAATAACGTGCAACCGCTGTCTTGGAATATTTTATGTCGGTGAAACCAAACGTAGTATCAGGGATAGGTACAATGAGCACTTGGGAGATGCCAGACTTCGAAGAGCATACACACCTTTAGGCGAACACATGATCGACAAACATTATAACATGGAACACAGCGACACTAACACAAACTTCAAAGTAGAAATTCTAGCAACAGCCAGGGACAACGCTGATCTAAAGGTCCTCGAATCTCTACACATACGTAATCTACGGCCGCAACTAAACACGCAAACGACGTCTTGGTATATCACTTAAATTACATAAACATAAATTATATTATATGTATTACGCGTTATATTGGATCTATGTCTATATATGTGCGTGAGTGTATGTATCGATATGTATGTGGACCATCGGCTCGGGCTTCCTCAGAGGATTCTATCTTGACCTAGTTTGTTTCTGGTTTGGAGTTTCTTTAAGTGTCTGCACCACTGAGGAGGCTTTTCTGCATTCCACGTGTCTTTGCACGCTTTTTTTCTCGCGTGCTTTTTTTTTTCAATTGCTTAACTTGACATTTTTATATCACTCCTGACGATGGCCCCTGGCCGAAACGTTGAGTACCTAATAAAGTATAATCCTTAACGTTACTTTTGATGTCAACTCAGCACCTCCTGGTATATTGAAGGTCGTATGCTTTCTTTACACGCAATGTCTAAAACCCAGGAGCATCTAAGAGCCATTCTTCGTTGTATTAAGAAAAATTCCTCGCCAAGTGAAAGAAACCTCTATTCTCGGCTCGCCTAATGAAGGGAAACCACCATTCCCAGACTGGCCAGACCCGAACGGCGCTTCTTGGATTCGATGGATTCGCGGCTCTCCAGCTCCCACTCCGGTCGGAGCTTTTTATACTACGGCCAAGAAAGGCCATAAATAATGCATTCCTTTCTATTTCCTTGAAGATTGAGATGTTCTACATAACTTGACATGAATAAAACTGATCGTTTTGCATCCTGGACCAGTCCAGAGCAATAAAACAAAAAAGATATGCGATGGATTTTACGCAAGAAAATTACCTAAATGGTACCAAAACGTTCTTCAAATCTGGTTATATTTTACAGTCAAATGGACCACGATATAACCAGAAATTTCAGTGTCCTTCCATTTCATGACCTACATTGTTTAAATACACCACAAACTGGTGGCAATAATAGTGTTTATGCCACTCCGACAACTAATTTCTCCCACTCCGGGAAAATGGAAATTTAGCCGTCATGTTCTTATACGCTGCTAAATGCGGGGTGGTTACGAGCCGCTTACTGGTCTTTCGTCAACTCCGGCTGACTGTACGGAGGCTGCTGATTGGCTTAATGGTTTGAACTCAGCCAATGGGATGAAATCTTTGTTGACAAAGGTAAAAGAGCAGTTTGTCTCGATTGCATTATTTTTGTGACAATGTAACACAAGTCGCAGCCAGCCCTGATGAAGGTTAAGGCCAGCCGGCCTTGGGCCAGCCCAAGGCCTATCGAGTCAGCCAAGGCAACAGCCAAGGTACGAAGCCGGGGAGGAGGCTATTGTTATTTTTTTCTGTTTTCGTTCTCCTCAGGTGTGCGCCTCGGGGAAAAGAGTAGGTGCTGTGGGAATAGTAACTGGTAGGTGCTGCTTTATTATCTTCTGTGACTCCTATTGTCTGGCATACCCCTTGTAGGAATTCTTCTTTTTTTCTGCCGATTCTATTGCGGCGAATATGGCTAATTGCTATTAATGCTGGCTTTCGATGGGTAACAGTTGGAGCATGCTAATCACAGGTGTAAATTTGTACACTTTTGTTGTTGCCAATGCGACATAATGATTTCCAAATTTCCAAGTTGTTATTTGGGTCGAAGCGCCCTTAAACCCAAATAACAACGATTTCCAAATTTAACATAATGCCTATGGTGGTGCATGGAATGAATGGATTCAAATTTCCTATTGGAAACATTTTTTTTGCAGTCCTGATACATTATGTTTTTAAATCCAACCATGCCATGGGCATTCTTCATCAGCACATTTTTCTTTAAAAAAATGCAAATTAAAGAACATAACCTGACATAACCTAACCTTGCCTGGTTCATTGTTGAAAAACAAATTCTTGAAATATAAAAAAGCATTGGATATGAAAACTTGTCCAACTTAAGAGTAGAGCCCAACTTATAACCTAACGAAGCCTAACCAATTTGTTTGCTTCATGGAGGTAAACTGTGTAAGACGTGTCTTGTGGATACCCTAAGCTTGAATAATATATTTCTTCATAGTAATATACCTACATACCTGAAGTTGAAATATATTCAAACTCGCATGGAAAATCAATCACGATTAAATGCATCACTTCTTGCCAATGACAGTATATTTAACACTTTTCCAGCACCACAACACATATGACTGCTATGTGAAGTTTGTATTCTCAGTGAATACTATTTTTATGTGATCCAGCATCAGGCGGCATACTTAGGCTGTGTGGGATGAAACACCTGTAATGTATGCTTCTTGAATGGAAAAACAAGACTTTATTTCTTTGTCTCAGTAATTTGTATTCACCCCCATGGTTACCAGGCATTATGCACTCCGTAATTGCATGAACTCAAAGATTATACACTCCGAATCCAAGAACGAGAAGTGAAAATCCAACACTGCCCAGGGGTCGGTACTGGGGCCACTATTGTTCATTATATATGTAAATAGCATTGAATGTGGCCTAAGCAGTAAGGTTTTGAAATTTGCGGATGATTTGAAGATCTTTAGGGCAATAACAGGGCAAAATGAGCAGGTTTTGCTGCAGAAAGACTTAGACGAGCTAGTGAAGTGGTCCGAAAAATGGCAAATGAAGTTTAATTTTGATAAGTGCAAAGTCATGCATGTAGGTAGACAGCATATGAAGGCTCCATACTTGATGGGTGGCCAAGTACTATCTGTGACTCAGCAGGAGAAGGACTTAGGTGTTATTTTGAACACAAAATTGGGGGCATCAGAACAGACCAAAGAAGCCAGGAAGAAGGCACTAAGAATGCTTGGGGCAATACAGAGGAATGTGTCATACAAAAGTGAGGAGGTGATCAGGAAGCTTTACTGTGCATATGTCAGGCCACATTTGGAATACTGTGTCCAAGCTTGGTCCCCTAGTTATGAGAAAGATTGTTGGCTTTTAGAGAGAGTACAAAAGAGGGCAACAAAAATGGTTAATGGTATAGGCAACCTGGAATATGAGGAAAGACTGAAGAAATTGAACATGTTTTCACTTAGATATAGAAGGCTGAGAGGAGATCTCATCGATATTTTTAAATTTGTTCATGGTCGGGAGCAGGGATGTCTCAGGGAAATGTTTGAATTTAACAGAAATGATGCAATTAGAGGTCATCAATTCAAAATTAAAGTTAATCACAGCGGGACAAGGTTGAGACAGTCTTTCTTCACCAACGGGGTGGTGGAACACTGGAACCAGCTGCCAGGAACCATTGTCAGTGGCAGCACGCTGAACGTCTTTAGGAGCGGCATGGACAATCATTATAGGAATAGGGGGATTGTTTTTCTGTATTCCAGGGAAGGTTGATCGACAGGGAGGAGTGGGAGTTGGGAGGAGTTTGTAATTGTTGACTGTGTTATGAAATAGCAAGTGAGTCTCTTATTAAGTCTAAATGCTTTATAACTTTATATAGGGTGTACCTAGCAGTGGATTCAGCACCTTCCTTCGGGATGTGATACTGATGAGATTGTCTATGGTAGCACAATGGGTATGGTGGGAGGAGTTTGTAATTGTTGAGTGTATTATGCAATAGCAAGTGAGTCTCTTATTAAGTCTGAACGCTTTACGAATTTCTGTGGGATGTGCCTAGCAGTGGATTCGGCACCTTCCTTCGGGATGTGATGCTGATGAGGTTGTCTATGGTGGCACGATGGGTGTGATGGGAGGAGCTTGTGATCATTGAGGGTGTTAGGCGGTAGCAAGTGAGTGGTGTTAGATGGGCTGGGATATATAGCTCCCTAGGAACTTGAGATAAGGGATTGATTGGGGTGGGAGTATGTACATTCTAGTACCTTTTCTAGATAGGCTTAACCCAGATGGGCCCCTGTGGCTCTTATTAAGCCTTAATACTTTATGACTTTATGACCTCATGTCAACATATGGCCAACACAAGACACACCTCATGTCAACATATGGCCAACACACGACACACCTCATATCAACATATGGCCAACACACGACACACCTCATATCAACATATGGCCAACACACGACACACCTCATGTCAACATATGGCCAACACACGACACACATATCAACATATGGCCAACACATGACACACCTCATGTCAACATATGGCCAACACACGACACACCTCATGTCAACATATGGCCAACACACGACACACCTCATATCAACATATGGCCAACACACGACACACCTCATGTCAACATATGGCCAACACACGACACACCTCATATCAACATATGGCCAACACACGACACACCTCATATCAACATATGGCCAACACACGACACACCTCATGTCAACATATGGCCAACACATGACACACATCATATCAACATATGGCCAACACACGACACACCTCATGTCAACATATGGCCAACACACAACACACCTCATGTCAACATATGGCCAACACACGACACACCTCATATCAACATATGGCCAACACACAACACACCTCATATCACAATATGGCCAACACACGACACACCTCATGTCAACATATGGCCAACACATGACACACATCATATCAACATATGGCCAACACACGACACACCTCATATCAACATATGGCCAACACACGACACACCTCATGTCAACATATGGCCAACACACGACACACCTCATGTCAACATATGGCCAACACACAACACACCTCATATCAACATATGGCCAACACACGACACACCTCATATCAACATATGCCCAACACACGACACACGTCATATAAACATATCGCCAACACACGACACACCTCATATCAACATATGGCCAACACACGACACACCTCATATCAACAGATGGCCAACACACGACACACCTCATGTCAACATATGGCCAACACACGACACACCTCATGTCAACATATGGCCAACACACGACACACCTCATATCAACATATGGCCAACACACGACACACCTCATATCAACATATGCCCAACACACGACACACGTCATATCAACATATCGCCAACACACGACACACCTCATATCAACATATGGCCAACACACGACACACCTCATGTCAACATATGACCAACACACGAAACACCTCATATCAACATATGGCCAACACACGACACACCTCATATCAACATATGGCCAACACACGACACACCTCATGTCAACATATGGCCAGCACACAACACACCTCATGTCAACATATGGCCAACACACGACACACCTCATATCAACATATGGCCAACACACGACACACCTCATATCACAATATGGCCAACACACGACACACCTCATATCAACATATGGCCAACACACGACACACCTCATATCAACATATGGCCAACACACGACACACCTCATATCACAATATGGCCAACACACGACACACCTCATATCAACATATGGCCAACACACGACACACCTCATATCAACATATGGCCAACACACGACACACCTCATGTCAACATATGGCCAGCACACAACACACCTCATGTCAACATATGGCCAACACACGACACACCTCATATCAACATATGGCCAACACACGACACACCTCATATCACAATATGGCCAACACACGACACACCTCATATCAACATATGGCCAACACACGACACACCTCATATCAACATATGGCCAACACACGACACACCTCATGTCAACATATGGCCAACACATGACACACATCATATCAACATATGGCCAACACACGACACACCTCATATCAACATATGGCCAACACACGACACACCTCATGTCAACATATGGCCAACACACGACACACCTCATGTCAACATATGGCCAACACACGACACACCTCATATCAACATATGGCCAACACACGACACACCTCATATCAACATATGCCCAACACACGACACACGTCATATAAACATATCGCCAACACACGACACACCTCATATCAACATATGGCCAACACACGACACACCTCATATCAACATATGGCCAACACACGACACACCTCATGTCAACATATGGCCAACACACGACACACCTCATGTCAACATATGGCCAACACACGACACACCTCATATCAACATATGGCCAACACACGACACACCTCATATCAACATATGGCCAACACACGACACACGTCATATCAACATATCGCCAACACACGACACACCTCATATCAACATATGGCCAACACACGACACACCTCGTCAACATATGGCCAACACACCACACACCTCATATCAACATATGGCCAACACACGACACACCTCATGTCAACATATGGCCAACACACGACACACCTCATATCAACATATGGCCAACACACGACACACCTCATGTCAACATATGGCCAACACACGACACACCTCATGTCAACATATGGCCAACACACGACACACCTCATGTCAACATATGGCCAACACACGGCCTCCCCAAGTCTGGAATCCACCTGTGATGATCGGGTCTCAGTGTGCCGGTCAGTCCCCTATACTCCCCATCAGTGCCGGGTCCCGGTGTGCCGGTCAGTCCCCTATACTGCCCATCAGTGTCAGGTCCCAGTGTGCCGGTCAGTCCCCTATACTGCCCGTCAGTGTCAGGTCCCAGTGTGCCGGTCAGTCCCCTATACTGCCCGTCAGTGTCAGGTCCCAGTGTGCCTGTCAGTCCCCTATACTGCCCGTCGGTGTCAGGTCCCAGTGAGTCGGTCAGGTCTCAGTGTACCGGCCAGTCCCCCATACTCCCCGTCGGTGTCAGGTCTCAGTGTACCGGTCAGTCCCCTATACTGCCCGTCAGTGTCAGGTCTCAGTGTACCGGTCAGTCCCCTATACTCCCCGTCGGTGTCAGGTCTCAGTGTACCGGTCAGTCCCCTATACTGCCCGTCAGTGTCAGGCCCCAGTGTGCCGGTCAGTCCCCTATACTCCCCGTCAGTGTGAGGTCTCCGTGCCCCGATCGGTTCCCTGTGCTCCTCGTTAGGGTAGGTCCCAAAGTGCCGGTAGGCTCCCTGCAGGCCTCATCAGGTCAGTTTTCTAGGTGTGCCGGTCGGGCGGCAAGCTTCCTCCTCCTGCAGGCGGGCCCACACTGTCGGCTGAGCCGACAGACGACAATACATGCCTGGTGTCCAGCCCTGGGCAGCGGACGGCGGTGTGGCCCACCGCCAATGCAAATAACAACACTTCACGGAGATCACGCAACTGCCGACAACACCTCACTGAGATCACACGCGACTGCCGACAACACCTCACGGAGATCACGCGACGGCCGACAATACCTCACGGAGATCACGCGACTGCCGACAACACCTCACTGAGATCACGCGACTGCCGACAACACCTCACGGAGATCACGCGACTGCCGACAACACCTCACGGAGATCACGCGACTGCCGACAACACCTCACGGAGATCACGCGACTGCCGACAACACCTCACGGAGATCACGCGACTGCCGACAACACCTCACGGAGATCACGCGACTGCCGACAGCATCTCACGGAGATCATACGACTGCCGACAACACCTCACGGAGATCACGCGACTGCCGACAGCACCTCACGGAGATCACACGACTGCCGACAACACCTCACAGAGATCACGCGACTGCCGACAGAGCTGCAACTGGACCAACGTAGACGACTGCTAGCCCACAATCCGCCAGCTGGACTGGTCCACGTCCAGCAGCGGCCATGGAACCTGCCTTAGCTCATCTGAAAGTCAATTAATTAATTAATTAATTAACTAGTTAGCTAGTTCGTTAGCCAGTTGAGTTTCCGGGTGCGTCGAGTGCATTGTCATCGAGCGCCCACAACTGACAAACAACCCTTGGTTATTTGGGCTTAGGGGCGCATCGACTGCGTTGGTCATACAACGCCCAGACAAACAACCCTCATTTCAGGTCTGCTGTGATAGCACCTGACAGCGAGGAGTGCATCTCCATGCTTCAAGTGATACACATAAAGCCAGCCTTTGAGATGTGCACACGCACTATGCATTACTTCAGCTTCCTACAGACAATTCCCGGTTGCTAATGAATCACGTGGTTAGCGTCATGGCTTGTATGGGCGCAGCGATTCGCTGCCGCAGTCAGAGTTCGCGATGACGTAGAGAGTCATCGCGGCAGGCGTCATGCGCTCTGACGACAGGACCGCATTGCCGCCGGGCTTTCAGTGCAACGAAAAACGGCAGTCAGTGGCCAATCATGTCCGTATCAAAATAAATACAAAAAAGCATCACGATGAGTCACCGAGCCTGATACCCTAGATGCGTTATCCAGTCCCGACGGCTCGCGCAGTAACATGAGACCAACACACAGATGTACACCAGGAGCCCACACAGGGACGAGCGCAGCAACATGAGACCAACACACAGATGTACACCAGGAGCCCGTACAGGGGCGGGCGAAGTACGCCGGCGACAAGGAACAAACCGACAACGCCGCGTCACCGAGAACGGCGTCAGGACACGCCTGATGCCAGCCTCCATCACGACACCGCGGTACGCACCGGTCGTCTATCGCTACGTTGTAGACGACAACGTCGTGTATCGCTGTAGGCGACGCTGACCACGACGGTGAGGCTGGCGGCGCGGCTCATCGCACCGGCCAGCTCGTTAGCGTCTGTCCCCGTCCCAGTTGAGCGCTGCTCGCCCGCGGCCACACCTGCCGTCCGCCCCGGTCCATTCGGTCCCAGCTGAGCACTGCTCGCCCGCGGCCACACCTGCCGTCCGCCCCGGTCCATTCGGTCCCAGCTGAGCACTGCTCGCCCGCGGCCACACCTGCCGTCCGCCCCGGTCCATTCGGTCCCAGCTGAGCACTGCTCGCCCGCGGCCACACCTCGCCCTGACTGATCCGAGGTCTCTGACCCCACCTGCCGTCCCCCGGTCCTGTCCCAGCTGAGCACTGCTCGCCCGCGGCCACACCTGCCGTCCGCCCCGGTCCATTCGGTCCCAGCTGAGCACTGCTCGCCCGCGGCCACACCTCGCCTGACCGACGAGGTCTCTGACCCCGTCCTCGGCTGTCAGCTGATCACTGCTCGCCCGCGGCCACACCTGCCGTCCGCCCCGGTCCATTCGGTCCCAGCTGAGCACTGCTCGCCAGCGGCCACACCTCGCCTGACTGACGAGGTCTCTGACCCCGTCCTCGGCTGTCAGCTGATCACTGCTCGCCCGCGGCCACACCTCGCCTGACCGACGAGGTCTCTGACCCCGTCCTCGGCTGTCAGCTGATCACTGCTCGCCCGCGGCCACACCTCGCCTGACTGACGAGGAATCTGACCCCGTTCTCGGCTGCTAGCGCGCTGTCGTCTGCTTGCGAAACTCGTTGAACTTCTCCAAGTACATCTGAATGGTGTCCGTCGGGTTAAAAGTTGAGTTTTGCCGGTTCTGTGAAATGAACACCAACACTCAATGACAACTGCAGGCGAGTATGAATAGCTAACACACCATAGTACTCTTAGCCAGGTTTGCTTATGATTTAGTTCGACCATCTCTTTGTTTAAAGCACAACTTTCACGTACATCTGATGTAATCTGAAGCCGGCCGCGGCGAAATACACCACAAACAACTGGACTAAGCATGTGTCACTGACTCTTTGCTGCCCAGCGACGCATTTAAGTCGAACCAGACATTTCGATTGATACACGAGTGTCCTACCCCTAGATAATCTAATCATTACCCGAGAACAGGCTGCAGTGTTATTGTTATTGTTATTGTGGTTTAGGGGCGCATCAACTGCACAGGTCATATAGCGCCCATAGGCTGCAATGTTGAAGGTGCTGGTCAGCCACAGTGCAATTTGTCCTGATTAATTAATGTTGTGTCAACTGTTGAAGAACTTGGTGGTTATTGGTTTCACGACACGTGGACCGTTGAGTCATGTAGCGTCGCCAATCTCTCACGTCGATTGGTTGCGGGCGAAGAGTAGCGACAGGTGAGGCTCGAACCCACAATCTTTCGATTGTGAGACGGGCAACTTACCCGTAGACTACTCGTCCCCTGAAGAACTTGGTACAACAGCGCGTAAATGCACGACATACTCAGTGTAGATATATCCGGTCTTCCAGAACCAACGATATCGAAACATTTATCACTCGGTTACTAAGAGGTCCGTGGCGACATCTATCACAGTGCTCCCGATCTCTGATCCGGCACCATCAACCTCACAGCTGATCGGGTAACTTGCAGCCCAATCAGCTGTTCGAACGTGAAATCATCTCTCCGGCCGTCACGTGGCTACTGGACTATGTGATTGGATTGGATTGGATTGTGATTGGATTCAAGCGAGGCACACGGTCAGTCAGTCCGCTGGTCATCAGTTGGTTAATAGCACACTCCGTCAAATGCCCACCATTGTCAGCAACTACACCACGCAATAAAACAGTCGCCAATGTATCACATACGCCTCACTGAGCAAATAAACACCAGCTACAGCAGCTATTGGTCTTATATAGTGTGGGTCTTACCCCGGCTGCCATCCAGGCTTACTCCCTTGTGTTTTTTTCATTGAAGGCTCGGGGCACGTTTGCGGGGGTTGAACTTCGCTCTGTGAGGTGAAGCTTCGACAACTGAGGCTAACAGCTGACGGGTGACGGGTGACGGTGACGGTGACGTCAGAAAGTTCCTGTGCGCTGGAAGGTCCAGCTGCTGATGACGTCACTAGCCTGCCTTTTGCTGGACGCCGGCCGACAGCGCCCTCTCGCCATACTTTTCGCGCCACCGCGCCAATCGATTTTGGCGCGCGCCTCAGGATGACATCGTATTATTTCAGCATATTGATAGGAAACATTGCCTTTTCAATCATTATGTCACCAGCGGCGAACACTTACCAGCTTTGTTAATATCTGCTTGGCCACCGGTGTCGTGTCTGAATCGATTGAAACATCCCACATGTATATGAGTATCTCCCAAGACGCCGAAGACCGGGGGAAATGAAATATCAGCAAAACCGCCAGAGCAGGGCACAGCGAACTTTCGAGAAGAGACTGCAGCCACGGGGATTCACACGATAGGCTTCCAATCGCCGAAAGTGAATCTGCTTGTATCGCAGAGTTGCACCGTTATCTAAAATGTGTGCTCCAGTGACGAATACGCTTCAATTATATACAAGTTGGATGAACCGATGAATTGCCAAAGAACGGCCGCACATACTGCTTAAATGCCTGTTCTTTCAACACAATGTGATACATTAGTCATGGTTCTGCATACGTTGACGTTCACCATAAATCGCTAAAGTCCACGGTCGTTAAAATGGAGGTAGATCGTTCAATGCCCATCACTTATCCAGACCAGTAGCAATCACACAAAAGTGAAAACAACTTCCCTCCACAAAAATGAAAACAATTTCACTTCAGACAACAACCTAGAGTATCTGTATAATTAGCTTGAGCTGCCAGTCTGCGACCATTGCCATCAACATCGGGGATGTTTTTGTGGCACGTTCACACTCCAGGTTGGTTGGTTGGTTATTGGTTTTACGACACGTCGACCGTTGAGTCATGTAGCGTCGCCAATCTCTCACGCCGATTGGTCGCGGGCGAAGAGTAGCGACAGGTGAGACTCGAACCCACAACCTTTCGATTGTGAGACGAGCATCTGACCCCTAGACCACTCGTCCCCGTTCACACTCCAGGAAGTCATGCCACAAGTGTGCTAAGTCTCTCGACAGCACGGTGCTCCATTTGGCAGAGCTGTCCGTCGACAGAGAGGCGACACCGACGACCCAGTCGTCGCTGTCCGCCGCTGGCATAAATAGTACCGACATCACAGGCAGCGGCGTCGGTGGCACGCCAGCCGAAACAAACACTCGTAAATAGTAGCACAGACGGTGACGCTCATGGTGTCATGGTTCTCCACCGACAGCGCCGATAAAACGGGCCGCACTTTACGGCCGATACACCTTCTCTAGTCTCAGGGGACTATCGCCGACACACCCTCTGTAGTCTCGGGGACTACAGCCGACACACACTCTGTAGTCTCGAGAGACTACAGCCGACAGACGTGTAGTCTTGGGGAACTACAGCCGACATACCTGTAGCTTCAGGGGACTATAGCCGACACACCATCTGTGGTCTTGGGGGACTACAGCCGACATAACTTCTGTAGTCTCGGGGGGTCATAGCCGACACACCACCTGTGATCTCGGGGGACTATAGCCGACACATCCTCTGTAGTCTCGAGGGACTACAGCCGACACACCTGTAGTCTCGGGTGACTATAGCCGACACACAATCTGTAGTATCGGGGGACTACAGCCGACGCACCTTCTGCAGTACCGAGATCCTACAGCCATTGTAGAGATACCACAGCCGTCACGCCTTTGCAGGGTAGGGATACCACAGCTGTCACGCCTCTGCAGGGTAGATGCCATAACCGTCACGCCTCTGCAGCGTAGGGGCCAGAACCGTCACGCCTCTGCAGTTTAGGGATACCACAACCGTCAGCTCCCTGCAGCGTAGTGGGACCAGGGCCGACACACTCCTACAGTGTAGGGAGACCAGAGCAGACATCTCGCTCGACCACGACCATCAGCAGTAGACGGTGTGGGCGCTCGACGGCAGCCAGCTCCAGACGGGGTGGTCGCACGAGGTCAGCCAGCTCCAGACGGGGTGGTCGCACGAGGTCAGCCAGCTCCAGACGGGGTGGTCGCACGAGGTCAGCCAGCTCCAGACGGGGTGGTCGCACGAGGTCAGCCAGCCGAGCCGGCGCCACACCAGCTCTCTCATCTCGCACGCGGTCCACAGCCGCCCGCATTGCCAGCGGCCAGTGTCAAATGGAGGCGTTCTGGGCGTGCGGACTGGACGGTTGCGCGCGCACAGCCAGCACAGCCAGCCGGCCAGCACAGCCAGCATTGCCAGCGGCCAGTGTCAAATGGAGGCGTTCTGGGCGTGCGGACTGGACGGTTGCGCGCGAGCCGCTGCCGGCGCTCGGCACCGCCACAGGCCGCACCGGTGTCTGCGTCGGCCCATCGAGCCGCTGCCGGCGCTCGGCACCGCCACAGGCCGCACCGGTGTCTGCGTCGGCCCATCGAGCCGCTGCCGGCGCTCGGCACCGCCACAGGCCGCACCGGTGTCTGCGTCGGCCCATCGCCTCTGAGGCGCGGACGATTGGGTGTCGGCTGCCCATTGATCACCACTTGTGTCGACTGCACCACAGACGACCTCATCAGTTACCGTCGCTTACGGGCAGCTGACGCCTCCACCGACTTCCATACGCTGGTGACACTGCTTCGGGACTCCCAGAGACGTGCTGGTGCACTGGTCGCCACTGCCCCCCCCACACACACACTGGTGTGATCCTGCACAGGGTCCGCGGCCCGTCCCTGCGGCCACATCCTCTGCATAACTGGCCATGTATAACGTCCGCGGCTGGTCCATGCGGCCACATCCTCTGCATACCTGGCCGTGTATAACGTCCGCGGCCACAGTCTCTGTATAACTGGCCGCGTATGACGTCCGCGGCCACAGTCTCTGTATAACTGGCTGCGTATGACGTCCGCGGCCACAGTCTCTGTATAACTGGCCGCGTATGACGTCCGCGGCCACAGTCTCTGTATAACTGGCCGCGTATGACGTCCGCGGCCACAGTCTCTGTATAACTGGCCGCGTATGACGTCCGCGGCCACAGTCTCTGCATACCTGGCCGTGTATAACGTCCGCGGCCACAGTCTCTGTATAACTGGCCACGTATGACGTCCGCGGCCACAGTCTCTGTATAACTGGCCGCGTATGACGTCCGCGGCCACAGTCTCTGTATAACTGGCCGCGTATGACGTCCGCGGCCACAGTCTCTGTATAACTGGCCGCGTATGACGTCCGCGGCCACAGTCTCTGTATAACTGGCCGCGTATGACGTCCGCGGCCACAGTCTCTGTATAACTGGCCGCGTATGACGTCCGCGGCCACAGTCTCTGTATAACTGGCCGCGTATGACGTCCGCGGCCGGTCCTCACAATACACTCCTGCTAACCATTGCAATACATTTCGAGTTTTGCACGTTCACTGGGAGCACGACTGATGTCAATTACGCCCATGTAAACCTATGTCACATGGACGCCAGGGCGAAGCTTGAGCGAGCCTACTCTCGGATGCAACATAAGGTGAAGCAATGTGAGCAACCAGGCCAAACGCGGCACGAACGTCTTGCTTTTCGAACCTCAATAGCTCACTAAGCTTTGGTTCCAAAGTTCCAAGTTCTGCTTCATTCACTCAGGATCAGACCTCATAATTCAATATTGCATCTACCTATTTCGTAGCACAGGTTCCGCTTGCAATTTTTATCCAAAGCAATGGTGTCCACCGGACACAGCGGCTCGTGGCGTACGACCGTGACAGCCGCTGTGGGTGGCTACGCTGCCCACCGCCCACCGTCCGGCTGGCACCAGACCAGCTGCTTCGCTCCCGCCGACAGCGAATGCCACCGCCACACCAGCGACACACACGAGCTGGCCGACGGGACCGCGCGTCGTCCTCTCTCACCTGTATGTAGGTAGGCAGTGTTGACGGCACGGTGCTGCCCAGAAACGACTGCATAAACTCCCAGACCATCTCCCAGCAGAGCGCCGGCACCACACAGGCCAGATACGACACCTGCGGAGACCAACAGTACATATACACCACACAGACCAGGTACGACACCCGAGGAGACCAACAGTAAATATACACCACACAGGCCAGGTACGACACCTGCAGAGACCAACAGCACATATACACCACACAGGCCAGGTACGACACCTGCGGAGACCAACAGTACATATACACCACACAGGCCAGGTACGACACCTACGGAGACCAACAGTACATATACATCACACAGGCCAGGTACGACACACACCTGCGGAGACCAACAGTGCATGTACACCACACAGGCCGGGGACGAGTGGTCTAGGGGTAAGATGCTCGTCTCACAATCGAAAGGTTGTGGGTTCGAGTCTCACCTGTCGCTACTCTCGCCCGCGACCAATCGGCGTGAGAGATTGGCGACGCTACATGACTGAACGGTCGACGTGTCGTACAACCAATAACCAACCAACAACACACAGGCCAGGTACGACACCTGCGGAGACCAACAGTACATATACACCACAAACGCCAGGTACGACACCCGAGGAGACCAACAGTACATATACACCACACAGGCCAGGTACGACACCTGAGGAGACCAACAGTACATATACACCACACAGGCCAGGTACGACACCTGAGGAGACTGTAGGGAAGTCCTATATTGGCACGCGAAAGTCTAGCAACCTCGTCGTTTGCGATAACCCCGGTCACGAAAGCACCAGTTCTTTTAGCTGCCCTGTATTGCCTGCAGCACTCGCACAATCACACGAGACCGACAGACACCGTACAGTACTTTCTCCTCTGAAGGTAAGCCGTGATACTGCCCTTCCTATGAATTTAGAAGCCGAATTTAGATGGGAAGCACGCGCACGCAACAGCGGTCCGCTCGCTAAGAGAATTCAAGCCCGACTCTGGAGGCCGCACGGCCGCTAGTCACGCCTGAAGACCCCCGGCCACTGATTGGGCGTTGAGCCAGAACCGCCCATTGACGTCACATCCATCTTCTAGAAGCTTCTACGGAAGTGGCTTTGCCTTTAGTGAAGGGCACTATGTGATATTTACGGTACCCTATTTTACAGTTACTATTACGGTATACTTTTACAATCGGAGGGCTTACGGGATTATACCAATTACAGTTATGGGACAGCCAAACGTATAACTTTATGTGAACTGGGTGTGGTACCGGCTGCACAGTATTGAGATCACATCTCTGGCGCCGGGATGACTGCCGGAGAGGGAGGGGAAGGTACAAGGTCCAGTGAACGGCCTCGTTGGAGCGGTGGCTGCTTACGTCGGCATCAGACAGGCGGACGCCGTCTAGGTACCTGAGACTTGTCGCGCCATGAACGGAGGGGAAGGGGGCTGAATTTATGGGATCAAGATGCTCACAAACTAACTCTCTTACAAGACCAACAGTACATATACACCACACAGACCAGGTACGACACCTGAGGAGACTAACAGTACATATACACCACACAGGCCAGGTACGACACCTGAGGAGACTAACAGTACATATACACCACACAGGCCAGGTACGACACCTGAGGAGACTAACAGTGCATATACACCACACAGGCCAGGTACGACACCTGAGGAGACTAACAGTACATATACACCACACAGGCCAGGTACGACACCTGAGGAGACCAACAGTACATGTACACCACTACAGGGTCCGTGGCTTTCGCTGTCTCGCTGTCTCCCTCCCTCCATCTCTCCATCTCTCCATCTCTCCATCTCTCTCTCTCTCTCTCTCTCTCTCTCTCTCTCTCTCTCTCTCTCTCTCTCTCTATATCTCTCTATATCTCTCTATCTCTCTATATCTCTCTATATCTCTATATCTCTCTATATCTCTCTCTATCTCTCTCTATCTCTCTCTATCTCTCTATATATATATATATATATATATATCTATATATATATATATATATATATATCTCTCTCTCTCTCTCTCTCTCTCTCTCTCTCTATATATATATATATATATATATATATATATATATATATATATATCTCTCTCTCTCTCTCTCTCTCTATCTCTCTCTCTCTCTCTCTCTCTCTCTCTCTCTCTCTCTCTCTCTCTCTCTCTCTCTCTCTCTCTCTCTCTCTCTCTCTCTCTCTCTCTCTCTCTCTCTCTCTCTCTCTCTCTCTCTCTCTCTCTCTCTCTCTCTCCTCCCTCCCTCCCTCCCCCCTCCTCTCCCTCCCTCCCTCCCTCCCTCCCTCCCTCCCTCCTCCCTCCCTCCCTCCCTCCCCCCTCCCTCCCTCCCTCCCTCCCTCCCTCCCTCCCTCCCTCCCTCCCTCCCTCCCTCCCTCCCTCCCTCCCTCTCCACGACACAGTGTTATAATAATGATTTCTCGTTAGGTGTGAGATGTCGAAGCGAGTACGGCGGGATGTCGAAATCGCCATGGAAATAATGCTGTTTAAAAAAAATCAGTCCTTCAAACCCTGGCATGTTTCGCATGCGAAATATGCCAGAATAATTTCGCATCCATTTCGCATGTTTTGAGAGGTGCCTAATTTGTGGATACCGATATAAACGATAACGATACAAATGCCTATGCTGTACACTGGTATTGTATAACATAGCACATCATAAGTAATCCCTTTACCTGGAAGTGCACTACTGGATGTTCGTTATCACGATCCCGGATCGGTTATGATAAGCATAAGCATGATGCTTATAAACGAGATACTGTTCAAAACGAGGCATGAATACTTCACAAGCACGCACCAAGAAGCACGATGTCGATACTTCTTTGGGAAGGATGTCGACTCAGTGTTCAGAAAGTGGTATATTCCACCCTAGTTCACGAATAATGTATCACTGCCCCGACATCTTTCACTTTCCTCGGTGACATCAACACAGGTAGGTAGGTAGGTACTACCAGAATGCCTCACCAGCCCAGAATACCACCTGGTCGATACCAGTACGGAATACCCGGCCAGCCCACAGTATACCCAGTCGGGGCGGAATATCCAGCCGGATCAGAATGCCCGACCAGCCCTCCCAGGATAGCTGTTCCGTACAGAACACCCGACCAGCCTGGAACATTCTACGGAACCTCCATGTCCCAGCAACGCAGAACACCCGGCCAGTCTGAAACATCCTACTGACCCGCCATATCCCAGCAACGCACAACACCGGACCAGCCTGGAACATCCTACCGACCCGCCATATCCCAGCAACGCAGAACACCCAACCAGCGCGTCGGTCGGTTAGATATTTCCGGCAGCTTCAGCGGTCGAGAATATGTGACCCGTCCAGAATATCTAACCAGCGCAAGATACCTCATCGACACTGAATACCCGACCAGCCTAGAACACTGGACTGACTCAAAACATGCACTCAGCTACGAATACTGGACGATGCGAAGCTGTTTGCCCGGACTATATCCACTAGCAGATCTCTAAAATACTCGACCGACATATCCAGTCGAGACACACGCGCCAACATATATATATATATATATATATATATATATATATATATATATATATATATATATATATATATACATACATACATACATACATACATACATACATACATACATATATACATATACATATATATATATATATATATATTAAATATCCTTATCCCTTCTTCTTCCACCTGATCTCTCCCTGTCCTTCTGGCTACTCCCCTGGTGATAATGATGAACAGGATTTCTAAATGACGTTAGCCTTCGCCTGACATAACAACACTGGCAGTGTCGCTGGCGGCAGCCGTCGAGAAGACCGACCGAACCCACCTCGACCAGTATGCCCTTGAAGCTGCTCGACATGGTGACGCTGCCGAGCTTGATGACGAAGTCGCCCATCTCGTAGCGATTGCCCTTGCTCTCGATGCGCGTCTGCTTCTTGTTGGACGTGTAGAAGAGCGCCAGCCTGGGCAGCAGCGCGTCCAGCAGTGTGTCGGCCACCAGCACGGGCTGCTTGGCGCCGCCCTCCAGCACACCGAACACAGACGCCGGCTCCTCCGTGTTGTGCAGAATGTTCAGGATCCGCTGGCTGTTGCCCGGTACTGCCCGACAAGGATGGCGCTTATAAAAGGACACGACAGATCACAAGTATAAACATAGTAAAATTGCACGGGCGTACCATTTGTATGCGTTTTAGACTCTTCTTCACTCATGAAATCTGAAATACTTCCAAAAATAGCAGTACTAAAAATACTGGCTATGTTGTAGGACACAAACAAGACAATAAGGCTAGAACATTCCACATCATAGGCTACGACGTACATGCGAAAAAGTTGAACTTCGACGTTTCCCGAAGAGACAATGAAGTCAGAATCGCAACACATGCGACACAAAACGATAGCTGGGAATGTTTCTTCCACTTGGACGCATCTTAATGCTCCAAAAAGGAAATAATTGTACTTATGTGACGCAACGCCGGGTCCCACATTACTCGTGAGCGAAAACAAGACTTCGACACGGTTTAAAAAAAAACAGACGTACACAAGCCCCACCCAATACGGAAGTGATAAGATACACGTGGACGAAGTCAGCGGGGGAAACTCGAGTGCACCACCCTTCAGCTTGAAACTTTCAGCTGAAGGTGTCCCTCCGAGGTATAAAGCCCCCCCCTCCTTGAAATTGTGTCAGTCAGTGGCACACCTGGGGACATGGTGCCCCATGAAAATCATCCCTCAACTTTCTCCGTAGCTCCTACGTCCCCGAAGATACGCATTGCCCCATCCTCTTGAACAACGCTACCCAGCTCCCGTGTGGTCGATTGCACCTCAATACTACGAGTCGGCTTTGGCCGGACGACGTGTCACGAGACGACCTCGAGTCAGTTGCGTACGGCGCATCACACGGTCGTCACCAGGCGAACCAGCAGCCCGCTATGTGGCTTCACATCCACCTCCCACAACACTGTTCGAGATGGGTCGCTCAGTGTACGCTGAGCTCTACTCAGCTCTACTGCTGAGCTCAGTGTACGCTGAGCTACTACTCAGTATACGCTCTAATGACCAATCGGTTCCTGTTTTAGAAGGCTTGGTCAGCGTGGCTGGAAATTTCGTACTGGGAACGGGGAGGCGCGCGTCAGGAGGAGAAGGCTTGGTCTCCGTCCGACAGCCGAATGTCCGGGGCCGCTGCGGTGTTTCCGTCCAACAGCCGAACGTCCGGGGACGCTCCGGTATCTCCGCCCGACAGCCGAATGTCCGGGGACGCCGCGGTATCTCCGTCAGACAGCCGAATGTCTGGAGACGCCGCGGTGTTTCCGTCCGACGGCCGAATGTCCGCGGACGCCGCGGTGTTTCCGTCCGACAGCCGAATGTACGGGGACGCTGCGGTGTTTCCGTCCAACAGCCGAACGTCCAGGGACGCTGCGGTATCTCCGTCCGACAGCCGAATGTCCGGGAACGCCGCGGTATCTCCGTCAGACAGCCGAATGTCTGGAGACGCTGTGCCGCAGTGTTAAGATAATGGTTTTTCGTTAGGTGTGAGATGTCGAAACAAGTACAGTAAGATGTCGCAAGTCGGCATGGAAACGATGTCGCTTGAAATACCTTACAAGTTCTTGAAGCTTAATCTTGGTCCCACAGCGTACTTATAAGCGTATCTTTTTCTTGCTTTGAGATACCTAACTTATGGATACCTAGTTTAATGGAAACGATACAAATACCTTTGCTTACAACCTGGCATTACACAACAGACCACATCGTAGGTAACCCCTTTACCTGGAATTGCGCTAAGAGATGTTCGTTAATCACGATCCGTAATTATGAGCATAAGCATGGTATCCATAAACGACGTACTATTAGGAATGATATACAAATACTTCATCTTCATTAAGAATCACGATGTCGATACCTATTTGAGGTGGTTGGTTGGTTGGTTATTGGTTTTACGACACGTCGACCGTTGAGTCATATAGCGTCGCCAATCTCTCACGCCGATTGGTCGCGGGCGAAGAGTAGCGACAGGTGAGATTCGAACCCACAATCTTTCGATTGTGAGACGAGCATCTAACCCCTAGACCACCCGTCCCCACCTATTTGAGGTGGATGTCGTTTTGCTATTCACGAAGTGGTGTATTCCACCTAATTTCAAGAATAGTTGATCACTGCTGTGCCATCTCTGTCTTACACCCTGATCGAACGATGTCTCGATACCGACTCAAAGCACGACTGACGATTCACTCGAACACAGCCGATCGGATACACCCGTCAGCATGGCCTCGGCTCCTCGCACACAAGTCGATAGCCTTATTGACAGATTACTCGCTGACCATTCCGGACGTTTAGCTCACACACAAGCGGTCAGTCATCAATGTGAGCGCTGTCTAACCGAGGGATATGTATATCTGCTCCAACACATCGGCAGGGGGCGCAACGAGATCGTTCATGCGCGGCGAAGCGGAGGCGTACAGCATGACAGACGCGCGTGCAGAAAGACAACAGCATGGCTGCACAGAGGCATGCAGCCAGGCGAAGTAGACGAGCGGAATGGAAGACGGCAGCGCGAGGAACGAGCGGCTCCTGCCACCTGTCACGTGGTAGATCGGCGCGACACGCTGTACAACGCCGGCGGTTGGATGGCGTTGGACAGCGGGGGGCGCTTCGACTAGCCGTTGTTACTGGATCCATCGGTTGGATGGATCGGAGAAGGCAAAACGTGTGTACTGGAGACGCACGGTTGGTTATTTGGGCTGACGGGCGCATCGACTGCGTTGGTCATACAGCAAGAGACGCACGGTTGGGCAGAGACCGGCACTGGGATGTGGGCCACAGCTACAGTGGTACGTACATGCTCGCGGTGGCACAGCGACTCGCGGCCGTGCAGTGAGTAGCGGTGGTACAGAGATTCGCAGTGATACCAGACACGCGGTGTTACAGAGACTCGCGGTGGTGCAGGTTCGCAGTGGCACCCAACTCAAACGTAGAATGGAGGCGTGCCGAAGCGGGCGGGCTAGAGGTACCGCTACCGTCGCGGCACGCAGTGGCAACCGCTACCGGTAAAACACAAATCGGAGTGTAGCTTCTCATGTAGAGACGGAGATTGATGTGGACTGGCAAAATATTGGTTGTCTAGATTCTTCAACGCCAGTAAATTAACACCCTAGATGACAATTCGCCCGCTAAGCTGCTGCAAGCAACAGCTGAGCATTTGTACCGGCCATTAATGTATCCCAAGGCAACAAAGGTCCACCCGTTAAGGGGCGCTGCATGACCACTGCAGTCGATGCGTCCCTAAACCCCAATAACCAACCAACTAATCGCCCGTTAAGCTTCGTTATGCGCCCAGCTACTGGCCGCAGCGGCTGCGGACCGTGCAGCCGCCGCTATCGGCTGCGGCTGCGGGCCGGCCGTCTGGGCCGTCAGCGTCGGCCGTGGCCGTGCAACCGGCCGCCGCATCGTGCCGCAGACGCGCACAATCAATCGGCCCTCGTCGGCAGACTGGGCGGCCTCTGCCGACTCCCCAATCGGCCTTCGTATGCAGACTGGGCGGCCCCGCCAGCCACCATGGTCGGCCTCTGCCGGCTGGCCAGCGACCCATAGCTCACGAACGGTGCCAAATGCACGTGTGGCATCGGCTTTCAGACACTTCGAGAGCCATAATGAACCGGAAAACAAATGACCATCGATTCACAAAGTCGCTCAATGTACTGGAAAATGGAAAGATTTGCGTCGGCAAGAAGGGCACCTCAGGCGGCCGTATGGACGGTGTGTGTGTATTTTTTTTAAATACAAACTTCGAAGGAACGACACAATGTTTCCAAGCAGTGCCAACTGTGAGTTAAATCCAGTGTTGTCTTCGTAGTATGATACAAGGAGGGTTTGAAATACACCAATAAGAACACCAAGAACGTATAGAACACCATAGAGAACACCACCAAGTACCGAGAAAAACACCAAGAACACGAAGTACCGAAGTTCTGTGTCGTACATGAGCGGGTGGCAAACCAAGCACAATGCTTTGACGTGACGTCTCGATGGATGAAGCAGAATAAAATTACCTTGTATGAACGAACACATGATCTACATCATGTATCAGAATGGAGCAAGTTCTGAAATGCAACGAATGCTACCAACTACACATGCAGCCAATTTATGGAAGCCTGTCATTCGAAATGGCGTTGATTAAACTCATATTGTTGATACTAATTGTTGTTGTGTTGTGTTGTCAACTGATACTAATTATTGTTGTTACCAAATTCGCTAACGTTTGCAGTTCGGGATAATGTTCTGCCTCTCGCAGTGCCGAGTGGGGTGGGGGTGGGGGTAATCCCCCCCCATCCGCCACTAACTTTTCCTCCAAGCAAGGTAGAGAGATGCGGCAGGCAGCATGGTGCAGCTACATCCTTGAACTTTTAGAGTCACTTGAGATAGCTTTCCTCTATCTCTTTTGGTTGACCTTTCTTCCAGGTCAGGTCAAACGGGTCAGTGTCGAGGTGTAGCTGGTCACCGCGTCCTCGCCGTAGTTTTTTTTTACCCTGGTCGTACAACGAATAAAATTCCGTGCTTCAACACTGGTTATGTGCAAACTGAACACTTTCGTTTCACGCGATTGGCACGTATAGAGGTCAAGGTCACGGATCTTGCCAAGGTCAAATGCCTGAAATGAGCACAAGATGAAAATTATCTGGACCGTTGGCACTCACGAAAAGGCAATGAATGCCACGAAAGGGGAACCGTACGAATTCCAAATGTCTGATAATTTTCGATATAAAATCCAAAATTGACTTTTTTCTTAAATTTGTCCAACCAAAAATCGAAAAAAAACAGTAAACAGTTTTCCGAACGAATTTTGTGACCTAAATTACATCAGAAATTAACTCGGCGTGCGCAATTATCTGGGTTTGACCGTTTCTACTTTGCAATAATATGTACCTTAGCCCCTAAACAGCTTGAAATATATGTATCTTTGGGACGTTTTAAGTCATATCTGACCTGATATTAACTTGAAACCTGATACACTATTAGAGGACATCAGTTCAGATTACATTTGCTTGGGTTTGAGAAAAAAAAAATGATTAATACCAGCTATACTCAAAGAAACATTTGTATTGTCCAAACCTTTGCGTAAAACCAATTTACGCCGATGGTAGGTATACATACCAGTACACGATGTCCGAGATGAAAGATTTCAGACCGAGAATATAATAATGGGCGCGTGCATGTTTATGCACGATATATCCCTCTGTCTGGCGAGCGCGAAATTTCAACCGCATTCTCATTCCTTCGGCTGCAGTCCTGGCGCAAAGAGAGAGCTAAGTATTGCGGAAGAGGCCATATACCGGCTGAAGAAAATGTAAGGTGTGTATGAAACCTAACCAACTTTATTTAGTTAAAGCTGATTCCATGGACGCAAATATTAGTTGTCGAAGGAAGAAATCTAACATCCAGTCAACAAATGAACCTTAAATGATATCCTACAGTCGTATTTCTGTGCGGTGGGTATACCTACCACCAGGCTTTACCGTTATCAGTGGAAACCCACAGTTGCTAGTGACGGGGGCATGTGATACGGGTTTAGCTTGGGGCAGAACGCTTGATTATTTTTTCCCAAGCATGACTCAGATCGCTCGAACCCTCTGAACACTGATCTGCATAGGTGTTCCATACCTCAATCAGTCAGGCAGTCAAACTGGTGTCTTGTTATAGCTACATTGTCAAATGGAAACCCCAGTGTATAACGGGCCCCAATGTATGACGGGAATACCAGATGCCAGCACATTGGCTGTCCGGAACACCGGCCCACCAGGCATTGCCCACATGTCCGTGTGGTCAGCCCGCCCATGTGCATAGCACATGGGCGACGGGGCTGATTTCTCTGAGATTGGGCATAGCTGGCGCTGAAACATGTATAAAATTGCCTAGCATATGAAGTTTGAGGGCATGTCACGCCATTGTACTATGACGCCAATGGAGCCCCTATACAGTTTTGAGCAAATTGTACAGCTTTGACGCGAGGATATTGTTTTTTAAACGATATAATCACCTTTTTGGCAACCATGGGTCTTGCAACTGCTGGGAGGTAGGTAGGGAGCGTGGGAGGGAGGTGTAGTCGGCACTTGAGGATGCTGGCGCGGTGCGGATGATGGTGCCTTTAGTTGACAGCAGGTCGCACTCTGTCGCCACCGAAGTGGTGAGGGGCACAGGCGGGCCATCTGGAGGGACGCCACCACTGCCTCAAAGGATGCCAGCCCGGACAGGCCCAACACGGCACATCCACCGGCCTTTCCTTGGATCCACTTTGTTTCCAATGACCTCAATGTTTAAATTTTGCAGTGAGAATAGCGTCAAACACGGCGATC
The DNA here is from genome assembly GCA_034440615.1 of Ashinkailepas kermadecensis. Lineage (NCBI taxonomy): Eukaryota > Metazoa > Arthropoda > Thecostraca > Neolepadidae > Ashinkailepas > Ashinkailepas kermadecensis. Next base: position 309,003 of record JAOTOM010004818.1, on the reverse strand, counting down.
TGCTGGCTCCGCATTTTCAGGATTACTGGTGATGACATCCTCGACCTGTTTGAAGTAGATGAGAGTGGTGATGAAGTTATTGAAGTTGATGAAGTTGTTGACACATCCATATCACTTTTTATCCATCGGTTGAAAGACCGGATACTTACATCGATCAAGATTCGTATGGTAGCGACCAGGCTGAAAGGGCTCACGCTCACCTTCCCCGACGTCAGCTGGGAAAGCAAGCTGAGACGACACCAAGCAGTACGACTGTGGTCGAGCAAGAAGACAACACGGACGCGGAAGAACCCAAGAAAGCGGAAGATGCATAGGAGAATCCAGGTTCAAGATGTACGAAGCGAAGGATGAAGGCCCCAAAGAGGGAGTGGAGGAGACGACCAGTGCAGGACGACCAGTGCAGTTGGAGGAAGTGTAACCGAGTTCAGGGAAAGCTCCAGGTGTTCTGTCTTCTGGATTGGCAACACATGCAGGTCTGCCTACTTGTTCAGACTGCACATTAGGGTGTGTCGTCAATCACAGAATGCTTGGCATGGGTGAAATTATAACTGGGCATGCTCTAAAACTCTGGAAAACACCCATCAAACGCGAATTAACTCATCACTACTTAATGGTCCAGGCACATTTATAAGTTTGGAGTCGGAGGTGTTGCTATCTATCGGCAAAATTCGAAACTTTTTCACTAAATCGAAAACCATGCCTCTGCCTGCTGCGGGAAGACGCTGTCACCATGGCCGCCGGACGGCGTGCCTGTCTGCTGTGGGGAGATGCCGTCACCGTGGCCGATGGACGGCGTGCCTCTGTCTGCTGTGTGGAGATGCCGTCACCGTGGCCGATGGACGGCGTGCCTCTGTCTGCTGTGGGGAGATGCCGTCACCGTGGCCGACGGACGGCGTGCCTCTGTCCGCAGTGGGGAGATGCCGTCACCGTGGCCGATGGAAGGCGTGCCTCTGTCTGCAGTGGGGAGATGCCGTCACCGTGGCCGATGGAAGGCGTGTCTCTGTCTGCAGTGGGGAGATGCCGTCACCGTGGCCGATGGAAGGCGTGTCTCTGTCTGCAGTGGGGAGATGCCGTCACCGTGGCCGATGGAAGGCGTGTCTCTGTCTGCAGTGGGGAGATGCCGTCACCGTGGCCGATGGAAGGCGTGTCTCTGTCTGCAGTGGGGAGATGCCGTCACCGTGGCCGATGGAAGGCGTGTCTCTGTCTGCAGTTGGGAGATGCCGTCACCGTGGCTGCAGGACGGCGTGCCTGTCTGCTGTGGGGAGATGCCGTCACCGTGGCCGCCGGACGGCGTGCCTCTGTCTGCAGTGTGGAAATGCCGTCACAGTGGCCGATGGAAGGCGTGTCTGTCTGCAGAGCAGTGTTCCAGTGCACGCGAAGTGCATGGAATGCTACAATTCTAAGTAGGCCTGATATGAAGCTGACCCATACAGCCCGTGCATGCTCATTTCGTTCAATTCATGTGCAGTTTTTTCATCAGTCTTTTATCGTATTTGATAAATTCAGGTTATTGTTTCTGGGCATTATTGGCTTTGGATTTTGCTAAGTGAGCTGTGAGGCCATTGACCTAATCTTGAAGTGACCCACGCAAGGAAGTCCGAACGCAATGGGATATTGATGTTGACAGATACAATTTGCTAAATATTGGTGATACTTGTTAACTATAAGACATTGTGTAAATATTGGTTAAACCCCAGTTATGATACCCAAACACCCTTTGATAAAGGTACAGCCTGGTGGTAGGCATGCCTACCCGTGCTGTAAAGCAAGTTGCACTGGGTGGAATCCTTAAATCATGTACTGGTGCATGACGAGTCGCAGAAGATACGCCGCAACAGGAAAACAAGACATCTTCGGAAGCAGAGCTTCGGCTTTAATGGGTCTTAAACAAGGGATCTGAAAGCTTCGAGTGTACATCTGAAAATTGTATTGAGCCGAGATCGTGACCTGACCAACTCGCCCTAATTCCGCCATCTTAAGCGTCTATAACTCAAGCTTGTAACACAATGTGCACTCTTGAATTGTAGGAACCAATGCCACATTTCAAACCGATAACGTGAACGGTTCATAAGAAATGAGGATGAACATGGTCTCTCCCGCACTGCAAGCTGAGATACTTGTTTTGTTCTGTTTATCGGGTGGTCTTCGACGTACTTTATGCACGATCACGGCTAATGGCGCCGCCCATACTGTTTCGTTGGTGGGCCGCGGGATTGGGAAATGTCACGAGTGGTGCGAGTGTTGGACCCTTTGGTCCAAACTTTGGTACCCTGTGCTCAACAAATTAACCACTCGGCCATCCCCGCCCCAAGTTAAGATACTTGAGCTTGCTCCAATCATGTTATTCACACATGGCAAGATGGCCCAGTCGACCAACACTCCAATTACTGCCCAGCATTTCCAGATACGTCGACAGTTTTGAGAACACAACGGACTTGCACTCACGAAGTGACGGGGCAGAGAAGTACGTCTCACAATCGACCACAAACTGGCCCGAGATGCGCGCGCCGAGCGCCGTGATCCGCTTGTGGAGTAAGTCCAGCGTCTGCGGCCCGGTGAGGCCCTCGATCAGAGGGAACGTCTGCAGGCTAAAACGAGCACCACCGTACAGTCGTCAGAAGGCACAAACACGCCGATGTTGACACTCAGAACTCCAGACGAACTTCCGTGGCTGGTGCACAGCACGAAGCACTCGACGTTTGTGCAGCTAAAGCATTGGGTTCCCAGCTCTGGTTAACGGTCGCTACATACGTACAGTCAAGTGATCAGCCTCTAGCTAACTATCGCCCATATATACACAGCCAACTGACTATGTCACGTGTAGGAAAACAATATACATACACATGCAATGCATCTGCAATAGAACCACACAATATCACTGTGAATGGGGAAGGCATAGCTGCCAAACATGTCAGTAGCTCGAGATAGGCAGTTTCAACGTCCATTTGGTATGTCAGGTCATGCATTGCAGTTGTTTCATTTCTGCCACTTCGCCCCCCCCCCCTCCAGGAAAAGCTGTCGGAGTCAGGTACGGCGCACAATTCCCATGGTCTGGAACACCAGCCAGGGTCTGGGTCAGGGTCAACAGGGTTTAGAACAACAGCCAGTCACATCTATCGCTGTGCTAATCTGGCGTTATTCCAGCTGACCAGAACCTTGGTTAGATAGTGAGCAGTGCAAAAGGAAACACTATCTTGATAATTGTCATCCTGAACACTATTTTGGCAGTAAAATTGGTTCCTCCTGTTTCACTCTGGATGCTTGCTTTGCGCAGCCTTCAACTGCTTCTATTTTTTGTTTTTCCATGAAATTACAAAAGCTACAAGTTCTTGTTCATGAGTTTACATCCCAGCATGAGTGATTGTCAGCAAAGTTGCTGTTGCAAATTGGTAAGTTGGTGTTGTCATAAAGAAATGTCAGTTGTTGGGACAAATTGAAACAAACAATTGTGTAGCCTTAGAGCAGTGGTTCTCAAACTAAGGGTCGCGACCCCAGCTGGGGTCGCGGGGCCCTTCTGGTGGGGTCGCGAGCAATCATCGACTGTGAATTGACCCGACACATCTGGTCCGTTGCGCTCTGATAACGCCACGCTGTTGTTGATACCGCATGAATTTATGGTGCTGTCGCCATCAATTCATGCACTACCTGTAAATTTATGAGTGATGCTTCGCAAGTAACAAAATACAGAACACTATAATAAAAAATACAGAATGTGGGGTCGCGGCGCGACGCTCCGGGTACACAGGGGTCGCCACATCAAAAAGTTTGAGAACCACTGCCTTAGAGCAAGTTGGTGACAGCTATGAAAGAGTGTTGAAGCTGCAGCACCTGTACTACCAAAGGAGTGTTGAAACTGCAGCACCTGTACTACCAGAGGAGTGTGGAAGCTGCAGAACTTGCACCACCAAAGGAGTGTTGAAACTGCAGCACCTGTACTACCAAAGGAGTGTTGAAGCCACTGCCTTTCTATCCCTGCCCCCTCCACTTCATGATGAGTGGTCTTCTCAGGAGCTGCCACCCTCACTCCCAGAGTAGAGTTCCAGCTAAGCATATGGCTTGATGTCACAAGTTTAGTGGATACAAAATTCCTTGCACAAAGTATTCTTTTGTTGCATTTCTCACATTGCTTTCTCTGTATCCCTGCTGCTCATTTCCTCTTCACATAAAATGGCAATTCATTGTGCTTGTACTGACATAGCCCGAGGACAGATTCAATGGTGTCAATATAGCTCATCTGCAGGTCATGTGAACTGAGCATGACACACTGAATTAGCTGTTTCTTATCTTGAAGAGCATGCCCTAGAAATGGACATCATAGGAATATTATTGCACATCAAGGCATTCATGGTATTACATGCATTTGATCTCCATGAGGCTAGGTTTGGTTATGTCAGGCTAGGTTAAGTTTATCTTTTAATTTCCAAATGTTAAGACTTTTTAGATACATGGATAGGCACTTCCTTGAATGCTCAAGTGCATGCTCCTCCCCCACCACTAAATGGATTTCTCAGCAGGAGTCGCTCCTTTTAGAGTTAGAGAAAAAGGTGCCCTTTTGAGATGAAAAGATGCTAGAGTACACAGACACACACACACTCAAGGAATTAATCAGCTCAAAGTGCTCCTCAGAGGAAATGTGTCTCCCACATGATGAATCCTTGATCCACACCTGCAATATATGATGTTCAACTTGGTCATTTGGTTCAATGGCAAGCATTTAAGATACTTGTTCATACCAAGGCTCTGTAGGTAAGCTATGATGGGACAGCTAGGTCCATCAGTGATGCAGATCCAACAGGGTCAATGTAGGGTCAACCAAACTCCCACCCCCAGAAATACTGTGGTAATTTGTTGTGATCAATGCCAGGGCCTGTCCTCCTCCCCAAATCAGGGATGGACACATGGTTTTTCCCCAGAAGATACCCCTTCAAGAACATTTGCTTTGGTGCCCCATGGAGAAAATAGTGGCCCTCCAGATGAATGTCCAGATGATATTACTGGATCTGCCTCTGCCTACACTGGGGAATTCCCGTGGGGGACCTGTTCCAAGTATTGCCTGAGTGACTAGTACATGTTAAGGCATCATCCTCACTATTCAGTCAGATCAGGTGCACCTGCTTCAATAAAAAAGTTAAGCATAAAATATACACTATTGGCCATCTAATGCACTTTCTATATCCACCCCTGCCCAGCCTATTTAGAGCCATTCATTAAAAAATGTGTCAAGGATTATGATCAGAAAATTCCATAGAACCCTAAAATTACTTTTGTCATGACATAAAACATTTCTGTAGGATATATATTTGATTCATTAGTGTTCTGGAAACTAGACACCTAATGTTTGTGATCCTGCATGACCACATTTTTGTGTTTGGAATACAGCACACCACTATTAAATAATTATCTGTTTGAAAGTTGCTCTTTGCAGGTGGTTAGAAGATTTTCATTGAAAAGAACTCTTTGAACATAGATAGAAGCTTGTTAATTCTTGCATTCAACAAACACCATATAATTACTGGTTTGGGCATACAAAAGCAGCAGTAGAGCTATTTGTTGCATGATGTTTTGAGTGTTCAGACCCCCTTCCCTTACCCAGGTAGGTAAGTAGGGGAAGCAGAGGGGTATCTTGGTTATTTGAGTTTTAGGATGCATCGACCAGGTTTGGTCATTTAGTGCCCACAGGGGGGTATCTGAACATGTTCTGTTTCCTGAACACCTACCTTTTGACGTCTCCCACATCACGTTCAGCTCATAAATAACAAAAAGATGGTAGTATTCATACACTATGGACCTTTCTCTACCAAAATATGAAGATCTGATCATAGTTCCACCAATTCTTTGTGCACAGAGCTAGCAAAATCCACAGGTGCCATTTTTAGGCTTCTGAGAGCAGTTGGCTTAAGAAAACCATGAGGAAGTGTCCCCTAATATTTTGTTGCAATTACACCAGTATTTTTAGTGTAAATATTTTATAAAAGGTGTTTTGGGAATCATACCTACGGGACGTAAAATGAGCCTTCGCTGATAACACGACATAACAGAATACAACATCCGAATTGAACTCACGTAGAGAATCCCATAGTCCCGCACGCAATTAAAAGTCGGACTGAAAATCTTTATGGCTCCATTCTCATCTCAATTTGCGGACAGGGCACAGGAACGACTTCCCCAGATGCACATTTTGGTTTATGCGATTAATGCCCAAGGTCAGAGTCTGTTACCACCAAAGTGTATCGGCAGCGTGATGTCATAGCAGTTGGAAGTTTTGTATTCATAAGATGGAGGGAGTTCGCTTAGCTATTTCAGGAAGCCAAGCGCCAAAAGGAAATCGTTTTGAGATAAAAAGAACAAGATGCATAGAAATGTTTCAAAAAGTGTGTGTGTTTGTGTGTGTGTGGGGGGGGGGCGGAACCCCTTTGAAGTTGATTGTTACCATGCATCGACATATCGCTACTGTTAAACTTTCATAAAATATGTGTGGGGGAGGGGGAGGATGGCCCCTGGCCCCCTGTTCCTACATCTATGAAAACAAACTATTCTTCGTTTGAAAGACACATTCCATTGCGCTACACAAATGCAATCTATTTTGGTTGTACTTAAGCTTATAAATATTGTATATTTATTCCCAAAGTGCGGTGGAGTGGTCTCATCCAAGTGGGGGTGGGGTGGAGGGGGATTCAATTCATAATTGGCAATAGGCGAACTGAAATAGATTCGAAATGCACACTCCATACGATGGGCTGGGAACATGATACGACAAGAAGTGGGTGTGGGGTGTGTTGTCACAAACCGGTGCGGGTCATGTTGTCACACTGTGACAACATGCCCCACACGTTGCGGCCCCCCTAAACTGGTGGGCATTTGAGAGCCCTGCCGGTTTCCCACCAGCAGTGGCGTAGCCAGCACTGGCGGATCCAGGGGAGGGGCAAAAGGGGCTTTAGCCCCCCCAATCAAATCTGGGGGAGGGGCTAACAGTATGTTTTAGCCCCCCCAACAAACACACAAAAAAAACTAGCTAATCCAGCAACTTTTCGCGAAAAAAATTCGAGGGAGGGTGACAAGCAGCAACTTTTCATCGCGAAAATTTTGAGGGGGGTGGTAAGCAGCAACTTTTCGCGAACGAAAATTTTGAGGGGGGTGGGAAGCAGCAACTTTTCTTCGCGAAAAGTCCTGGAGACCCGGTTTAGCCTCCCCCCCCACAAACCGAGTGTCTAGATCCGCCAGTGGTAGCCAGGGGGTGCCAATGCCATTGGGCCATGCCACCCCCTTTGGCCGAAATTATTCGATAACGACCTCTTGAGCGGCGTAGGCATGGCCCCCCCTTGGGCCGAAAATTTCGAGGAGGGTAGGAAGCAACAACTTTTCTTGAAAATTTCGAGGGGGTGGGAAAGAGCAACTTTTCTTCGTGAAAATTTCGAGGGGGTTGGGAAGCAGCAACTTTTCTTGAAAATTTCGAGGGGGGTGGGAAGCAGCAACTTTCTAGAAAATTTGGAGAGGGTAGGAAGCGACATTTCGGAAGGGCCGCGGGATGGAAAAAATCGTCTCATGGCCCCCCTTGACGGATTTCTGGCTATGTCACTGCTCACCAGTCATCGATACTGTGCCCACCAATGCCAAAAATTGAACTAGTCGTTTTCTCAGCTTATGTATTATTTCTTCCCATCTACCTGCCCTTGCCCAGCCTTAGTCTGCCTCTACCTTGTCTTTCCCTACCATGTCTTGTCTTGTTCTGTCCTTCCCCTGACCTGTCCCTGCCTGCCTCCGCCCTGCCCCTGCCATGTCCCTGCCCTGCCCTTGCCATGTCCCTGCCCTGCCCCGCCCCTGCCCTGCCCTGTCCTACCCCTGCCTTGCCCTTGCCCCTGTTCTGTTCGTGCCCTGCCACTGCCCTGCCATTGTCCTACCCCTACCCTGCCCCTGTCCTGCCCCTGCTCTGTCCCTGCCCTGCCTCAGATTTCAATGGGATATCCCGTGATTGATATTTGGAAATACCGGAATCCTGGGATTGACCGGAAATACCGGAACCCCTCAAGTAAACCTAAAATATGTCTGTTTCAGCCGGACCAAGATGGTGCGATCGAGAAAAAGAAAAACGGACAGAGGCCAAACTCCATATGACGTAATTCTGAGGGCTGTGCGTCAGGTGAAGTTGAAGAGTAAAACAATACGAAAGACAGCCTCAGATTTCAACATAAACTATCGTACCCTCTCAAGATACTGTCATAAGATGTCATGGAACGAAATTGCTGGCACTTCGGGAGCGACTCCGTCACCACAACGTCAAAGAGTTGGATACGCTCAACCACGAAGGGTTTTCACAGATGAAAGTGAACGTCAGCTTGTCCAGTACATTACGTTTGCTGCTGACATCTACTTCGGTTTGTCTCCACGCGAAGTCCGAAAACTAGCCTATAGTGTAGCAGTAGCAAACCAACTCAAAGTACCTCAATCATGGATGGACACTGAAGCAGCGGGAGCTGACTGGTTTGCTTCATTTATTAAACGTCACCCAACACTGTCGATCAGGAAGCCGGAGGCTACAAGCCTGGCTCGGGCAAGCGCCTTCAACAAGACGACAGTCGGTGCCTTCTTTGATAATCTGTCCAAAGTCATGGAAAGGCACAGATACGGACCTGAAAGCATGTGGAACATGGACGAAACAGGAATTACCACTGTACAAAAACCTGATCACGTGGTTGCACGGAAAGGAGCAAAGCAAGTTGGAAGCGTCACGTCCGCCGAGAGGGGAGAACTTGTCACTGTGGCGGGATGTGTTTCTGCAACAGGAACCACAATTCCCCCTACTTGGTGTTCCCACGGGTGCATTTCAAAGAGTACATGTTGCGTGGTGCACCTGTCGGATCGTCTGGCGGAACCAATTCTTCCGGATGGATGAACGAAGAGAACTTTGTTTCGTTCTTGAAACACTTCGTTCGACACACACGGTGCAGTATCGAGCACCCGTGTTTACTGGTTCTCGATAACCACGGTTCTCATCTCAACATAGATGGTCTTGACTATGCCAAAGCTCACGGCGTGACGATGCTAAGCTTTCCGCCGCACACTAGCCATCGCTTACAGCCGCTGGACAGATCGGTGTACGGCCCGCTCAAGCACTATGTGAATGTTGCATGCGATACCTGGATGTTAAACCACCCTGGAGCTACAATGACAATCTACGACATCCCAGATATCGTAGCAACAGCATGGCCTAAGGCTACAACGCCAACAAACATCCAGGCCGGCTTCAAGGCCACAGGAATCTTCCCCTTCGATCGGGAAATTTTCGCAGATGCCGATTTCCGACCGACGTACGCAACAGACCGACCAGAGCCGAGCCCTGCGGCTGAGGTCACGGGAGACCCAGCTCCAACTGCTACAGCAGAGGCCACGGGAGACCAAGATCAAAGTGCTACAGGAGAAGGTACAGCGAGACCAGCTGCAAGTGCTGAAGCAGAGGGCATAGGGGCTCTCTGTCAAAGTCCTGCTGCTCCAGCAGATGGTCCCAGCACATCGAGCCAGGGTCTATCTCAGGCCCCGGAGAGTGTTCGCCCTTTTCCGAAAGCAGGGAAGCGCAAAACGAGCGCAAGGAGGAAGGCAACAACCCAGATCCTGACAGATACTCCAGTCAAAAAAGCTCTGGAGAACCAGAAGGCCTCTGGTAAAAGTGCAAAGGGCGGCAAGCGGCTATTTACGGAGAAGAAACCTGCAGGGAAGAAAACAGAACATAAGAAGAGAAGAGTCTCTGTATCTTCCAATTCGTCGGAAGACTCTACCTTCTGCCTGGTCTGCACAGAGTCATTCTCGAACTCGAAGGCAAAATAAAAATGGGTTCAGTGCATGACATGTGACATGTGGGCGAATGATGCGTGCACACAGGGTGACATGATGTATATATGTCACAATTGTGAGTCGGAATAGAAACCGCTGTGAGTCATCTGACTCAGATTTAAGTGACTGAAGTTTAAGTCATAACTTAAATACCTACTGCTGTCTCACCCAGCATGTACCGCTGTCTCACCCAGCATGCACCGCTGTCTCACACAGCATGTAACACTGTCTTTCATTATGTACTGCTGTCTCACCCAGCATGTACTGATGCCTCACCCAGCATGTACTGCTGTCTCATCCAACATGTACTGCTGTCTCATTCAACATGTACTGATGTCTCATCCAACATGTACTGCTGTGATGCTGTCTCATCCAACATGTACTGCTGTCTCACATGGCATGTACTGAGATACATCGTGATTTTTTATTTGATTTGATTCAGAAATACATTTTAATTTTTGTACACAGAATTCATCTTTGCAAAATTTGAAAGCTTTAATATCGTTTGAAATTGATTGATGTAGCGGAAATGACTCACCAAGCTTTGGAAAGTACTTGAAGGACACATGTGTCAGATTTCGCCATCCTAACCGTAATAATAGCTGATATGGTGGGCGTCCGGGGTTGGGGGGGTCGATTTAACTTCCATTCTGCTCGTTCTGCTTGTTCTGCTCAGACACCCCTCCATGGCGCATGTTAAGATATTGTCATCAGAAGACAGAAATTTGAAAATTGCATACGCGCCAATTAACGTGAAAGAAGTAAACGTCCTCAGACTTAATAAAATAGGAAAACAAAACACATCAAATATCAATATTCGTCCATAGGAATAACCCGTGACAACTAACCCAGGGCTAAGTGACAACTTACCCAGATACGGGGCACACTGTCACACTTTTTCTTTGGTCTCTTTGCTCGTTTATAGCAAAGCCAAAATGCAACGTGGAGCAATACAAATTTTTCTCCGCACAGACAAATCTCCAACCTTTTGTGTCATACTTAAAGAAATCAAATTGGGTGAGACATTTAGGCGTAAGAAATTGACAAATGAAAACTGAGCCAATATGCCCCGGTCTCCCCTACTGGGGCACGGGGGGGGGGGGCACTTTCGCCCTCCAAATAACACAAAACAATACCGGATATATTCATCCTAATTTTCGTCGAGGATGTGTTGCACTGAGAGGTAGTTGCCTGCAGTCTCTACCGGGTTAGTATTTGTGACTAGCAGCACATCAACAAGTGCGTAGTGTGGCCATGCATCAAATTCGAACCATATTTCACTCCATCTTGCTACATTCAAGAGTCATTTGAAAGGGTATTTTCCTGTCTTTCCTTTGTGTGTGCAAAATGTATCGCTTTTCGCTATATGACTCAAAGTTGTGCGGGCCATGGGGACCGCAATCGATTATGCATGGCGTCATCGGTATTGCTGCCAGGTACCATGAACAACTTTTCCTTGTGTAATAATGCAAAGCCACCAAAAAAAAAACAGCAAACTGTACTGACACGTCACCTTAGCGCGCTGTTCATTCTCGTCAGGACTTTCAAGCTTATTTAGACATCAGGAGTGTACCAGGTGATTCTGGAAATTTGACCACGGGGCGGGTTGTCAAGTTGTGTGCCTTACTTAGAATGTTGCTTGTTTTTCAGCCTCGCCCTTAATTACGTGCCTAGGTAGCTACCTACCTAGGTCAAGGTAGTCCTACCGAGGTAGGTAAGTAGGCATTTAGGGAATTTCACTAGTACAACCACCCCCCTTATGCTGCCTATTCTCCTGGAAAGAGATATTGGAGTTTAGATTGCTTGTTGAAGTACAAAGTTTTTACAACTTTAGATCCTTAACCATTAAGAAACACATGCAGTATTGGTTCCTGCACTGGAAACTTGCTTATTTTACTTGAGCAATGACATCTTAGTTGCTGCATATTTAAAAAGGGATGATGATGCTGGAAATAATGGGTATTATTGTGCTTTAACATATTTATGAAGCCAGGTTTGCAAATATCTCCATAAAGATATAAAGACATAAAAGATCAGTGCAACTATGAGCCACAAGGGCCCTTCTTGGTTGCACTCTGTACACTGAACCAGTTGTCCATCAAATGTGTTGATCAACTCTCCCTGGAATACAGAAAAACAAGCCCCCTATTCTTATAATGATTGTCTATGCTGTTCTTAAAGATGTTCAGTGTGTTGCTACTGACAATGGTTTCTGGCAGCTGGTTCCAGTGTTCTACTACCCTGTTGGTGAAGAAGGACTGTCTTAACCTTGTCATTGTCCTGCTGTGATTAACTTTAATTTTGAATTGATGACCTCTAATTGCATCATTTCTGTTAAATTCAAACAGTTCCATGAAGCAAACTAGGTAAATTTGCACTTTATGATAATTTTTGAATTCTTATAACTCAGTTTTCAAATGCATGCTTATGAATGTGGTTAACATGATGTGATCACTTGTTTACTCTGCAAATGCATGCTCTTCAGTTGGCAGGCAAAATACTACCAAGAAAGGCCAGACTGCAAATTATGGCACTTTCAATGAGATTTTACTTGGGCACTATGTGACCATTGCAGTCAATGTGCCCTTTAAACCCAAATAACTAACTAATGAGATTTCACTGGTGCAGGTTGGGATGGGTGGCCAGCTGTGCAGTTGGTGTGGCAATTGGTTTGGGGATCAGGATGGGTGCCTGGCGCAGGTGGGCTGATAATCCAATGACACTTCACAAACAACTTCAAAAGGTATAAGTAAAAGAAAATCACAACAATTGGAGAGAGAAAAATTAGTGAGCCGCATTTGTCTCAGTTGGTCCGTAGCAAATTTGTGTATCGTGCAAAAAATCCTGCTGGCAAATTCAGTCCTGTCCCATACAGTTCAAATCAGGGAGAGAAGGAAGTGCAGGAGGTTGTTTGGGTAAATTTGTGTTTCAGGGTGTTATGTGAATTCTTGAGTTTTTTATTTCTGGTGCAATGTTTGTGAATGTGACTATGATGATGGAACCACTCATTGTCTGTGTAAATGCTTATTTTTCCGTTTGTGCACAAAATAACCCCAAAAAGGGGCTTTGAGCTAGGTAGCATTGTACACATGCAGTAACACAAAAAAGAAGTAGAAGATACAATAACAATGCAAAACAATCTAACATATACTCACCTGCCCCCCTCTGGAGAAAAGGACATCCAAAAGTAAAATTGGAAAAACTTAAAACAATCTGTTCTTAAAATTTTCCCAATTACAAAATAAAATATCACCTGACCCAGCATGACCTGCTTTTGAAGAAGAAAAAATATTTTTTTTATTTAAAAAAATCTGAGTTCTTGTTGGGGTGGCTTTATGAACCAGGGTCCTATTGCTAAGCAGAGCTTGTTGCATGAACCCTGGCCCCCACCACCCGATCCATGAATTCCAGTTCAACTGCAGAATTTTGACCAAAAGTTTAATGTGCCATCAATGCATCGGCACGGCCGCCCTGTAGCTCGTCCCCGGCCTTATCGGGCAAGCTGCCAACTGACCCTCCCAGTCGGGCTAAATGCGAGCATGCGAAGCGACTCAAACCCTGAGAGTTGCCAGGACAGGGGACACCAGAGCAGGCCAGAGCTCTAACCAACTGAGCTACTGGGGTGGCCAGCTATTTCCTTTCTTTAACATTAAAAAGAAATATTTGAAAAAACTGACCAAAAATACTAAAAAAAAAAAAAAAAAAAAAAAAAATACCAAACTAATCTGACCTAGCAAAGCCTTTGTTTGCTTCATGGAGGAAAATGTGCATACAACTGGTCTTGTGGATGCTTTAAAGTGCAGTAATGCCAGTTAGATTAAGTTAGGTATTGGTAAGTTGGAAAAGTTTTCAATTTTAAAAACAATTCTCTCCCCCCCTCCCTCCAAATAAAGTTTTTTTTTCGAACAAATAGGCTAGGTGGAATGATGTTTTGTTTGGTTAGATTAGGTGTTTTTAGGCTGTAACTTTTGGGGAAAATTATTTTTGATGATTTTTTTTCGTACCTGGGTGGTGATGTTGATTACTTCTCTTTTTCCATAATTTGTATGCTATATTACCCAACTTAAAGCACCTGTGTTGGTGTTGTTTTGCCTGCCAGCTGATAAGTAAGCATTTACATGGGAAATGAGTGGTCACATGATACTAACCACATGTATAAGCATTGCATCAGAAAAAGTCAAAATATTGGAAAGTTATCTTAAAGATTTGAAATCTAATTTATATAAATTTGTAATTTAGGCCTTATGTTATATTCTGCAACACACAAAAAATGTACCAGGCATCATGTTCCTGAACATGATTGAGAGTGCAACCATTCATTTCTGCAGAAAATGCATACTTTCAGTTTGTGATGCATTAGCTTATCATACCTATCATTCCCACTGCAAATGCATGCTTTTTAATTTGCAGCAAACTGTCGCACCAATAGCCTAAGCTAACAAACCCTGTGTGTAGTGTTTTCAAATTTATCTTTATTTATGTGTCCAATGTAAGACAAAATTGCTTGTACTCAGGAACACAAATGCAAAATGTCACACAAGCAGGGAAGCCATTGGATAGCTGTACCTGGTTAAATGGAGTTCCTGTATCAAGTGCTGTGGTGGGAGATGGCCTATGTGTGTTTTTGCATGTATTCATTTGAATTTTGTATGCTGCAGGACATTTTTATAGGAAAAAATATGTAGGGACAAATGATCCCAGTCCCTCCCAGATGCCCCAGGCCCCATATCATTTTTCCTCACTGGGGTCACCAAAGAAAAATCATACTCCGGTCGCGGCGTAGGGGATGGGGCGAAACTAGAATTATCTTTGTGCAATTGGTTATTGGGCAGAACAATGTCATCAGCCAACCAGGCTGTTTGGCCCATCATGGACTAAATAGTGACTGGCAACCGGCATGATTACCGACACCACCCGCGACAAATCGGCGTGAGATATCGGCGACGCTATATGACCTAGCGGTTAAATGCGTCGCAAAAGAACCCAAGATGGGTCAAGATGGACTGAATAGTGAATGGTGACCGTCGTGTTGACCTGAGTCGGTGCCGACACCCCAGGCGGGCCAGGATGCGTGGTGTGACTGCTGTGCTGGTGGCGGCCGTCGTCGTCGCCGCCGCCGGAGCGGAAGACGCCGCCGAGCCATTCGACAAGAGCGTGTTCAAAGCTCGCGTGGAAAGCTGCGGCGGATGACGGCTGAATCGGCTTCCCGAGGTGAAGAAGTTCATCTACGAGGACATTCCGCTGTTCCACAATGTCGCGTTCAAAGCGATGCCCGGTGCGCCTCCTGAGGTGGTGCTGCTGAACAAGCTGGACCAGGTCAGTACTAGGCACTTCTGGTGGCCATATTGTGCAGTGTATCGAAGTCGTGCTTGTGATGAACCTGCTGGAAATAATGCCGGCAAAAGTAATAATGATTATCGTGCTCCATTGTGCTGTATGCATTTTTGTTGCATGTGCTTTGCATGATTATTCACTTTTTGTCGTTTCTTCTTCAACGTTTGGTGTTTCTTCTTGGACATGTTATGTCATGATAGTCGTCACTACACCACGACTGCAAGGATTCCATTGAGTATTACTTACCATTGCCAAAAAGAAATTGACCGGCATCATTTTCTCCACTGGTTGTCTGACGTGAACTGGCGTTTTGGCACGTCAGCTGCAGACCGTCACCTGATGCCCATGGCTCTCATGGTGCACCATGAGATGTAATGCAATTATGTACTGAAGGAAGCCTATGCTATAGATAGCCTAGATAAGACATTTCATATGAAGCTTCCGAAATGGGATTTGGGCAGCATTTCTCGACTTATTTTCATCCATTGTATGCAATTTTCTGCCGCCCATATTTTCGCTTGGCCGATTTAAACCTTTTCAATTATTTCCTACAGGATCAGTCGGCCGGTGTGAGCCTGTCAGCCTTGGCCTAGCTGGTGATGATGTATCTGTGGGCAGTGGTGCACCGTTTCGGCGGGCGGTGAGCTGTAACGACTAGTCTGTTTCTGTGGATGATCAAGCGACGTGTGACTTGCAGGTAGTGGAGCGCATTGATCTGTCCAAATTGAGCCGCGCTCAGTGCAACAACCTGCTGGTGAAGCGGGGGTTCTTCCGTCGCGAAAAGCGCACCGAAGGCGTACCCGAGCAGCACCAGGAGGGGCCGTACATGCCCACGCACCAGGAGCTGTAGTGGACGCGCCGCTGCGGCACGACCGCCGCCGCCGCCGCGCCCCGCCCGATGACGCCGCCGCCCCAAGGGTGTAATGCCTGGGCTGTGGCCGATGTAGTAGTGGTGGTGCGGCGGTGGCGGTGGTGGCGACGACCGCCGCCGCACTGTCCTGCCCGATGACGCCGTCGCCCCAAGGGCGTAATGCCTGGGCTGTGGCCGATGTAGTTGTGGTGCGGCGGTGGTGGCGGCGACGACCGCCGCCGCCGCCCTGCCCTGCCCGATGACGCCGTCGCCCCAAGGGTGTAATGCCTGGGCTGTGACCGATGTAGTCATGGTGCGGCGGTGGCGGCGACCACCGTCCGGCCATCGCGCCACACCAGACCAGACCAGTGTTACCGCACAGCGTGCTGTGCCGGTGTGATCACCGTTCTGCACAACACCGCCCGGCCGCCGCTTTGTGCCGACCGTGGCTGGGAAGACAACCGTTGACTCGGTGGTTTGCGGTGCATAATCGTCCCCTCCGGGCGAATATTTTACTGATATATTTGTGGATAATCGTGATCAGCTCAGACTGAAGTCAAAAGAACCTTTTTATTGTGTGGGTTTTTACTAGATTCCAAAGTTGTACAGCTTCCCTCCCAGCTGGTGCAACCATCGGGAGCTTACACAACGCTGCAATGCTTGCTACTTAATTTGTGTACCAGACGAGCGACCTTCGATGACATACCGCCGTGTGAATGGTTGAACATCTGGATTTCTACGTTGGTTACGACCGCCGTCTTAACACCACGCACAACCCATAATGCACGCCTTTTGTGCACAAGGACTCTTTATCGACGTGTTCCGAGGTCTCGGAAAGCTGCCATTGTTCTTACGCATTCTCAGGCCCATGTACTTGTGATGTGCGCTCACGTGTGATCCGCAATACACCCTGAAACGGTACGCAGTGTCTCCATCCGCGAATTTCGGCCTGTGGAGTTCGGTGCACCCGACGAAGACCACAGCACCGCATTGTACTGCCGACCCAGCGTATCCACATAAGACACGACCCGACGGCGGAACGGTATTTTATTACAAAACCACAGTGGCAGCAGGCGCCAGAGAAGGTCCCCATACCCCCCAGACGCAGGTACGCGCACCACTACACTATAACAGCACGTAAATGCAACGGAATAAAAACGCATTGTTCCGACGGCGCGCGGTGGGGCGGGACGCCACTGCGCACGACCACCAATGATATGCGCCAGAAAACCAAGCTGCTTAAATAGGTACAAAGGATGATATCTACCTAGTTAAATAGTGTTCGCCATTGGTGTGCCGGGGCGCCATTCCGGAGACATATGAACAATGAACAGCGCCGCTCGGCGCCTCCGGCACGGGCTGTCGCGGCGACATTCAGAACAGCAGCGGCCGGCCGTGTGCGCACAGACAGACAGACAGACGGGGCGAGCTGTCGGCTCGCCGGTGGCGGCGACGTGCTGGATGACGCGAGCTCTGACTAGGTGGCAGGCCAGCCTCCGCCCGGGCTACCGTCCGGGTTAAACGGTACCCGACCTGCTGGAGACAGGCGGGCACGCCGGGAGACAGGCGGGCACGCCGGCAGACAGGCGGGCACGCCGGCAGACAGGCGGGCACGCCGGCAGACAGGCGGGCACGCCGGCAGACAGGCGGGCACGCCGGCAGGCAGGCGGGCACGCCGGCAGGCAGGCGGGCACGCCGGCAGACAGGCGGGCACGCCGGCAGACAGGCGGGCACGCCGGCAGACAGGCGGGCACGCCGGCAGGCAGGCGGGCACGCCGGCAGGCAGGCGGGCACGCCGGCAGGCAGGCGGGCACGCCGGCAGGCAGGCGGGCACGCCGGCAGGCAGGCGGGCACGCCGGCAGACAGGTGAGCTCACCGGCAGACAGGCGGGCACGCCGGCAGGCAGGCGGGCACGCCGGCAGACAGGTGGGCTCACCGGCATACAGGCGGGCACGCTGGCAGCGCGCCTACAGAAGGGTGGGTACGTCGGCAGACGAGAGCTGAGCATTAGTCGTTCTGAAACAAGAGCACAGTGAACAGCTGAAGTTAACCGAAAGAGAGGCAGCTTCGTGGCAGAGATCCTCAGCGAAAGGAACGATTACAGATGATGGGTGTAGAAAGGGAAATAGAAAGAGAGAGAGAGAAAGGGACAGCAAAAAATATCGAAGGGAGTTGACTGTTAAAAACAGAGGAAAGGAATAGGTGACGGAATGGGAGGAAATCCTGGGCATTACTATACAAACTCTGGAGAACAGTTTTAGCCAGACAATCTCGTCTTGTATGCTACCATCCGACCGGCGTGATGACCCACACGGCCCGGCAGCCAGGTGGTGGCCGATCAAGGTCATTCGGCCGACCAGGCCACAATGCGCAAGCCGGGCTCATGTCTCCGACCGTCCTATGCGGAGCTCACACTCAGAATGACCCGATATTTCAACACTAGACGCAGCCAGGGGGGGGTCCATCAGCCGTGGCGCCGCCAAGCGGCAAAACCGTGAACTAGCCTGGAGGGCAGAATGCATTGAGGGCTATGGGGAAAAACCACGTTAAGCCCAATATCTCATGAAGTATTTGGGGTAGCGCAGAACTAATGGCAGATTTGGAAAGGGCTTTACGAGACTTACCATATTCACATGGAACAATACATATACAGGGAATACTGGAATAACGCGTGCATGATCTAACGCATGCTTTGACCCTTGGCTTTGACCGTGGCGGGCCGCGGCGGCGTTCAGGCGCGTCCTGCTGCCGACGACTTTCGGTGGTAGGCGGAGCCTATTTTGGCCGCAGAGCCGCAGCGACCGCAGGTTCCGTGAACAGGGCTTTATTTCAGGAAATGAAAGCGTTGTGCTAGGTTTTTAGCTAAAATTATTGCTTGAGGTTCCGATACTTTTATAAACTTCAACTGATTGCAATTTTCTGCGAAATATAATTAAATAGCACAAAATACTGTTGGTTGGTTGGTTATTGGTTTTACGACACGTCGACCGTTGAGTCATGTAGCGTCGCCAATCTCTCACGCCGATTGGTCGCGGGCGAAGAGTAGCGACAGGTGAGACTCGAACCCACAACCTTTCGAAAATACTGAATATTCTCCTACGAACATTGCTGTTTTTTTAAGCAAATGATGCTAGCACTAGCATTACCTGTCCAATCACTACCTGTCTCCAGTTGTTGGTTTGAAGGTCAGGCCAAGGTTATGCCAGCGTCTGGTGGGCCCACCTTATGAAATAGCCTTGGACGCAACTCAATGTGCGAAAGCAGGGGGAGGGGGCAGCCGAGCTTCGACAAACTGACCACATAATAGGGTAACTTTGATTAGGCATTGCATTTAACTCTCGTCACAGCAGGGAAGATGCACCACAGAGACAAGGGCAAAACATATTATATTCCCGCTTTGTGTCACCGTCGCACCATTTTTCCCGCTACTGGGATGTCTACTGGATTGCACATAGCTCACGGGAGTTAAATCAGACAAAAAGATGTAACTCCATTCTGAGCCGGACAGAACAGCACCTCTAGTCGGCCAACATGTGTGCGCTCACCTTATTTAAATTCTCTACATAGTGGGAATCTGCGGCGTCCTGCAGCATCTCCACCAGACTGGAGACCACGTGGTTGGGCACCACAATACCTGCAGAGCGGACACAATGTCTCAATACACGTGCCAAACGGCCCACCACCTGCAGCATGGTCACATTTTGGCCTCATCAGTAGGTCTCAACATTAGATGTGTGGCACTTCCCTGATCCTTCTGGTCACGTGGGGATTTTCTTCTCACTTAGCGAGCCATCATTACCTAGCTTCAGCTTAGCAGTGCCATCTTCATTTCGCAATCCTCATGCCTGCATTCATCGGTGTCGGCATCGCCTGTCGGGTACTGGACCAGATGGTGCCCCGATCGGCTATACACCCGGACCGGACGGCTGTACCTCCGCACAGGGCGGCTGTACACCCGGACCGGACGGCTGTACCTCCGCACAGGACGGCTGCACCCCCGGACCGGACGGCTGTACCTCCGCACAGGACGGCTGTACACCCGGACCGGACGGCTGTACCTCCGCACAGGACGGCTGCACCCCAGACCGGACGGCTGTACCCCGTACCGCATCAGGACGGCTGCACACCCGGACCGGACGGCTGTACCTCCGCACAGGGCGGCTGTACCCCCACCGGACCGTGACTGTGCCTGTGACGCCCGCCGACGACTCCTCAGTGCACTCGGCGGACGACGTCGGCTGTGTACCCCCCCGCACCGGACTGCTCTGTGCAGCTGTACGCCCGCCGGACCGACTCCTCAGTGGCGGACTCGGCGGACGCTGTCCCCCGCACCGGACTGTTTGTCTGTGCAGCTGTGATGCCCGCCGGACCGACTCCTCAGTGGCGGGACTCGGCGGACGACGGTCGGCTGTGTCCCCCCCCGCACCGGACTGTTTGTCTGTGCAGCTGTGATGCCCGCCGGACCGACTCCTCCTCAGTGGCGGGACTCGGCGTACGACGGTCGGCTGTGTACCCCCTCCCCCGCACCGGACTGTGTGCAGCTGTGATGCCCGCCGGACCGACTCCTCAGTGGCGGGACCCGGCGGACGACGGTCGGCTGTGCACCCCCGTACCAGACTGCCTGTCCAGCTGTGATGCGCGCCGGACCGACTCCTCAATGGCGTGACTCGGCGGACGACGGTCGGCTGTGTCCCCCCCCCGCACCGGACTGTTTGTCTGTGCAGCTGTGATGCCCGCCGGACCGACTCCTCAATGGCGTGACTCGGCGGACGACGGTCGGCTGTGTACCCCCCCTCCCGCACCGGACTGTCTGTGCAGCTGTGATGCCCGCCGGACCGACTCCTCAGTGGCGGGACCCGGCGGACGACGGTCGGCTGTGTACCCCCCGTACCAGACTGCCTGTCCAGCTGTGATGCGCGCCGGACCGACTCCTCAGTGGCGGGACCCGGCGGCACTCACCGACGATCTTGAGCTGATCAGAGCAGCGCACCCTGATCACCTGCATCTTCTGCTGGGCGTGGCTCACGTTCGCTGCCGACAGCACGCTCTCCACGCGCGTCCACACGTGCAGGACAGAACCTGTCACACACAGCGGCCCGTCACAGAACGCCACGGTGGTCAGGTGGCAGACAGGACTTGGACAGCGCCAGAGATGGCCATGGAGGACCGTGCCGCGATGGATAATGAAGCCATCGAGATGAAGTGATCCATGTATAGATTACCTCACAGGATGAGATCGAGAATGAACATATTTTATGAAAATGGAGATAGTCAAATTAAAAATGGCATCAATCTTGCTTTCATGAATTCGTCATTTAAAGAACAAGTGGATGCATACATGTTGTCTCCCTCTCCAGTTGTCGTGCAAAAAAAACAACAAATATCTGGGTACCGATGGGTATTTACCTGGAAACATGTGATGAAAATGAGACTCAGTGGTACATAGTCAGTCGCCTGGAGGGTTATGGTGGATCCCATAGCTTGTGAGTGGGTGGTCGCACACAATATTCTGGATCTCATGTTCAGCGGGTTGGCAGACATGGATGCGTGGGCTTAGGAGAACCAGGTCGCCTTGAGGCGTCATGGCAAGTGTGATTGGCTGTCTGACACCAATCGTGGTAGGCGTGGTCAGTCACCTGAGAAAATATGGTAGGCGTGGTAGGACAGTCACCTGGGAGGACGCGATGTACGTGACCAGCACGTGGCCAGTCAGTCACTTGAGAGGACGTGATAGAAACGATCAGTTACCTGAGAGGACACGGTGGGCACGACCAGTTACCTGAGAGGACGTGGTAGGTGCGCTGCCAGTCAGTTACCTGAGAGGATGTGGTAGGTGCGCTGCCAGTCAGTTATCTGAGAGGACGTGGTAGGTGCGCTGCCAGTCGTTACCTGAGAGGACGTGGTAGGTGCGCGGCCAGTCAGTTATCTGAGAGGACGTGGTAGGTGCGCGGCCAGTCAGTTACCTGAGAGGACGTGGTAGGTGCGCGGCCAGTCAGTTACCTGAGAGGACGTGGTAGGTGCGCGGCCAGTCAGTTACCTGAGAGGACGTGGTAGGTGCGCGGCCAGTCAGTTATCTGAGAGGACGTGGTAGGTGCGCTGCCAGTCAGTTACCTGAGAGGACGTGGTAGGTGCGCGGCCAGTCAGTTACCTGAGAGGACGTGGTAGGTGCGCTGCCAGTCAGTTACCTGAGAGGACGTGGTAGGTGCGCTGCCAGTCAGTTACCTGAGAGGACGTGGTAGGTGCGCGGCCAGTCAGTTATCTGAGAGGACGTGGTAGGTGCGCGGCCAGTCAGTTACCTGAGAGTGAGAGGACGGGGTGGGTGCGCGGCCAGTTACCTGAGAGGACGTGGTAGGTGCGCGGCCAGTTACCTGAGAGGACGTGGTAGGTGCGCGGCCAGTTACCTGAGAGGACGTGGTAGGTGCGCGGCCAGTCAGTTACCTGAGAGTGAGAGGACGGGGTAGGTGCGCGGCCAGTTACCTGAGAGGACGTGGTAGGTGCGCGGCCAGTTACCTGAGAGGACGTGGTAGGTGCGCGGCCAGTCAGTTACCTGAGAGTGAGAGGACGGGGTAGGTGCGCGGCCAGTTACCTGAGAGGACGTGGTAGGTGCGCGGCCAGTTACCTGAGAGGACGTGGTAGGTGCGCGGCCAGTTACCTGAGAGGACGTGGTAGGTGCGCGGCCAGTCAGTTATCTGAGAGGACGTGGTAGGTGCGCGGCCAGTCAGTTACCTGAGAGGACGTGGTAGGTGCGCGGCCAGTCAGTTACCTGAGAGGACGTGGTGGGAGTTTTTTAGAGGAGTGGTGGTGCGCTGCCAGTCAGTTATCTGAGAGGACGTGGTAGGTGCGCGGCCGGTCAGTTATCTGAGAGGACGTGGTAGGTGCGCTGCCAGTCAGTTACCTGAGAGGACGTGGTAGGTGCGCTGCCAGTCAGTTATCTGAGAGGACGTGGTAGGTGCGCTGCCAGTCAGTTACCTGAGAGGACGTGGTAGGTGCGCTGCCAGTCAGTTACCTGAGAGGACGTGGCAGGTGCGCTGCCAGTCGGTTACCTGAGAGGACGTGGTAGGTGCGCGGCCAGTCAGTTATCTGAGAGGACGTGGTAGGTGCACGGCCAGTCAGTTATCTGAGAGGACGTGGTAGGTGCGCGGCCAGTCAGTTACCTGAGAGTGAGAGGACGTGGTAGGTGCGCGGCCAGTTACCTGAGAGGACGTGGTAGGTGCGCGGCCAGTCAGTTACCTGAGAGGACGTGGTAGGTGCGCGGCCAGTCAGTTATCTGAGAGGACGTGGTAGGTGCGCGGCCAGTCAGTTACCTGAGAGGACGTGGTAGGTGCGCGGCCAGTCAGTTACCTGAGAGGACGTGGTAGGTGCGCTGCCAGTCAGTTATCTGAGAGGACGTGGTAGGTGCGCTGCCAGTCAGTTACCTGAGAGGACGTGGTAGGTGCGCGGCCAGTCAGTTATCTGAGAGGACGTGGTAGGTGCGCGGCCAGTCAGTTATCTGAGAGGACGTGGTAGGTGCGCGTCCAGTTACCTGAGAGGACGTGGTAGGTACGCGGCCAGTTACCTGAGAGGACGTGGTAGGTGCGCGGCCAGTCAGTTACCTGAGAGTGAGAGGACGTGGTAGGTGCGCGGCCAGTTACCTGAGAGGACGTGGTAGGTGCGCGCCCGGCGGCCCACATCGCAGTCGACGCCGACCGTGCGGCGCTTGCAGACGCCCCGCCAGTAGGCGTGCGAGCACGTGGTGACAGAGGCCTCGTACTGCTCCTGCCAGTGCTTCTCGGCCGCCTCCGGCTTCACTCGCTTGTACTTCTTCTTGATCTCGGCCAACGTCTCCATTCGGATCTGCCGATCATGGGATATATGTGTCGCCGTGTTCCGCCAACTCGACGGAGAGACGATTCCGTTAGTTAGTTATTTGGGCTTTAGGGCGCATTGACCATGTTGATCATGTAGTGCCCGTTACAGTATTCTTTTCTACCTGGATTTTAGATTCAGGCCAGGTTTATTTACAAGTGTAGTTAGTTAATTATTTGTGCTTTAGGGTACCTCGACAACTATAACCATATTTCGTCAACTTGATTGCAGACCATGCTGTAGACATGGGTGTAGCCTCGCATACCTTTGGTATGGAGAACTCTACACCAAAAACATATATATTGGTATGGAATTACACACCAATGTTATGGCACAACTTACCTGAACAATTTGCACATCTAAAAAATGTTCAAGCCAATTTTGGGAATATTTGGCATGCACAAAATATTCACGAACAAGGTAGATATGGTATTTTTAGGTTCCAGTGAACATTCAAAGTCACCAAACCTGCGTACCACGAGGCCGGGTAACTGTGTGGCTGGTGTCATTACGATGGAGTGTGCCGCGCTGCACGACGACATACGGCATAAACCGAGCGTGGAAGCTGCGACAAAAAAAGCACCATGACACCGCGTGGGCCCCGTGTTTTGCCCGCGATGGTTCCTAGGTCTAAATATATTCGTGGGAAACTAACATGCGTTTGTGAACTAGACAGCTTGTGCTTTGCGTGCTGGTTGGTTGTTTGGGCCCAGAGGCGCTGGCGCTAGGGTGCAAGCATGCGTACATGTGCGCGTGTGAATAGTGCGTAGGTAAGTGATAACCCGACTCGTGTTAAGCTGGCCCGCAACTAGCTACCTGCCGTACTCGTGTGTCAGCAACTTACCTGCACGCCGGTGTTGGGCCGACACACCGTGTAGAAGTGGCCCTTCTCACCTGCACGCCAGTGTTGGGTCGACACACCGTGTAGTAGTGGTCCTCCTTCTTCAGCTGCTTCAGTTTGCTGCCCGACTCGGCTCTCACAGCCAGCATAGCCGTCAGTTTTCCGTTTCGCACCTGAACACCGGACGTAGCCACTCTCAACACCGGACACCCCAGACACTCACAACGAACATCAGGCCCTCACAACCAAACATCTTTATCTTATTTACCTAATATAATTTATCTCACTCGCTTATCGCTGTTCAAACATTGTACCGTTGGTTATTCGCCGTCTCTTCCAAGTTAAAGGGTGACATCCGGAACAAAGCCTCACGCTTCGGCAACAATTCCATTAGGCGCCAATAGATCTGCTTAACGAGCAATGCAACAATGCAACATAACCAGCCGCTGAACAATGGACTCCAGTCACTCAACGCCGAGCTTCGGCCAGGCTGCAGCGGAGGCAAGCGACCAGATTGTGGCTATGAGAGGCGGAGGCAGGCGACCAGATTGTGGCTATGAGAGGCGGTTTGAACCTCATGTCAGTCAGTTTTTCTAGCCACGGGCGCCAAACCGTTCGTGATAGTGATCTGAAATTTCGGATATCTGATAATGCATTTCTTGTGTATAATTTGATGCGAAGAAAAATGCGCGTCATATCTGGCCACCGGGTCATTACATCACGTCATTCTTGAGGTAATGTCTGAGAGACGTGCTAAAACAGCGATGATATTGCGCACGTATTATTACTAGTGAACTACACCATTCACCATCCATTCTGTACAAATGGATGCTTGATTAATCAAATGAAGTGAGGTAGGCTATTAACTCTCCCCACTTGACATAAGATCACTGGCCTTCTCAAGGTAACACAAGATCATTAACCTATGCTGTAATCTTAGGCTCTATACACGTACTTTTTAATTATCCTCAAGGAAATACACGTACATTATTGTATGCTCACGAGAACCCATCACAGGACCCTGGTCATGTAAGGCCACTAATTTCAACCCCTCACAGAGTCCTGGTCATGTAAGGCCACTAATTTCAACCCCTCACAGAGTCCTGGTCATGTAAGGCCACTAATTTCAACCCCTCACAGAGTTCTGGTCATGTAAGGCCACTAATTTCAACCCCTCATAGAGTCCTGTTCATGTAAGGCCACTAATTTCAACCCCTCACAGAGTCCTGGTCATGTAAGGTCACCAACCCTCGCCGACATTGAGCCGTTTGTCACCTTCAAATGGCTTGAGAGGGGTCCGGCCCCCGGGCAATTCCAAACAGAGCAGGCTAAAGAAACAAAACAAAACAGAGTGGTGCTTATTACAAAATGAGTCAACAAGCATGACTCTGCAAGGTCATTGATTAATTTCATGGGTGACATTGCAGGTCAGATTTTGTGAACAGTGAAGAAAGCTTCTGGTTTTTCGTAAACGTTGGCAAAGCTACTCCCCATGTGCGCACTAAATACTTGTCGAAGTATTTTTTCCGATCTTGCCAGTCGAATGGCACGTCACGAGTGGGGTAGCCATAAGGGCCTGCATCAGGTTAAAGCCTTGGTCCGATTTTTTTTTTCTCCAGAATTTTCATTTTTCCTTTTGTAGGGTGATTTTCTACAACCAAATTACACAAGTGGCACCAAATTCGAAAAACGTTACCCACTGTCAAATTAGGTCAATAACCTTGGGTGGCCTGGGAAAGTCCCGTACAGCAGGAATTTCAGCTCAGCATCCATCTTTATCCCTTGCCTGAACTGTCGTTTGGTCACACTTACTTCGTGACAGGTATAAAATGCATAGATCGTCAGAGGTACCATTCACCCGACCTGGGGCTTTATCCAAGGGCCGATCATGGTGTACTGTGCACCAACCAATAATAGGTGATGTAGAAGCCCATCGAAACGTGAATGCCTATTGCTTTGCCTTTTGCGCTATTTTCTGGAATTGATAGTGTGCTTCAGCCGAAAATATCCAATTTTCCACATCTTCATCTTTGACCTGACCTAGCGTGGTCAACGGTTGACCTCACGAGGTCATATTGCGTGCCATTAGATACGTAGGCCAAACAATACGCTGTATTTCTTGTTCCATGTCCATTAGGAACAAAATGGCGAGAGAAAATGGAAGCCACCCTCGGTACGGGAAGGAGGAGAAATGGCGAGAGGAGAGAGTAGAAGCCACCCCTCGGTACGGGAAGGTGGCGAAATGGCGAGAGGAGAGAGTAGAAGCCACCCCTCGGTACGGGAAGGTGACGAAACGCTCTCGTAGGCGAGGGTTAAGACGGAGGCCAGGCTGCAACCTTAAGAGACAGAGGCCAGTCAGCAGCAGGAGGCAGAGGCTAGTTTGCAGCTGTAAGAGACGGAGGCCGGGCTGCAGCCTAAAGAGACAGAGGTCAGGCAGCAGCAGGAGGCAGAGGCTAGTTTGCGACTGCAAGAGACGGAGGCCGGGTTGCAACCTTAAGAGACATAGACCGGGCTGCAGCAGTGGGAGGCGGAGAACAGTTTGCGGCTGTAAGAGACGGAGGCCGGGCTGCAGTCGGCGGGCCCGGACTGAAGAGCTACCGGCCGGCCGGCGCGTACCTGATGTGACACGTAGAAGCCCTCGTCGGTGGCCTCCAGTTCAGCCCACTTCTCCTGCGCCTCCTTCCAGCTGCAGCCGCGTTCTACGTGCACTGTGTGCAGTTCGGTGCGTCCCGTGCCTGTCGCGTGCTTGTGCAGGTACACGCACAGCTTGGTCCGCTGCACCGAACCCTCCTGAGAGCCCAGGTCTGCCGGCAGCGGTATCAGTCAAGTCTCACGTCTGCTGGCAGCGGCATCAGTCACGTCGCACGTCTGTCGGCAGGGGTATCAGTCAAGTATCACGTCTGCCTGTAGCGGCATCAGTCACGTCGCACGTCTGTCTGCAGTGGTATCAGTCACGTCGCACGTCTGTCGGCAGGGGTATCAGTCAAGTATCACGTCTGCCGGTAGCGGCATCAGTCACGTCGCACGTCTGTCTGCAGTGGCATCAATCACGTCACACGTCTGTCGGCATCAGTCACGAATCACGTTTGTCGGCAGTGACATCACTCACGTCTCACGCCTGTCAAGGTTACTGACCTCGTCAGGTCAATTTCCGCATATTTTGACCTGTTCAGTGGGAAAATTCACGTTGGGAGCAATTTGTCACACCGAAAATGATAAAGAGCATGAAATCAGCACTGTGAGCTAATTTATGTGCCAAAGGTCAATGACTTAAGGTCCGGTTACTAAGTATGCACATTCTACACAATGCTATTTTATGCATAATGTTGCCGTTCTTCGCCAAGTGATATCTGAATTCGATTTCAGCGACGCCGAAGTCGTGCGACAAGACATCGGATGACAATCGAATGACCTGACATGGTCCGACCTCGTGCAAGGTGGCCTGATTTGACCTTTTTTTGGAATTACGTCCCAAGCAGTGCACACTTGGGCGAAGGCTGAAGAGATCAGGTTAACAATGCGTGCATTGTCCCGGCGTGGCCTAATGTCAGGTCACGAGGTCAGAAGTTGGACAGTTTACAAAGTTGGATATCTTACAAATATTTTTTTTTTTTCGGTATCATATCAGTTCTTCTTGGAACACAATTTATACTTGAAAAGAAGTGATGTTCCGGACGTATTTAAACTTGAACTCCACTTGACCTGACCATATGGCGTGAACTGGCCTGACATTTAAATTTTCTGATGTCAATCATATACAATATCTTTTCTTGAATGATTCTGTTAGAAAGATCTGCGACATATATTCATATTCATTAGACGTCATCCAGGTGATTCTCCAAGGAAAATATCATGTCACAGGTTTGACCTATTGTGACCTATAGCGACCTCAGCATGACCGAAAATGGAGAACTAAGAAGTGGTGTGAGTTCGAGGCTATATTGGTTTGCCAATGACATTTCCCTCTTCCTAACATGCATAGTTTGGAAGGTGGTATTCAAGCCTGATTCTGACCTGACCACGTCATGATATATCCTGCCATATGTAGATCGAAAGTTAGAGGGGGGGCTTTGAAGAGCCCCGCCCCCGGCCCAGCGAAAGTGGATTCGCCGGCCGGCCCGGCGAGGGCTAAGCGGCGAAATTGCGAGGGGTGGCAACCACCCCGTCAAAAGGGGAATGCTGGCAAAATACGCTCGGTAGACGAGGATTAACTGTGAACAAACCACGCGAGCAGTGATAAAAACGGATAGTTCTATGTTGGCTTTGCATCACTGTCTGTCGATGCAATTATCGGAGACCCGCGATCAAGTAGTCAGTGATACCAGGCAGAACCGAGGTCTGTGAGCAGTTGTGCGAGACTAGACTTTTCGGCAGGTGCGAGATGACGGGGCGGACGCGAATGTCGCTTGCAGTCCCTTTCCCAAGTCGTGCAAAGTATCCAGCATGCGCAGGTCACGGCGATCAGCCTCACACCAGCTCTTGACCTGCAGAGTGGAGGCGACACACAATGCCTGACCGCACAGACACGCATACCCAGTAGCAAGTGTGTCAGCGTGTGCTGCAAGTATGTCGCGCTCACCAAGAATGCCCATGTCGAAGCGGCCAGTCTTCTTGGCCTGCGCTACAATGGCGGTCAAAGTGTCTGTGAAGTACTTGAAGAGCCGGTTCTGCAGGTCCACTGGCATGCCCAGTATCCTGTGGATAAGACATCAGTTATTCGGGCTTTAGGGCGTATCGACAATAATGACCACATTGCGTTTCGATGTGGATGACACACCGACATCACGTCATTGTCATCACTATTATCAGCAGCAGCATGGGGATCCAAAGCATGTGGACAACTGACCGGTTCTGACAACGGTGGACTTGGTGCTCATATATGATCCTTTTCCCCCCACCTAGTGTGGCTCATCCATTTCCCACAAATGCACAAGGACATAAGTTGTAAATTCACCGCTTAGCTCCTTCAATGTTTTCGTTGCGAGCGTTGTTTACAAAAAGGCAACACCAAACCACTACATTTGCCCAGTGATGCACACCTCAATAGGTCCACCAGCACGAACCGCCCGCTACACTTTGCACCAGCCAAGCGACAAAACGAGCCTGACGGATCATTCACGCACCTGAACTTGCCTCCTTTGACAAACATGACGGCTTAGTTGGATTTTGTTACTGTTCCGACTGAGGAAGGCCCATCCGGTTACATGGAAGCGGCCATTCCGCCATGTTGGTAAAAATGCTAGTTGCCCATGGTTGATATAAGTTGGCGAGTGTTGGTGAGCTGGTGAGAGTTGATGACTCAATGAGTATGCGAGTTGGCGGGTGTTGGTGAGCTGGTGAGAGTTGATGACTCAATGCGTATGCGAGTTGGCGGGTGTTGGTGAGCTGGTGAGAGTTGATGACTCAATGAGTGTGCGAGTTGGCGGGTGTCGGAAAGTTGGCTAGTGTTGGTGAACTGGTTCGAGTTGATGACTCAGTGAGTGTGCGAGTGTTGGGACTCAGTGATGGCTGGCGAGTTTTGGTGAGCTGGTGAGAGTTGATGACTCGGTGAGTGTGCGAGTTGGCAAGGGTTGGTGAGCTGATGACTCAGTGAGTGTGCGAGTTGGAGTGTTGGAAAGTTGGCTAGTGTTGGTGAACTGGTGAGAGTTGATGACTCAGTGAGTGTGCGAGTGTTGGTACTCAGTGATGGCTGACGAGTGTTGGGAAGTTGACGAGTGTTAGCAAGCTGGCGAGAGTTTATGCCTTTGGGCGCTGGAGAACCACTAGCAGTTCATGTGCCTTTAAGCCCAAATAATCAATTAGTTCATGATTCAGTGGATATGCGAGTTGGCGAGTGCTGGGAAGTTGGAGAGTGTTGGGGAGTGTTCAGAGTCGATGACTCAGTGGGAATACGAGTTAATAAGGGTTGGAAAGTGTCCGTGAGCTGGCGAGTTGGTGAGGGCGAATGCGCGAGCTGGAGAGTTGGAGATGGCGAGCTAAAATGGATCACGGATGGTGATGGTTGCTAATGGTTGGTGATGGTTGGTAATGGCTCGTGATGGATGGTGATGTTTGACAATGGATGTCGATGGATGGTGATGGTTAATGATGTATGGTGATGGTTGGCGTTAGATGGCGATGGTTGATGATGACTGGTGATGGTTGGCGATGGTTGATGATGGCGGTGATGGTTGGCGATGGATGGCGATGGATGGCGTGTTGCAGATTGCTTTACATTTGTGTGCGACAGTGCCAGATCGTCGTCAGAGAAGTCCACAGGCCAGTCGGACATGACACCCCGCGACACCATCACCGACCACCACCCGCCCCAGGCCTGACATGAGCCGATCAGACACGACGTCCTGCGACACGCTCGAGGCCTGGCATGAGCCGAGCCGAAGCCAGCGCCACCACATACCTGTTGAGGAACTTGCTCATGTTGTTGAAGTCCTTGTCCAGCATGTAGACGCCGCGCTCGTGCGCGATCAGACCCACACCGATCAGAGCCCGCTTCACGTCTGCCGACCAACACCGACTCAACACGGCTCGTGCACGTGGATGGCACAACGCAAGAGATCACTCCGCACGTCAAGATCAACGTCTTTTCAATTGACTGCACGTGTTCGGTGTTGTATCTGTATACTGTTGTTTTACTGCTCCCATTTCTGCTCACGTTTGTGTAGTGTTATCTGTATCTGACTGTAATCTGACTCAAACCAAATATTAATCCATTTTATGGAATTGGTTTGTTAAATTCGCAAACACAAATACGTGTTAACGGTGTGAGAACCGACGCCAGAGCTTGACGCGCAGCTATCCAACACCGTGATGTTCTGTGATCTGTCATTCGTGTTATACACAGCGGCAAATGTCATGCAGGCGCAGTGTCCTGAAACGCTTTTTTTGGTAGAATGGAGGGGAGGAGGGTGATGTCAAAAAGCCCACTGATGATAAAAAATGTGCAGATATATGGATCACGCCTATTGATGAGGTACTTTCTATGACCTTTGATTGTTCGATGATGATGTTAGTAGTGTATATGCTGCCATTGCGAGTCGGCAGTGCTGCTGCCGGAAGCCATACGCTCCTTTAAAGATACAAATCTCACTCACATCATGTAGAAGAAAAAAAATGGCACTTAATATCAAAAAGAAAGTTACACAAAAACAATTGTCCTTTAGTATGTGTTTCAACTCAAATTTCAGAATGTCATGGCATTCTGCCGCCTCAGTTGGCTAGAGCGCAGGCCTGCACTGGTCTCCCCTGTCCTGGCAACACAGGGTTCGAGTCGCTTCACGCGTTCGCATTTAGCCCCCGGATGGGAGGGTCAGTTGGCAACTGGCCCGATAAAGCCGGGGACGAGCTACCGGGCGGCCGTGTCGGTGCATTGACGGCACGTTAAACTTTCGGTCAAAATTCTGCCGATGAACCGGAATTCATGGATCCGGGTAGGACCAGGGTTCACGCAACAAGCATTGCTTAGCAATAGGACCCTGGTTCATAAAGCCACTCCAGCAAGAACTCGGATTAAACTTTTTTTTGTAATGTGCAGGCGGTCACATACTTACTGCGTGTCTGATATATGCTGCTACTAATGTTATGTGATATATACTAATATGAAATTTGGGCCTTCGAGCCCCGCACGAAGGCCAACACGCGGCCGACTGGTGAATGCGGCCAGCTGATTAATATTTGCGAATGACGCATGCCCTTCTATGAACAAAGTGCGATGGGGAATGCGCAGGGTTTCTGAGACCAACTGAAGCTATGGTTACGTGAGTACAGCAAGGTACCAGTGAGCATACGAGGGTGAGTGAAGCTGCCTGGCCAGTGGAGTAGGGGAGAAGTCCAGATCGAGGGAGTGCCTTCCGGGCGAAGTCTGCGGTCAGAGCAGACTGGGACCAACCACGCCGAGAGGGTGACGTAGCGTGTGGCAGCCCACCACCTACCGCCGAAGAAGTTCCCCCGGTAGTCCTCCGGCGGCGGCACCAACGGCTGCTCGTACCCCATCACCGTCTTCATGGTGGCCTCGAGCGCCGCCCGACCATACTTGTTGTCGATGTTGAAGCGGGAGAGGTCACGCGACTCGGTGGCGCGACGGTCGCCGTGGGTCAGCGCACCCTGGGGCCAGTCACGTCACGTCACGTCACGCCACGTCATAGTTCAGCCACCGAGGGCACACCATTCCACGTGCTGACGTCACGATCGGCCACACGCCTCTCGACTGTCCTACCCGCTGTTGTCCCTGGCGGCACACAATCCCACCTCCTGATGCCACACCGCACCGCCTCCTGATGCTACACTGTCGCCTTCTGTCGCTACACCGTACCACCTCCTGATGCCACAATTCCACCTCCTGTCACACCGTGCCACCTCCTGATGCCACACCGTACCACTTCCTGATGTCACACCATGCCACCTGATGTCACACCACACCACCTCCTGATGCTACACTGTACCACCTCCTGGTGCCACACCATACCACCTCCTGATGCTACACTGTACCACCTCTTGATGCCACACCATACCACATCCTGATGCCATACTGTGCCACCTCCTGGTGCCACACTACCATATTTTGATGCCACACCATACCACCTCGTGATGCTACACCATATCACCTCCTGATGCCACATCATCAAACATGACTGTACAAGTTGCCGGCCTGATCGCGACTCACCAGACTCTCGAGCCGCTTCGCTACAATGGAAGCGAAGCGCCGTTCTCCGGCCAGTTCTGAGATGAGGAAGTCGTACTCGGGGGCGTTCACTTGGTTACTTCGGTGGGTCCGACCTGGCGCAGACAAACGGTGTTAGTGGCGACAGCTGGCATAGACACACTGTGATAGTGGCGACAACTAGCGCAGAAGACACACTGTGTTAGTGGCGACAGCTGGCGCAGAAGACACACTGTATTAGTGGCGACAGCTGGCGCAGACACACTGTGTTAGTGGCGACAGCTAGCGCAGACACACTGTGTTAGTGGCGACAGCTGGCGCAGACACACTGTGTTAGTGGCGACAGCTGGCGCAGACACACTGTGTTAGTGGCGACAGCTGGCACAGACACACTGTGTTAGTGGCGACAGCTGGCGCAGACACACTGTGTTAGTGGCGACAGCTGGCGCAGACACACTGTGTTAGTGGCGACAACTAGCGCAGACACACTGTGTTAGTGGCGACAGCTGGCGCAGACACACTGTGTTAGTGGCGACAACTAGCGCAGACACGCTGTGTTAGTGGCGACAGCTGGCGCAGACACACTGTGTTAGTGGCGACAGCTGGCGCAGACACACTGTGTTAGTGGCGACAGCTGGCGCAGACACACTGTGTTAGTGGCGACAGCTGGCGCAGACACACTGTGTTAGTGGCGACAGCTGGCGCAGACACACTGTGTTAGTGGCGACAGCTGGCGCAGACACACTGTGTTAGTGGCGACAGCTGGCACAGACACACTGTGTTAGTGGCGACAGCTGGCACAGACACACTGTGTTAGTGGTGACAGCTGGCACACACACACTGTGTTAGTGGCGACAGCTGGCACAGACACACTGTGTTAGTGGCGACAGCTGGCGCAGACACACTGTGTTAGTGGCGACAGCTGGCACAGACACACTGTGTTAGTGGCGACAGCTGGCACAGACACACTGTGTTAGTGGCGACAGCTGGCGCAGACACACTGTGTTAGTGGCGACAGCTGCCGCACAATACACACTGTGTTAGTGGCGACAACTAGCGCAGACACACTGTGTTAGTGGCGACAGCTGGCGCAGACACACTGTGTTAGTGGCGACAACTGGCGCAGACACACTGTGTTAGTGGCGACAGCTGGCACAGACACACTGTGTTAGTGGCGACAGCTGGCACACACACACTGTGTTAGTGGCGACAGCTGGCACAGACACACTGTGTTAGTGGCGACAGCTGGCGCAGACACACTGTGTTAGTGGCGACAGCTGGCGCAGACACACTGTGTTAGTGGCGACAACTAGCGCAGACACACTGTGTTAGTGGCGACAGCTGGCGCAGACACACTGTGTTAGTGGCGACAACTAGCGCAGAAGACACACTGTATTAGTGGCGACAACTAGCACAGACACACTGTGTTAGTGGCGACAGCTGGCGCAGACACACTGTGTTAGTGGTGACAGCTGGCACAGACACACTGTGTTAGTGGCGACAGCTGGCACAGACACACTGTGTTAGTGGCGACAGCTGGCGCAGACACACTGTGTTAGTGGCGACAGCTGGCACAGACACACTGTGTTAGTGGTGACAGCTGGCACACACACACTGTGTTAGTGGCGACAGCCGGCGCAGACACACTGTGTTAGTGGCGACAGCTGCCGCAGAAGACACACTGTGTTAGTGGCGACAACTAGCGCAGACACGCTGTGTTAGTGGCGACAGCTGGCGCAGACACACTGTGTTAGTGGCGACAGCTGGCGCAGACACACTGTGTTAGTGGCGACAGCTGGCACACACACACTGTGTTAGTGGTGACAGCTGGCACAGACACACTGTGTTAGTGGTGACAGCTGGCACACACACACTGTGTTAGTGGTGACAGCTGGTGCAGACACACTGTGTTAGTGATGACAGCTAGCGAAGACACACTGTGTTACCATTGACAAATGGCGCAGACACACCGTTAATGGAGACAGCGGGTGCAGACACACTGTGCTAAAGCAAAGCATGTTTTCTGTTGAATCTGTCAAATTTCAATGCAATATTTATCATAGGTGGCAGAATGGGGTGGGGTTGGGATGAGACAGTCACTTAGGGTGCCTAATCCTACATAGTCTAACATTTTCACATGACAAATACAAAATGTATGATTATGCCCCCATCCCATATTCAAAGTGGCAATCCTAGAATACAAAACTATTGGGGTGGCAGAAACCATCAACCGAAAATAAATTACCAATATGTATTATCCATAAACATTTGCACTATTTTCTACATCATTTCATTTTTACCCCCCTCGTCTTATATCTCCTTATGTATTCTCTATTCTTTTCTCTTCCTCTCTATCTCTCACTTTCACTCTCTCTCTCTCTCTCTCTCTCTCTCTCTCTCTCTCTCTCTCTCGCTCTAGGACACTGCCCCGCTCACAGTGGGTTGAGCCAGACGCCTACGGGACCCGGTTACCGGCCCGGTCACGGCGGGCGAGGTCGGCGCTCACCGAACTGCTGAATGGCGCGGTCGGCGCTCCATGGCAGCTCCAGCGTGATGTGGACGCGCCGGCGCTGGTTCTTGACGCGCCGGTCGCTCTGCAGCGAGATGCCGGACGAGGCGGCCTCCGAGATGATGGCGATGTCCTTCTCGCCGTCCATGAAGCGGCGCTTCTCGGCCAGGTTGAGCGTCTCCAGCGGGATGTCCTGCTCGGAGCGCGACTCGTAGGCGATCTGGCCGTCGTCGTTCTGCACGACGCGCCCCTTCCGGCCGGTCATCTGCCCGGCGGACAGCAGTGTCAGCGCATCGCTCTCGGTGTGTCGCCTGCACTAAACAGGCGCCCGCCTGTTTAGTGGCGGCCCAGACAGACGGCTCGGCCTGGCACTACGTGGTCCACTGACTGAAGGCCACCTGGTACAGCATCCATGGTCACAACCCTCCCCCCCTTCGAAAAGGTTCACCTAGTACCACTCATTTTCAACCGAAGGTCCACCTGGGACCTCTCGACTAAACATTCACCCGGTACCGACCCCCTCCCCTGGCCCACGGAGATGGCCAGTGACAAGAACAGGATTGTTGTCCTCTCTAAACAACAAGGTTATCCTGCGCTGACTTCCCCCCACCCCGACCGGCGGAGCAGTTCAGTGTCGGACCCCTGACGAATAAGATGGTCCCATGTTGACCACCTCACCAATAAAATGGTCCCGTATCGTCCTCCTCACCAATCAGACGGTCCAGTGTCGACAGCAGCACCAACGGGAAGGTTTTGTGCTACCCCCCCCCCCCCGACCAGTGATATATTATTCGTGAAATAGGGTGGAAAATGCCACTTCCTGGACGCTGAATCGACATCCCTCCCAAAGAAGCATCGACATGGTGTTTCTTGATGTTTGTTTATGAAGCTTTCATGCCTTGATTCTAACAGTACCTCGTTTATAAATAGCATGCTTATGCTCACCATTACCCAGCCTGATACACAAACATCTTGTAGTACACTTCCAGACATTCCAGGGATTACCTGTTGTACATGTTTTGTTGTACAGTATCAGTTTGTAGCATAGGTATTTCTGATATTTTCATTAATATGGGTATAATAAAATATAATAAAATAACAGATTTTCATATAAAAATAAAATATTTAATATAATAAAATAAAAATAAAATAAGTCACCTAAATTAAAACAAATGAATGAACAAATGAAACAAATGAACAAACAAATGAAAAAAAAACTTGCAAGTGTGCAATTGGCCAAAATTGAGCTTGAAGGAGTTGAAGGAGATTTTAAACGACATTGAATCCATGACAAAGTCGGACATTCCGCGGTATCCGCTCCGACATCTCACACGTAACGAAAAAAAAACACATTATTTTAGCACTGCCCTCGACCAACAGGATAGTGCGGTGCCGACCCCAACCTCCCCCACTGACTCGCCGAACAGTTCAGCGCCGATCCTCTGGCCGACCGACAGAACGGTCCAGTGTCGACCGCTGCCCCACCCCGTGACCGACATTACTGGACATTACTCTGCAGTGGCGACCCACCTCGGCCACGTTCTCGGGCCCGCCCAGCTGGTCGATGAGCTCGTCCAGCGTGTTGGCCGGCAGGCGGTCGCCGAGCGCCTCGACCCGGCGCAGCAGCTCGTCCTTCATCTGGCAGGCCATCTCGACGGCCGACCGACTCGGCGGGTGGTACTCGCCGTCCGCCTGCCGGTTGCCCTGCTGCATGTACGCGAACTTGTCCTTAGGCGGCGGCTTCTTCGGCTTGGCGCTCTTGGTCTTCCGGCTGCCGCCCCACTCTGCAGCGAGGGGCGTGACGTCACACTCACCGTGACACTGGCCGGCACACATAGACTTTGACTGGCCGATACAAACCGACTTTTACTGGCCGATACACACCGACTTCGACTGGCCGATACACATGCAGACTTTGACTGGCCGACACACATATACTTTGACTGGCCGATACAAACCGACTTTGACTGGCCGATACACATGCCGACTTTTACTGGCCGATACACACCGACTTCGACTGGCCGATACACATGCAGACTTTGACTGGCCGACACACATATACTTTGACTGGCCGATACAAACCGATTTTGACTGGCCGATACACGTGCCGACTTTGACTGGCCGATACACATGCCGACTTTGACTGGCCGATACAAACCGACTTTGACTGGCCGACACACATAGACTTTGACTGGCCGATACACACCGACTTTGACTGGCCAATACACATGCCGACTTTGACTGGCCGATACACGCACCGACTTTGACTGGCTGATACACACCGACTGACTGGCCGATACACATGCCGACTTTGGCTGGCCGATACACGCACCGACTTTCACTAGCCGACACACACGCCGACTTTGACTGGCCGATACACACCTACTTTGACTGGCCGATACAGGCCGACTTCGACTAACCGATTAAGCCGGACATACAGGACAGCGAGATGCTCGGACCCCTAGCACCAGGTCAGACATTTACCACATAGGGCGATCAAACTGGCAAGCGTCACAAACGTTGGCGGCAGAGCCGGTAGTTACAGCTGGAATGACATGCCACTAGCAGAGCGGACACTGCTGGTGAGGTGGGCCACACACGATACTCAAGACTATTGATATTGAACGCGGCAGGGTTTTCACAGGACACGGGTGTTATGGTAAGGCTGGAGTCGCTGACCATTACTCATGCTCAGACCAAAGGGCCATGCTGGGATACGATACTCCACAACGGGTGAAACCGAATACAGTCGTCGTGTGGTTAGTTATTTGGGGCTCAGGGGCGCATCGACTGCTACGGTCATACAGCGCAGTCGTCGTGTGAGTTTTGAACTCCGACATGGGCAGCGCACGTACCTTCCTCGTCCTCGCTGAGATCGACAGAATGGACCTCCGAGTCGCTGTCACTGTTGTCACCGTCTTCCTCCTCGTCCTCGTCCGACGACGAGCCTGCCGTACAGACGAACCACGTGAAGAAGGACCGAGGACATGGCTAACGAAGTGGCTCCTCATGTCCGAAGCAGGACAACGTAGCAAGGTCAAAATGCACGCCCATTTCGACTCCCTGGACGATTGCCTGTCAGCTTGCTTGCGGGCGCGGGGCGGGAACATCACAACAAGCATAAGCCTATGCAGTCAACTGCACACCATAAAGGAGCAAAGGAGTACTCTTTGCAGGACACTGATCGCATAACGGCGCTGTCGACTCAGGCTGATATCCACGAATTGCTTCGAGCTGCGTGGGCATCATACAGAGTTGCACAGGCGGCCATTGTCCGGGATCACCTGACGCTCAATTGTGTGGGCAACATCAGCGCAGTGGGAGCAGACATCAGTTGGTTCGGACTTAATTCCCGAGTCCGCCGAAGAAAAAAGCGGTATTCTAAAGCAGCGTAAGGCACCATCATATGCGCTCAGCGAGCGAGGGCTGTCCTAGCTGGAGGCGCGGTTGGTCAGAGCCAGCCGGCCCACTGAAGACTCACCGGACATCCCAGCCGGAGACAAGGTTACAGTGAGAACCAGCCGGCCCACTGAAAACTTACCCGACATCCCAGCCGGAGACGGGGGATAGTCAAGACCAGCCGGCCCACTGAAAACTCACCAGACATTCCAGACGGAGACAAGGTTAGTGAGAACCAGCCGGCACACTGAAAACTTACCCGACATCTTGAAGTCGGAGTCGCCACCGCCACCGCCGCCGCGCTTGCTGCCGTTCTTTTTGCGCCCGTTGGTGCAGGCATCAGAGTCCGAGTCGGAGCCGCTTGACGCGCCTCTGTACCGCTTGATGGCCTTGCGGGCCGCCTGACGCACTGCCGCCAACACGTCACCTCAGCGGCACGTCCCAGGCAACACTAACAACGCTGCCCCAGGCCGCTCCACCCCCTCTCACGCAGTCTGACGCACTGCCGCCAACACGTCACCTCAGCGGCACGTCCCAGGAAACACTAATAACGCTGCCCCAGGCCGCTCCACCCCCTCTCACGCAGTCTGACGCACTGCCGCCAACACGTCACCTCAGCGGCACGTCCCAGGCAACACTAACAACGTTGCCCCAGGCCGCTCCACCCCCTCCCATGCAGTCTGACGCACTGCCGCCAACACGTCACCTCAGCGACACGTCCCAGGCAACACTAACAACGTTGCCCCAGGCCGCTCCACCCCCTCTCACGCAGCCTGACGCACTGCCGCCAACACGTCACCTCAGCGGCACGTCCCAGGCAACACTAACAACGCTGCCCCAGGCCGCTCCACCCCCTCTCACGCAGTCTGACGCACTGCCGCCAACACGTCACCTCAGCGGCACGTCCCAGGCAACACTAACAACGCTGCCCCAGGCCGCTCCACCCCCTCTCACGCAGTCTGACGCACTGCCGCCAACACGTCACCTCAGCGGCACGTCCCAGGAAACAATAACCTGCAGGCCTCACCCCCCCCTTTCCGCCCTCCCCCCCCCCCCCCCCCCCCCCGGCACGTCCCAGCCAACACTAACAACGTTGCCCCAGGCCGCTCCACCCCCTCTCACGCAGCCTGACGCACTGCCGCCAACACGTCACCTCAGCGGCACGTCCCAGGCAACACTAACAACGCGACCCCAGGCCGCTCCACCCCCTCTCACGCAGTCTGACGCACTGCCGCCAACACGTCACCTCAGCGACACGTCCCAGGCAACACTAACAACGCGACCCAAGGCCGCTGCATCCCCTGTCACGCAAAACACCAGCACTACGTTGTTCATATGGGACCACAACCATTGTCTGTGACCAGGGAACGCCATCGGACAGGAATCGCTGCCAAGGAAACACGAAGAAGCAAAAGCGTCACGCCAAATATTATGAACTGTGTGCGTAAAGGAAATAACCGTGACTGTCACCTTCCACTACATTCACAATGCGCGAAAGAGAAGGCACTGGGATGCGACTGTTCACGTCACCATCCAGACTATGACAGGTGGCAAACTATAGGCGATAATACGATGTGTGTTAACGCCATCATCCAGATGGGTAGTTTGTAAATATGCGTGGCACTACGTGTCGATGTCATTGTCTAGACTATCAATCAAATGTGGAATATCGAACTTACCAGACAGGGACGCTGCAAATGAACTATCCCAGAATTTGGGTGACACCCACTTCGAGCAGCCATATCTTTCGATGCTATGCTATATAGCATATCATCGAAAGCTGTGAAGCAGGAACTGTTACTCTATTCCCCAGTCCGTTCCAACACCTATGCATCCCTACAACCACAACGGTCCATACCGAGATGCGCTATCCTGAGACAACATGCCATGGTTACCTGGTT
The DNA here is from genome assembly GCA_034440615.1 of Ashinkailepas kermadecensis. NCBI lineage: Eukaryota > Metazoa > Arthropoda > Thecostraca > Neolepadidae > Ashinkailepas > Ashinkailepas kermadecensis. Next base: position 267,843 of record JAOTOM010004818.1, on the reverse strand, counting down.
TCCGTTTGTTGCCGCTGCTGCCGCCGGCCGCTCCCTCATTTTTAATCTCGTCGAGTATCTTCTGGAACTCTGACGAGGGCTTATCTGGCTTCAGTCCCAGCAGTCTGTTGATCCGGTCGCGGTCAGGCGCCGGGAAGTGTTTCTGGATCAGGGATTCCAGCACACCTCTGCCGACCAGAGCCAATCGTTAGTATAGTATTAGTCCAGGTCAAGTTCAGGTTTTACTCCAAACTTCTGCATTTGGAGAAGATAATCCCCAGGGCATTGGACGTGGAGAGCATAAACTGACCGTTTCTTTTTACGTCAGATGTCAAAGTATTCATTTTATGGAGCTTCAGTGCCCAGTTTTGTGCTACAATTTTAGAAAAATGCAAAATAAAACAACACAAAATCAAAGCATATGGACACCAGACCTGGTGTTATTTGACAAATATTCCCAAAATACTAAATTCCTTCAATTAAAACCATGAACAGGAACCTGCAGACACTGGAGGTTCTGAACCGAAAATAAATTTTACCCGAACACTCCCTGACTCTGAATATATGCTGTTTTCGGTTCACTCTGAAGCATTGTCATTCAACCCTCCAGCGCGGGGACATCCAAGCAGGGACAGCCCTGACATTCGTGGGTGGACGGGACGGCTGGGACAACCCCGGCAGCCGTGCGTTGACGGGACGGCTGGGACAGCCCCGACAGCCGTGGGTGGACGGGACGGCCGGGACAGCCCCGGCAGCCGTGGGTGGACGGGACAACCCCGGCAGCCGTGGGTGGACGGGACGGCTAGGACAACCCCGGCAGCCGTGCGTTGACGGGACGGCTGAGACAGTCCAGGCAGCCGTGGGTGGAAGGGACGGCCGGGACAGCCCTGACATTCGTGGGTGGACGGGACGGCCGGGACAACCCCGGCAGCCGTGGGTGGACGGGACAACCCAGGCAGCCGTGGGTGGACGGGACAACCCCGGCAGCCGTGGGTGGACGGGACAGCCCCGACAGCCGTGGGTGGACGGGACAGCCCCGACAGCCGTGGGTGGACGGGACAGCCCCGACAGCCGTGGGTGGACGGGACAGCCCCGGCAGCCGTGGGTGGACGGGACAACCCCGGCAGCCGTGGGTGGACGGGACGGCCGGGACAGCCCCGGCAGCCGTGGGTGGACGGGACAACCCCGGCAGCCATGGGTGGACGGGACAACCCCGGCAGCCGTGGGTGGACGGGACAACCCCGACAGCCGTGGGTGGACGGGACAGCCCCGACAGCCGTGGGTGGACGGGACAGCCCCGGCAGCCGTGGGTGGACGGGACAGCCCCGACAGCCGTGGGTGGACGGGACAACCCCGGCAGCCGTGGGTGGACGGGACGGCCGGGACAGCCCCGGCAGCCGTGGGTGGACGGGACAACCCCGGCAGCCATGGGTGGACGGGACAACCCCGGCAGCCGTGGGTGGACGGGACAACCCCGACAGCCGTGGGTGGACGGGACAGCCCCGACAGCCGTGGGTGGACGGGACAGCCCCGACAGCCGTGGGTGGACGGGACAGCCCCGACAGCCGTGGGTGGACGGGACAACCCCGACAGCCGTGGGTGGACGGGACAACCCCGGCAGCCGTGGGTGGACGGGACGGCCGGGACAGCCCCGGCAGCCGTGGGTGGACGGGACAACCCCGGCAGCCGTGGGTGGACGGGACAACCCCGACAGCCGTGGGTGGACGGGACGGCCGGGACAACCCCGGCAGCCGTGGGTGGACGGGACGGCTGGGACAACCCCGGCAGCCGTGGGTGGACGGGACGGCCGGGACAACCCCGGCAGCCGTGGGTGGACGGGACGGCCGGGACAACCCCGGCAGCCGTGGGTGGACGGGACGGCTGAGACAACCCCGGCAGCCGTGGGTGGACGGGACGGCTGGGGCAGCCCCGACAGCCGTGGGTGGACGGGACGGCCGGGACAGCCCCGACAGCCGTGGGTGGACGGGACGGCCGGGACAACCCCGGCAGCCGTGGGTGGACGGGACGGCTGGGACAGCCCCGACAGCCGTGGGTGGACGGGACGGCTGGGACAGCCCCGACAGCCGTGGGTGGACGGGACGGCCGGGACAGCCCCGGCAGCCGTGGGTGGACGGGACGGCTGGGACAGCCCCGGCAGCCGTGGGTGGACGGGACGGCCGGGACAACCCCGGCAGCCGTGGGTGGACGGGACGGCCGGGACAGCCGTGGGTGGACGGGACGGCTGGGACAGCCCCGGCAGCCGTGGGTGGACGGGACGGCTGGGACAGCCCCGGCAGCCGTGGGTGGACGGGACGGCTGGGACAGCCCCGACAGCCGTGGGTGGACGGGACGGCTGGGACAGCCCCGGCAGCCGTGGGTGGACGGGACAACCCCGACAGCCGTGGGTGGACGGGACGGCCGGGACAGCCCCGACAGCCGTGGGTGGACGGGACGGCTGGGGCAGCCCCGACAGCCGTGGGTGGATGGGACGGCTGGGACAGCCCCGACAGCCGTAGGTGGACGGGACAACCCCGACAGCCGTGGGTGGACGGGACGGCCGGGACAGCCCCGACAGCCGTGGGTGGACGGGACGGCCGGGACAGCCCCGACAGCCGTGGGTGGACGGGACGGCCGGGACAGCCCCGGCAGCCGTGGGTGGACGGGACAGCCCCGACAGCCGTGGGTGGACGGGACGGCTGGGACAGCCCCGGCAGCCGTGGGTGGACGGGACGGCTGAGACAACCCCGGCAGCCGTGGGTGGACGGGACGGCCGGGACAACCCCGGCAGCCGTGGGTGGACGGGACGGCTGAGACAACCCCGGCAGCCGTGGGTGGACGGGACGGCTGGGACAGCCCCGACAGCCGTGGGTGGACGGGACGGCTGAGACAACCCCGACAGCCGTGGGTGGACGGGACGGCCGGGACAGCCCCGGCAGCCGTGGGTGGACGGGACAACCCCGACAGCCGTGGGTGGACGGGACGGCTGAGACAGCCCCGACAGCCGTGGGTGGACGAGACGGCTGGGACAACCCCGGCAGCCGTGGGTGGAAGGGACGACTGCCGACCCTGGTGCCGAGACGAGCCACACACCTCACCGCGCGCGCCTGACCAGCGACACGTGCTCGTCTCAGGAGCCAGCCCGCGCGCCTGACCAGCGACACGTGCTCGTCTCAGGAGCCAGCCCGCGCGCCTGACCAGCGACACGTGCTCGTCTCTCAGGAGCCAGCCCGCGCGCCTGACCAGCGACACGTGCTCGTCTCTCAGGAGCCAGCCCGCGCGCCTGTCCAGCGACACGTGCTCGTCTCTCAGGAGCCAGCCCGCGCGCCTGTCCAGCGACACGTGCTCGTCTCAGGAGCCAGCCCGCGCACCTGACCAGCGACACGTGCTCGTCTCTCAGGAGCCAGCCCGCGCGCCTGACCAGCGACACGTGCTCGTCTCAGGAGCCAGCCCGCGCGCCTGTCCAGCGACACGTGCTCGTCTCAGGAGCCAGCCCGCGCGCCTGTCCAGCGACACGTGCTCGTCTCAGGAGCCAGCCCGCGCGCCTGACCAGCGACACGTGCTCGTCTCAGGAGCCAGCCCGCGCGCCTGACCAGCGACACGTGCTCGTCTCTCAGGAGCCAGCCCGCGCGCCTGACCAGCGACACGTGCTCGTCTCAGGAGCCAGCCCGCACGCCCCGGCCGGCCACTCACTTAGCCGTGGACACGAAGTCGGTGAGCTCGCCGTCGTTCTGTTCCAGCTGCTCCAGCGTGCGAGCCTCCCCGGTGGACTGCATGCCGATCACCACGCACTTGCCCATCTTGATGGCGTTGCTGGCGAACAGGAGTGATATTGCGTACGGGCAAAGCAGACCATCGTAAGGGGAGACTGACGACGCTGACGGGCACGGGGGACTGACGTCGCTGAGACCATATTAGGGTGATGCTGCTGGCGGACACGGGGGACTGACTTTGCTGACAGACATGGCAGGGTGATGCTTCTGGTGGATACGGGGGACTGACGCTACTGAGACAATATCAGGCTGATGCTACTGGCGGATACTGGGTGCTGACTTTGCTGACAGACATGTCAGAGTGATGCTTCTGGTGGATACAGGGGAGTGCAGGAGGTGGCGGTGGTGTTTGGTTTACGGACACGCCGGATACATGACCACCTGCCGCCTCGGAGGACGTACGACAGCATGACTTGTACACGCAGGGAATAATAACTGGCCAACACTAGATGTACGACAGCGTAACTGATGCACACAGGGAAGAATAACTGGCCAACACTAGACGTACGACAGCGTGACTTATACACGCATGGTAGAAAAACTGGTCAACACTAGATGTACGACAGCGTGACCGATGCACGCAGGATAGAATAGCTGGCCAATACTACAGGTCTAAAATGCGCTGGTCTTACTTGATGATACATGCCAGCAGGGAAAATGAGGACAACATGGAACAGAGCAGCGGTGGGTGAGTGTTGAAAGACCGCACACCCACCGAATTCCATGCAAGATGAGACAGGAGACAGCATGAGCAGACGCCATAGTTTAACCCATGGATGAAGCGTGCATCGTGCAAACATCGTGCACACAAAACAAACCCGCCAAGAAAGTCGTGAACAAAAGAGACTGGCTCTGCGGCCATGGTGTCCGGTATTCGACTTCAACGTAGTGGTGGCTTATCAAAGGAGACCTACCACAGCTAAGATCATTGATAGAGCAAAATAGCTGCAGGGTGCACTAACCTGGCAGTGTTGACCACATGTTTGACCTTGGCTCCGATGCAGAGGTACTTGAAGAAGCGCTGGTGCGACCCCCAGAACTGACCCCACATCGACTTCTTCAGCGTCTTCTCGGCGTCGATGAGCTCGGCAGCCCGCTGGAACTTTTCCCTGGCCTCCACCCACTGCCAAACACAGGAGAGATTACCCTGAACCCCCACCGCAAAAAATATCTGCACGTATTGAGTGAGCATCTCACCAGGCTGTCCAGGTTGGTCAATTGCGATCTAAACCGGTGCAGCCCAGCGGGCTAAATCGTCCCCTTCCCAAAGTGGTTTTCAAGGCAGGCCGGCACGAATCGCTGCCGCTCCCACAATCTCCACCATGCACGTACCAACTGGACCGAATCGTCGTACATCTTGATGAACTCGGGCGTCAGCTTCACCTCCTCGATGCGAAAGCTGGTGCCGTGGAAGCTCAGTTGGCGCGCCATGTAGGAGCCGCGCAGCTTCATGTCCATCGCCACGATCTCCATGGCGCCGACACCACTGCCGGAACGGGGACCGGGGTGACAAACCAGCGCACCGCGCCGCTAGCAGAGCACTGGGTCTGTCTTACTGAGAACACAGCACTATACTGAGCACCGAGCCGCTAGCGGAGCACCGGTCTATCTCACTGGAAACACAGCACTACACTGAACACCGAGCCGCTTGCGGAGCACCGGGTCTGTCTTACTGGTAACACAGCACTATACTGAACACCGCGCAGCTAGCGGAGCACCGGGTCTGTCTTACTGGTAACACAGCACTATACTGAAAACCGCGCCGCTAGCGGAGCACCGGGTCTGTCTTACTGGTAACACAGCACTATACTGAACACCGCGCCGCCCGCGGAGCACCGGGTCTGTCTTACTGGTAACACAGCACTATACTGAACACCGCGCCGCTCGCGGAGCACCGGGTCTTTCTCACTGACAACACATCACTATACTGGCTATCAGGAGCAGGATACGATGTCCATATGCTGGACAACAACTTTACACGCGGTTAATGACCGGGCCGATCACGTCCTTCCACGTAGGCAGTGGGCACACAGAGAGCATCTGAGAGCACATATCCGTGGCAGGAGCACCGCTGGCACCCGGTCGGTCCTCACCGCTTCTCGACGGCTGAAATGAAATCGGTGAACTGCCTGAACGGTGTGCCCTCGCCCCAGATGCCGAGTCGCACCATGTACGCCATGTTCCTGGGCTCGGAGGCGCCCGTGGCCGAGGCGTACACGATGCGCGACTTGGGCAGCTGTTTCTGCAGCTCGAGCACGGTGAGGCCGGTCTTTGTCGGCTTGGACGAGCCGGCTGGACACAGGTTTTTGGCACGATGGCATTCGTCAAAAATGATCTGGTACCGTTGGTTAAGGAAACAGCAGTGGTATGTCTGGGAAGGGTGCTAACATTGACAAGTACAAGTCCGGTACGGGCACTGACATGGACCAGTGCAGGTCTGGTACGAGTGTTAACATGGACCAGTGCAGGTCTGGTACGGTTGCACACGTTGACACGTGGTTTTTAAGTTGGAAAAAGCAAATGAGCCATGAGAGTTCAGGGAGGTAGTCGACATGTGTTCGCCACTTCACCATGTAACAACCTAAGTCAAAGCTATGTATTCCCATCCTCTCATCGCCGTTCCTGTTTTCATTTAACCATTGTAACATTAATTCATCATTCATCATCTTTTGCGTTTTGAAAACTTCACTTCTAGCCGCCGACCACGCAACCACACCACAACACAACATTCACACACACACAACCACGCCGTGACATAAAACAGGCGCACAATCACCAAATCACAACACAACACACGTGCACATCACCACACCACATCACAACACAACACGCGCGCACATCACCACATGCCACACCACATCACAACATTCACGTGCACAATCACGCCACGACAACACACACGCGCACATCACCACATCACATCACATCACACCACACCACACCACACCACACCACAACACAACGGCCGCGAACACCACACCACACCAGAGCCGACACCAGTCACGTGCACACCGGCACACGAAAGGATACGAGTCCGTCGTAGTCGTCGCCGCACCAGTTGAGCAGCTGTTTGAGGCGCGTCTTGTACTTGCCGCCGACCGTCGACGACTCGCCGATCAGGGACGAGTAGGTGGAGTAGATGACGCCCTTCTTGATGTCGCCGTTCACCGGCGAGTTGATCTTGGCGTACTTGAGCTGCGCGGCAGGCGGACAGGCGCATCAGCAACAGGAGGACAGGCGCATCAGCAGCAGGCAGACAGGCGCATCAGCAACAGGAGGACAGGCGCATCAGCAACAGGAGGACAGGCGCATCAGCGGCAGGCGGACAGGCGCATCAGCAACAGGAGGACAAGCGCATCAGCGGCAGGCGGACAGGCGCATCAGCGGTAGGCGGACAGGCACATCAGCGGTAGGCGGACAGGCGCATCAGCGGTAGGCGGACAGGCGCATCAGCGGCAGGCGGACAGGCGCATCAGCGGCAGGCGGACAGGCGCATCAGCGGCAGGCGGACAGGCGCATCAGCAACAGGAGGACAAGCGCATCAGCGGCAGGCGGACAGGCGCATCAGCGGTAGGCGGACAGGCACATCAGCGGTAGGCGGACAGGCGCATCAGCGGTAGGCGGACAGGCGCATCAGCGGCAGGCGGACAGGCGCATCAGCGGCAGGCGGACAGGCGCATCAGCGGCAGGCGGACAGGCGCATCAGCGGTAGGCGGACAGGCGCATCAGCGGCAGGCGGACAGGCGTATCAGCGGCAGGCGGACAGGCGCATCAGCGGCAGGCGGACAGGCGCATCAGCGGCAGGCGGACAGGCGCATCAGCGGTAGGCGGACAGGCGTATCAGCGGCAGGCGGACAGGCGTATCAGCGGCAGGCGGACAGGCGCATCAGCGGCAGGCGGACAGGCGCATCAGCGGTAGGCGGACAGGCGTATCAGCGGCTTGCGGACAGGCGCATCAGCGGCTTGCGGACAGGCGCTATCAGCAGCCGGCACACGCCGCTCGTGGGTTACAGCAAGACCAGCAGCTTTTCGCAGGCGCTACACTAATACAGCCCAACAACAAGAAGCGTGCAGGCACAGGACGAGCAACAACAGGTCCATATCCTTGGGTTCTTTTACGACGCATTCAACCGCTAGGTTATATAGCGTCGCCAACCTCTCACGCCGATTGGTCGCGGGTGGACTCGGTAAATGCCGTCGGTTGAGATTCGAAACCACAATCTTGCGATCAAGAGTCCGAAGCTCTACCAACTGAGCTACCGCGGCCCCAGCAACAACAGGTCGGATATGATCGCACGCGGGGTCGTCGCCGACAGCCGCGCAGGCCGGAACACGTGCTGCGGAGACGTGGTGTCGGCGGTGTCGGCGACACACGGCACCGCACCCACACTGGAGTGCGGTCGTCTACGGCTCAGGTATGGCCGGGGTCGGCCTGCGGCGCCGGCTCATCAGCACACGATGCTCGTGATGGACACTGCTGGTCGTGCAGGGACATGGACGCCCGCCCGACAAGGCCGCCACATCGGGAGCGACGCCATCTGTTTCTCATTAGCGCACCATTCAGTCCAAATGTATGATCCACATGGAGCCAGGCTGCCACTCTTTGGAGCATGAACACCTGCTGGAACTCTGTAATATCCGGCCTTTGCATGCGAGACGAGTACAGTGTGATGTGATATTTGCATGCAAGGTCTTACAAGGTGTTCATCGCTGCATCCCATCTTTTCGAGCCTTTTTCTGTTAATGTACCATCCAGAACCACCAGGAATGCACAAGGTACAGTAAATAGTGTTGTAGCTGGCATCTTCGTACGCAACTTTTGCTCCATAAATGACTGCACGTCCTTGTCACCAATAACTGACTTTTTCTGTGACCCATTAGGCCCGATGGAGCGGCAAATTACCGCTGATAAGGTGACTGAGAGCCAATCTCTGAGGTTGCATATGTATCGCAGACGCGCTTCGCATTGTCATCCATGTCACTTGTGTCACTGTGTAAGCGTAGGCATATTATTATATGACCTCACCTATAAGTGGGCACTTGCCTGTTGGTAACTAATAAACGACACATGATGCACGACTCGAGATCAAGTGCTCGTCGCCTCTTCAGTAGCCGCCAGTATGGTGTGAAGGATCAGCAGCCGCCAGTATGGTGTGAAGGACCAGCAGCCGCCAGCATGGTGTGAAGGATCAGCAGCCGCCAGCATGGTGTGAAGAATTAGCAGCCGCCAGTATGGTGTGGAGGATCAGCAGCCGCCAGCATGGTGTGAAGGACCAGCAGCCGCCAGTATGGTGTGAAGGACCAGCAGCCGCCAGCATGGTGTGAAGGATCAGCAGCCGCCAGCACGGTGTGAAGGACCAGCAGCCGCCAGCATGGTGTGGAGGATCAGCAGCCGCCAGCATGGTGTGAAGGATTAGCAGCCGCCAGCATGGTGTGAAGGATCAGCAGCCGCCAGCATTGTGAAGGATCAGCAGCCCCAGCATGGTGTGAAGGATCCAGCAGCCGCCAGCATGGTGTGAAGGATCAGCAGCCGCCAGCATGGTGTGAAGGATCAGCAGCCGCCAGCATGGTGTGAAGGATCAGCAGCCGCCAGCATGGTGTGAAGGACCAGCAGCCGCCAGCATGGTGTGAAGGATCAGCAGCCGCCAGCATGGTGTGAAGGATCAGCAGCCGCCAGCATGGTGTGAAGGATCAGCAGCCGCCAGCATGGTGTGGAGGATCAGGAGCCGCCAGTATGGTGTGAAGGATCAGCGGTCGCCAGCATGATGTGAAGGGAAATAACAGCGGTGGAAGCTGACCACAGCAAGAAGCTTGGAACGACATGATATTAGCTTGTCACTCAGATAATATTGTTTTTTTGTTGTGTGGGCTTAAGGGCGCCTGAACTGCTTGTGGTTATCTAGAGCTCAGCTAGTATTAGAATAGCTTGTTTTTCAACAGCCACAAGTGGTACACTAGGAGCAATGATGTAGTTGCATTGTTGCTGTTAATAGCAGCTTAGCAACTGTTTGCACAACATTATGACCTGAAAGAACCATATAAAAGTGTATGCATGGAGTTAGTGTTCACCACGAAAGGACAACATAAAGCGAATGCTGTTCTACTTGTCTATTACTCTGTGACACCAGTGTCCCTAAAGTTCAACCCGAAAATCCAGCCCAGCACCAGGCGCCACCAGGACAAGGCCACCAGACAAGGCCACCGGACAAGGCCACCGGGTGCCACCGGACAAGGCCACCGAGCGAGATGACCAGACAAGGCCACCGGGTGCCACCAGACGATGCCACTGGGTGCCACCGGACAAGGCCACCGAGCGAGATCACCAGACAAGGCCACCAGACGAGGCCACCAGGTACCGCCAGACGATGCCACTGGGTGCCACCGGACAAGGCCACCGAGCGAGATCACCAGACAAGGCCACCGGGTGCCACCAGACGATGCCACTGGGTGCCACCGGACAAGGCCACCGAGCGAGATGACCAGACAAGGCCACCGGGTGCCACCAGACGATGCCACTGGGTGCCACAGGACAAGGCCACCGAGCGAGATCACCAGACAAGGCCACCAGACAAGGCCACCAGGTACCGCAGGCCATGCCACGGGTGCACCGGACAAGAAGATCACCAGACGATGCCACTGGGTGCCACCGGACAAGGCCACCGAGCGAGATCACCAGACAAGGCCACCAGACGAGGCCACCAGAGTACCACCAGACGTGTCGGGGTCGTGGCGATGTCGCCGGGCGGGTGCGGCGCTGTTCAGACGCCCGTCGGTGCTAACCTTGTTGAGCGGGTGGACGGTGATTTTGCCGGCGCCGATGTCGCTCAGGTCGCGCTCGCAGTCGTACTTGAGGTCGTTGGAGACGGACACCCAGAGCGACTTCTTGCGACCCTTCAGGTAATTCTCGTAGATGAGGCCGGCAATTGTGCGGCCCTTCCCCACGCCAGCGCCATCGCCTGTAGACAATTCTCAGTTAGCTGCTGCCGGTTGGCACCTCACCTCGTTGGTTGGTTATTGGTTTTACGACACGTCGACCGTTGAGTCATGTAGCGTCGCCAATCTCTCACGCCGATTGGTCGCGGGCGAAGAGTAGCGACAGGTGAGACTCGAACCCACAACCTTTCGATTGTGAGACGAGCATCTTACCCCTAGACCACTCGTCCCCCCGGTTGGCACCTCCTGACGGTTGGCCCAACCCTCATGGCGAAGCTGTGACGGGCATGTGGTTGTGATGCAGACATGTGGCGCCTAGGTCTTACTGTGCGGTTCTCGAACTTTCAAAAATGACAATTCGGTGTTCGGGGGTATATTTTTTAGTTCTCTTCTGCATGGTGCAAATTAAATTATTACATTCAGCCATGTTTACAGACCAATCGTTCAGGAAATATCACATTTGGGCGATTCCAAGGCAAATCACCAATGCAGACCCAAATTGTTCACCACACCCCGTCTGCTTTTTATAACGAGTGTACTCCTCGGCCCATATTACTATTGAGATTCTTAGGTTTCTAGGTAAAAGGGGTCACGAGATACAGATCACGGAATGTTTGAGGTCACAAAGAAAGTTCAACTAGAAAATGGTTTTAAAATATTTTTTTAATCTTTTTAGAAAATATTTTTTTATCGTAGCAATTAGGTTGCAAAACTTATATCTCATTTCAAAGCGGAAGATCTGCCCAATACAATAGAATAAGTGTGATCTCAGGTCAACATTTGGCCTCGGAACCATCAGGAATCCGACACGCTACCCGAACTCACCTTATTAGGAATCCGGCACGACAGCTGAACTCACCTATCAGGAATGCTGCACGACCGTCTAACTCACCTATCAGGAATCCGGCACACCGGCCGAACTCACCTATCAGGAAGCCGGCGCGGCTGCCGTCCTTGAGGAACTGCGCGTGCTGCTGGCACGTGTAGGTGATGGCCTCCAGCTGCAGCGCCGACAGCTTGGCCTGGTTGATCACCTCCTCGGGTAGACAGAGGTCGTACCAAACGTCGGTGGGCTCCACCGAGGCGAGAGAGGCCGTCTCTACCACCGGGTCCGGGTGCTTACGGCCCATCTTCACTGGCGGACGGCACAGACGGGTGGGTCATTGGCGAACTCAACCCAGTGTTTCCACCCACTCCCGGTTCGCCGTCCAGGTGCAGGTTCGCCCCGTGCAGGTTACAGTTCCCCACAATAGCCGAAGCGCACTCGATTCAACGGTCGAACAGTGGGGCTTCAGGGCACATCGACCGCAAGACCGTACGGCGCCCAACCAGGGTGTGTAGTCTGACTTTGCGCAGAGCGCAGTCGCATCAGACCCACTTTGACGCGCGTCCGGGCGACCAGCGGAGCAGCCGGCGGCCCATCAGCCGGCACAGCCGTGGTGAGCGGTAAGAGCGGACACGGTGGCAGGACACACCGTCCACGGCGCTCACACCGACCACCACTCACACTTGGTGGGCATGTAGTCGGCGTACGTCTCGGCCACGCCCATGTCCTCGTCCTCCTCCTCGACGGCCTCGTCCTCCTGCTGCATCTGCATCTGGGGACAGCCGAGCCGGTCGGAAGAGCAGCCACAGCGCATCTCCCTGAACGGCAACGGATTTAACCTCCAACATACTGATGGTGTCGGGCCTTTGCCTGATCCAAAAAATGCCTACTGATGCGTCTCTGAATTAACTGACCTTCACCCATTGTTCCTAGTTGAATGAACGAAAACAAAGAAGTCAAATTACAAACGCACTCTCCTGGTTTGGCTGGTCACTACATTGAGCAATCTTACGGCAGCCAGCGGAAAACAAAGGGAGAAGCGCTCACGAATAGACGTGATGAAAACGAAACGAAAGTGCATCCACTTATATCGATTAGCCACACTAGATAACGCCAGGCAAATCATACTCGTGACCAAGTGACCAGTACCCGCCCGAGTTAAACCAGGCCGGTCGGCACGAGTCGGGCCGCTCGCCCTGACACGGGCCGCTCCGCTACTCGGCAGCGCCGCCGAGCGCCGGATATTGGCCGGACCTGGTGCGTCCGATCATGCGGGGTTCAAAGCGCCAGTTAGACATCTCTACCACAGTCAGAGCGATCTGAAACGAGTTGGACACACATGCGCCCGACGAACACGGCAGGGAAGCGGTAACGGCTTGGTCGAAGATGGTTAGTTAGCCGTCGCGGTGGCCAGCTGAGAGGGGCTGCTGCAGTGACGTGGACATGAATGGATAAACCCAGAATCAGTAGCACAGTAGCAAAATCAGTCAGAAGCACACAGGCGCACTTTGTGCAAGCCTGATCGATTTGTTTGGTTATTCTGCTTGTTGGAACACCAATGACCGGTGAGGGGACATTGGTTGCTCGGCTACATCAGCTCAGTATTTCCCTAATAGTATGTAGAAACTAAATCTGTATGGGACAAACCTTGGAAGGATGGATTTGAGCGGAAATAAGCAACGGACAGTGAACTATTGTCACATACTGGATGATACACACAGATCATCCTTATGTACCAGTAAATAAGTGATGGATGCTCTTCAAAGAATTCGATAATTGATGTTTCTTCCATGACGGGTGTAATTGCAGGACAACATGCATAACTATACGTGCCGGATTGTCTCTCCCGGTTTTGTACTTGATTACAGTTTTGAGCACAGGGTAAAACGCTGTTGTGGAAGTACAATAGGACTGTAGTTGAAGCTTTATTACTTCATTTCATATTCATGCAAACTTAATGAACTATTAAAATACTTTCCTTTCAACTCCCCATCTGCCAGTGGAGGGGCAAATACTGTCCCCCCCCCCGTTCAAGACATTTATTCGAAATTTTGTCTACCCTTCTATAATTGAACAACGGATCGCTTGGCGGTAGCTTAAACCCCTTGCTATCGAAGGTCACCAAGGCGAGGTCAAAGGTAACGAGTTGTTTTCAGTGACTGCCGTTTGGAACATGAAACAAATGGTCTCGGAAAGACTTCGAGGTAGCTACTAAACACATATTGGCGAATGCATAATTCACCAAAACAAAACTAAAACAGTTTTGGTGACCTGAGATCAGATTCCGAGGTCAGGTCACAGCATGTTACCGTTACGGACTTACGAATACTAATTTGCTAGAATTTTGCTGCCAAAAATGAGGAAAGAATGAATGGTCGAAGCGCCCTTAAACCTAAATAACTAACGAGGAAAGAATTATATATATATATATATATATATATATATATATATATATATATATATATATCAAAACCACATGTGTTTTCTAATCGTGAATACAATTTCGCGCTGATATCATGTGAGGTTGCCTATGTACTGCTCAGAACATCACCTGCATTTTGGGAATCGGCATAAATCACGCAACTTCGGTATTTGTCAAATTTTCTCCCAGTCTGAGCTTAATTTGATGAAGTATTGATGTGGAATACAAGTAAAGGGCCATGAGACATGACTTGCGAAATTTGACGTCCTCGGGTCGTTCGAGCTCAATGAACTGGGGGTATTTTTAATAATTTGTACCCTGTGTTTTTTATTTGTTTCTGGAGGTAGTTTTTACGCCGAATCCAGATTCAGGGTCCACAAATGTTTTGGACAAACCTCAAAATACGTGTCCGAGGGTCTCCCATCAGTGGTCACCTGCTGAAGGGTGGTCTGGCTGTCACCTGAGTAGCGACAAATACTACTCACTAGAAGAGGTAGGCTGCTGGTTTACTAAACAAAACTTGAGAGTGGAAATCGATATACAAGGTTCACCATCTCGGGCTACGCTAACGAAACAATGAACAATGCGGTATAATTAACACTCTGGGCAAACCCCCTACGTTCGTTAATGATACTCAATTCAACGGATCGAAAACTGCTGGCCCGATTGGTGGGCAAACTGCACGAACGGACAGCCGGTTTCATTCTGCATCTGGAATAAGTCCTAACATTTCAGCCAGCTCGCGTAGTGTTCGAGCCATACCCCTTTTCTGTTTTGGCATGGATATTTTGAAAAAAAGCGCGGTCCTGGTGAGTGATCTTGACCTCTGACCTTCACGTGTACGGCATCACTCGAAGAGCGCCGAAAAGAGTACTTTCGAATGATGCCAAATTTGTCGTTCAATGCTGAAAAATCAGGTTCCAGGAACCAAAACCATGGAAAATCGAGCGACCGGGGCGCAAAACGCGGATCTCCCCGTTGTTCCGCGGCTAAGAGACAGAAGCTGTGTGATGTCCACCATTGTTGGCTGGTATTATAAAGTAGAAGGGTACAGCTATCCAACGCCGAAAACCGCCTCTTCCAACGTTCCCAGGCTAAAAAGTTAAAGTAGGCGCGTGGCTAAATACCCCCTCCCCACTCCCCTGGCAGGAGGGGGGGACCAACCAAGATCAGTTCGCGGTTTAAAGGCACTATTTCATGTTACCATGTGTTATACAACTTTTCCGACATGACATGCCTTTTTCTTTCATAGGAGAGGGAGCGAGAACGTAATGACAGATATACCGATTTCGGTGGACAAAACCCAGAAATGGCAAACCATTTCGCACTATATACAGCCTGCCTGACAAGCGGCCAGGCATATGGCACGCCCGGCCTTCAGCAGCGTCTAGACAGCAGGCGGAGCAGCTTGACAGGAGACGCGACAGCTTGACAACAGACGGGGTATCCGACAACGGGCAGGGAAGACAACAGGCAGCAGCAGGACGACCGGGCAACAGGCTGGGAGCGGAATGGCAGGCTGACCCAGCGTTGGAAATACCCGACCCGTCTGAAGTTGAACTCTGGAGAGGACGAGTCTTGCCCTCTAAGCCCTTCTTGCGCGTTGTGACCTGGTTGATCGAATGACCTTGGCCAGCCGCCACACTGCTGCCTATTTGCGTGGGTCAGCAGGTTGGTCGGGAGTAGCGTGCAAGAAGGGATTATTCGGCTATTCTTCCTCCCCGGAGCGGGCCTCCAGTGACGTCCGGACTCTCCGACCATGGCTCAAAATGTCCAGCCGGGCCAGCCATCACGTTAGCGACAGCCAGACACCGTGAGCGCTACGGTCAGGGTCGCTGGCGGCGCCACCCACAGTAGCTGCTCGTACGAAGCGGCCCGGTCTCGTCCAGGCAGCGGAAGCCCAACAGTGGTGGTTAGCTGGCGCGCCAGTGCAGCAGAGGTGCGAGACACAGGGGCAGGACGACAGGACAGTGGATAGGAGCCCCGTGCAGTGGCACCAGAACGGCGCGGAGGTGCGAGACAGAGAGGCAGGACGACAGGATAGGGAGTAGGAGTCCCGTGCAGTGGCACCAGAACGGCGCGAGGTGCGAGACAAAGAGGCAGGACGACAGGATAGGGGGCAGGAGTCCCGTGCAGTGGCACCAGAACGGCGCGGAGGTGCGAGACAAAGAGGCAGGACGGCAGGATAGGTGGTTAAGGGCAGGAGTCCCGTGCAGTGGCACCAGAACGGCGCGGAGGTGCGAGACAGAGAGGCAGGACGGCAGGATAGGGTGTAGGAGTCCCGTGCAGTGGCACCAGAACGGCGCAGAGATGCGAGACAGAGAGGCAGGACGACAGGATGGTGGGGTAGGAGTCCCGTGCAGTGGCACCAGAACGGCGCGGAGGTGCGAGACAAAGAGGCAGGACGGCAGGATAGGGGGTAGGAGTCCCGTGCAGTGGCACCAGAACGGCGCGGAGGTGCGAGACAAAGAGGCAGGACGACAGGATAGGGGGCAGGAGTCCCGTGCAGTGGCACCAGAACGGCGCGGAGGTGCGAGACAGAGAGGCAGGACGACAGGATAGGTTGGTTGAACAGGGGGTAGGGGGCGCGTGCAGTAGCACCGGTACGGCCCGGAGCCAGTCAGGCGGCAGGAATCAACGGCGCTTACCATGGGCGGATTCATACCAGGTGGGAACATTCCAGGAAATCCGGCGGCCATTGGCGGCACCTATAAAACGCCAGGAGAGTCGTTACACACGAATCGTGGACGCCGCCCAGAGCACGGCTAAGACACCGCCAGCCCGGCAGACCCTCCAGGCATGAGACTGGCCTGCAACAATATCAGCCGTCGCCAGCATGGTAGCTTTCAGCTACCACGGGAATGGAAAGTGTGTGCTTCAGCTGGCTTAAGCTATGATTTAAAGATTAAAACGTCGTTGAAACTCATAAAAACAACAAACTGCATTGTATGTGGGACTTTGTACACTTTGTTGTAAATTCGGGAATATCGACATCTGCCGAATTAGATATTGCTTTAAAAAGAAACCACTGAATTGTATATGTATATTATATATATATATATATATATATATATATATATATATATATATATATATATATATATATAAAATATATATAAAGTTAAAGAGAAGAACGCATTTAGTTTTAGCTAGTTTCTTGTCCAGGTTTTCGATTGATCATACTGTCTTCTTCGCTTCATTACGTAGTTGATTAATTATTTCGCCAAGTGACATGCATAGTTGAATTCAGTTATTGACGTTTCGGATTCAACATTGATCCATTCTCAAAATTCAAACGTTCTGCACAATGCGAATAAACGCACGCAATTATACTTAAAAACTAAATTGAGCACAGGTTTCACACGAGCTCTTCTGGCAACATCTTACATGTCATCAGTTCCTGATTGTTTGTTAGGTGATTCATGACGCACTTTATGCACATCCACGGCTAATGGCGCAGCCCACGCCGTCTCGCCGGTGGGCCGCGGGATTGGGATATGTCCCGAGCGGTGCGAGTTTACCCGGGACCTTTGGTACCCGGAGCTCAACACCTTAACCACTCGACCATCCCTGCCCCTCATATGTTCCTGAAGGGCAACTCATAACACAAGTATATTCTTATCTGTTGTTTGTTATTTGGGTTTAAAGGGCGCATCGACTGCAATGGTCATATAGCGCCCAATCTATTCTCATCTTAACTATTTACAATGACCATAGTGCACTGGATCGCATCTACACCTCAACATTCCCCCTCTCCTCCGCTCATTTTGTTCATACGTTATTCCACCGTGAAAACGAGACATGTATCGACTTGTTTGCTCATTTCTTGGTGTGTTCACGTACGTATAAAGACCCGAGCACAGTGAAACCTGCTCGGTCCGGGCATGACGTGGTGATGGTAGTGTTGTTAGTAGCGTGTTCTCGTGTCAGCGGTGCTTGGTGGCAGTATGCCATGTGCTCTTTTGGTGCTCCATCTTCGAGGTGCATTGCGAGTCTTTTTGAAAGGGAGGCTGTGGTGGCACCAAGGTAGCTTACCGCACAAAGCCTGCAGTTTTCGAATGGGCATGCGAATTTGTAAACCACATAGGTTCTAATTTGTCCTTGGCCTGACGATTGCTCATCACACGATTACGGCTTTCCGTGTTCTTGTAGTAGATGACTAGTCTTAGCTGATCTTTGTTGTTGGTGCATGCGATGTTTGTTTGCAATAATGTCTTGTGTGATTCTCCCATCCACCTTATATTATAAGCAGAGTTCTTGTAATTTCGATTGAAGAGATGAGTCGTGTTTGCTCTGTCTGTACGTGTTTGGCTGGTGTTCCTGTCGATGTATTTCTTGTCTTCGTCATCAACCCCTGTGTTTGTGTAGCCATCGTTTACTAAAGTCTGCTTTAGCCTATCAAATTATGCATGTAGAAGTTGTTAACATGAGGAATTACGAATTGCTCTCGCTCTCTCTCTACGAAGGCAAGCAGGACACTGTATATTTCAGGACCCTCACTTTTTGCGTTCATGTCTAAGCCAATATTGGACGGTTTCCGGCATACTGAGGGAGGTTATGGTTATTGGGTTTTTTTACGACACGTCGACCGTTGAGTCATATAGCGTCGCCAATCTCTCACGCTGATTGGTCGCGGGCGAAGAGTAGCGACAGGTGAGATTCGAACCCACAATCTTTCGATTGCGAGACGAGCATCTTACCCCTAGACCACTCGTCCCCTGCATACTGAGGTATAAAATGTTTGGTTAGTGGGACTTACAAGTAAATCTAACATGGAATATCTTCATGAATTGGTCTTTTGGATGTGAAGTTGAGAACTGGGTTTTCCTCTCTAATTTTGAAACTCAACTCAAATCAGAGTGGAAGATAACACCCAACCACAACAATATCCGCATCTTGGTTTTGAGCAAAATTGCTACATTTAACCGGCCACCGGAGCCTTGAGGTGTTGCGCTCTAAAACAACCGACGTGAATTCAAACTGGCATTATTTTCCAACGTACCATCCCACCCACATATCGCTTCACTCTTTCCTCTCTTCATTATTTGTCCTTGTTCTCTCCACGAGCGTTATCTTCCACAGGCCCAGGTACATCCACCCAAGTGCAGCCTCACCACACACATACACGAACGTTCCGCCACCTGTTCACGTGACGGCGACCCACGGCACTCACCTTGTAGTCGTTCATCCACATGTTGGGAGGCATGCCGTGGCCCATCTTCTGGCCCATCTGCTGCAGCAGCAGCTGCTGGATCTGGCCCAGACTCATCGGCGGCAGGCCCATCTGGGCCATCTGGGCGGCCATCGCCTGAACCATCACCGGGTTCATCATGGCGGCGGCGCCCATCGCCTGCGACGCACGTGCCATCGTCAGTACGAGGAGCCTCGAGTTCTGCTGTGACGAGTTCGGCTGTTGGTCCGTGTGACGCCGCCACCCCCTCAAGCCAGCACGTAGCCGGCGCACTCGGCAATCGCGCCGTTTATCGGATGCGCACTCACGATATTGAGGTCCAGAATAGAATGCCCTGCCCAGTACCCACTGAACAACCGCGACCCCATATGCCATCGCGACGTTACGGTACTCTGCCCCCCCCCCACGACTGTAAGTTGTCATGGCTGCCGATGACTGCATCCCCCACCCCCGACTGTAAATTGCCATGGCTGCCGATGGCTGTGACCAGGCCACCCCCCCCCCCCCGAACTGAAATTGTCATGGCTGCCGATGGCTGTTACCAGGCCTTGGCTGTTACCCTCCCCCACCCCCACTGTAAGTTGTCATGGCTGCCGATAGCTGTGACCAGGCCCCCACAATTTCCTCCCCATATGCAGATACATTTCTCAGCACGAACAAATACATTCAGATACTCCCTTTCAGATTTGCAGGCAAATTTGCCCGACGGATTGTGTTTTAGCGTTAAAGTGGTGGGGGTCTGGGACTACCTTAGTTCTTTGAGGAATACATACGTTACAGGAATTCAGCATTAAGCCTATGACAGCAAGTAGGAAAAGCACCATCTGGAAAGCACTACCCAAATTGCGAGACATTTGCATGAGTGTCCCTATCTATATGAGTGTCCCACAGTTGACGGACTCGCGAAATTTTTTAAAACATTTCACCCAATTTTTCCTTCTGCTAGGTACCAACCTGCTAGCAATACTAGCCTTTAAAAGCTACTAGCCTTCATAACTATTATAAAGGTGGGGAACTTTTGCCCCACAGATATCCCCAAAATAAGGAATGTGTGGAAAGCTTTAGCCAGCTTAAACAACTTTCGCCTATTGCGCCCAGCATTAGCCACTGACACGGCCGAAACTAGCCTTCCCTGGCTTATGGCCAACCCTGATAAGGTCGCCACTGCAGTCACCGCCGGGAGGTCAAAACAACTGCCCAAGGGTGGGGAAATCCGTCCCCTCCCCCCCCCCCCCCACCATTATTATCATGGCTAATCATATCAGAACTGGTATTATAACGCAGAGATGCTATGCATCTCTGCATTAGCACATAAACCAAGCACACGAATGGGAATTTGGAGCGCACGAGCGTTCGGTCACGGGGCTAAGAAACACATCTTCCTCCGAGACGCTACTTACCATGAACGGATCCTCATATAGTTGCTTGTGGAAGGAGCCACGTTTTAGTCAGAGCACTGCATGCAGCCTCATGTACCATGTGCAATGCTACCCATTTCCAGACAATGTCATATAGTCCAAATCAGCACCGCATTGACAGACCCGGTAGCAGCAGATAGCTAAAATTAACATACCCTGGTTGTTTCAACCAATTTAAACGGACTGGCTGAAAATAGTGGTAGCATATGACCGGTTCAACTAAAGTACCACTCCTCCATATCAGATCAAGACAGATGCTCACTGTCCATATTACTAGTTTTGGTACAGGACCTTCACGTTGCTGTAGGATGCTCAAACTGCCTAGTAGGTATGCTCAATTATAATTCGAACTAGTTGACATATGGTGTTTTTGTATATAATGTACATCAAGGAGCAATGGTAAGTTATCCAAGTTTATCAATGCTCTTAAATGACATTCTTAAGTTGGCGACTTCTATTAAGGTGTGCCATTTTACAACAGCTCCGTCAAATGTTAATGTCGGACCGGTCCACCGCAACAAGTGGCGGCGAATAATCGCAGCCGACAAAACTGACATCTCGTCCACAATTTGTCATGTGACTACAACCTGAACTACAGCCTGGAAGTGACCTGTATGCAAAGCTTCATCGTGCATTTCCCTCATAGTGTCACAGCCTGAGAATCACACACAAAACTGAATAAAGTAAGAATACAAACAGGGTAAACAACAAGCTGAACCATTCAGAGCGAATGAAGCCTTTTCTACCTCACAAATTCACATCACTTCTAGCTCTTGCCAATCTCCCTCTTCTATCCTGCCCAGCTGACAACAAATTCACCAGCCTTCGCGGTCGGCAGTGACAGGTCCAGCTGAAGCTGACACTCGCTGCTCACCGAGGGTGGCTTCACGATCACCTTCGTCCGAGACCCTGGCGTGCCGGTCATGCCCGGCTGGGCGCCCATCATGCCCGGCTGGCCGCCCATCATGCCCGGTTGAGAGCCCATCATGCCTGGTTGAGCGCCCATCATGCCTAGCTGGGGGGCCATCATGCCGGCCGGAGGCGGCATGATGCCACCGCCCGAGGCCAACTTGGAGAGGCTACCCGTCATGAGCGCTGTGGACCCGAGAAAAAAAACCATCAGTACAAGATCTTGTCAACGTTTGCAGACGTGTAGACACGCATACACTGTAGAGCAGGAAGAACTGAAACAGTTCCACTGCTTTGCACGTGCAAGATACTTCATTGGTTAGTCACACTACTGCATCATCCAGCCACGTCACCCACACTGCCGCATCAGCCAGCCACGTCACTCACACTGCTGCATCAGCCAGCCACGTCACCCATACCGCTGCATCAACCAGCCACGTCACCCATACCGCTGCATCAACCAGCCACATCACTCACACTGCTGCATCAGCCAGCCACGTCACTTACAATGCTGCATCACCTAGCTGCGTCACCCACACTGCTGCAGCAGCCAGCCATGTCACTCACACTGCTGCAGCACCCAGCCACGTCACTCACACTGCTGCAGCAGCCAGCCATGTCACTCACACTGCTGCAGCAGCCAGCCACGTCACTCACACTGCTGCAGCACCCAGCCACATCACTCACACTGCTGCAGCACCCAGCCACGTCACTCACACTGCTGCAGCACCCAGCCACATCACTCACACTGCTGCAGCACCCAGCCACGTCACTCACACTGCTGCATCACCCAGCCACATCACTCACACTGCTGCATCACCCAGCTGCATCGCTCACACTGCTGCAGCAGTCATCCATGTCACTCACATTGCTGCAGCACCCAGCCACGTCACTCACACTGCTGCAGCACCCAGCCACATCACTCACACTGCTGCAGCACCCAGCCACACACTCACACTGCTGTATCACCGAGCCACATCACTCACACTGCTGCATCACCCAGCTGCATCACTCACACTGCTGCAACAGCCAGCCACGTCACTCACACTGCTGCAGCAGCCAGCCACGTCACTCACACTGCTGCAGCAGACAGCCACGTCACTCACACTGCTGCATCAACCAGCCACGTCACTCACACTGCTGCAGCAGGCTGGCCGGGTTGGGGGAGCCGGGCGGCGGCTCCTCGGCCTTGATGACCTGGAAGCCGGGCGGCTGGGCGCCGCCCTTGGTGAGCAGGCCGTCCCTGATCAGACGGTCGATCTTGGACTGGCGTGACGAGCTGGCGCCGGAGCCGCCCGGCAGGCCAGACGAGTCCATCGCCGACGAGAGGAGGTCGGAGCTGGCGCCGTTGATGGCTGAGGCGCTCGGAGGCGCATCGCTCAGCTCTGTGATGCTTTTTCCTCCACCTGTGGCAACAAACGGTTCAAGGCAAATATAGCAGGGCTCATGGTCTACAGCAGGGCTCATGGTCTGCAGCAGGCTCATGGTCTGCAGCAGGGCTCAGGATAGATGTAACATGGTTCATGGTCTACAGCATGGCTCAGGGCAGATATAGCAGGGATCATGGTATACAGCAGGGCCCATGGTCTACAGCAGGGCCCATGGTCCACAGCAGGGTTCATGGCATACTGCAGGGCTCATGGTCTACAGCAGAGTGCATGGTTTACAGCATGGTTCATGGTTTACAGCATGGTTCATAGTCTACAACAGGGCTCATGGTCTACAGCAGGGCTCATGGTCTACAGCAGGGGTCACATTCTACAGCAGGGCTCATGGCCTACATCACAGCTCACAGTCTACAGCACAGCTCATGGTCTACAGCAGGGCTCATGGTCTACAGCAGGGCTCATGGCCTACATCATGGCTCATGGTCTACAGCACAGCTTATAGTCTACTGCATGTATATCTCATGGTCTACAGCAGGGTTCATGGTCTACATAATAGCTCATGGTCTACAGCACAGCTTATAGTCTACAGCATGGATCATGGTCTACAGCAGAACTCATGGACCACAGCATGCTCAGGGAAGCTACAGTGTTGTACAGTGTTTGTGTTGAAGTGAGTAATTATTTAAGCTAGTCAGTTCAGAAGTTAAATGATATAAACTGACATACAAAATAAATTAACAGCTAAAGTTTCAAACACAAATATGTTTCACAATTAAGTCATAAAGTGTTGCAGGTTAATAAGAGCCACAGGAGCTCATCTGGGTTAGACCTATAAAGGGAAGATACTATAAGCTCAGAAAAAGATACTCAAAACCCTAATCAATGCTATGTCCTAAATTATAAAGAAGCTATCTACCAACGTCCCAGTTACCTATGCATACCCTGCCTACATACCAATAATCATCTTACCCAAGCATATCTAGCCTCGTTCACTTGATCTCACATAACACACATGTGGATCCAGTGATAAAGTAACACATGCATGACTCAACTATATCACACCTGGACACCTGGAAGGACTGCTAAAACTTAAGCACACTTAACTAAGAGCTTAGCATATACGCGAACAGGTCCTGCAGCTTTACTTGCTTTGCATGATTTTCTGCAAGTGGTTACCTACAGCTTCTGTAGCTATTATGCTACATCTGGTAATGCTCAGTGTTCTGACCCTTCACACTATATAATTGTATTCTCACCTGGCACTTCTGTTTCATCAGGATCCCAGTCTGAATCTTCAGAAGATGATTGGTCAGAGGCATCTTTGTACTTTGGCATCCCTATTGTCTGTAAAGAACATGGTTTTGATGATTGCCATGAATTATGTGGCTATCACATCCAAAATGTGCTTGGGACAATATTCTGGACAAGGAAGTGTTGATTGCAAATGACATAGCATTCATGATGAATTGTGAAATTGAGCAGTCTGCAGTAATCACATACACCTGTTATTAATGCATTTATATATGGATGTATAACCTCCCCAGTTGTGCATGGATTAAACATTGTGCTGGAAAATCAGTCTTGCAGTATTGTTTTAATTCCTAGCTGGTCTGTATATATAATGCAGCCTGCCTTCCAATAGCAAACATGCCCCTGATCAGGTTGGATCTGCTCCCTTAGTGACAACTGAATATATCTTTCTTCAATTGGATCAGTTTTATTATGAACAACTTTCACCATTATATTCTTAGTAACTGAGGGACTTTGGGACACATTGACCATGTTCATCATATAGCTCTTGGCAACCGATATATCCAGTTGGACAAAATGCTGAAACTTGAGCATCATCCCATATACAATGCAGTAGGAAACCACTTCACTAGGCTCTGAGTGAGAAAATTAGAGCTGGAAAAGTTGTACTACACTATGTATCTCCATTGAATGTTCTTTCGTTCGTTATTGGAGTTTATGGGCGCATCAACTGCATCGGTCATGCAACACCCATTCCATTGAATGTTCCCACAAGCAGAAATTCCACCTCAAACATCTTTCTTTCAACAAAGATTATCGGCACCACATGAAGAATACTACAATTAAATGGGTGCAAATTGAAAGGAAAGAAACACATTTGACTCCAAGTGAAAAATTTGAGTGTCACATGCCACAACAAAACAGATCTAGTTTCAAATGCATGATGATCTGGTCTGGGTGTTAGGCTCAGATGACCTTCCATACAATATACACTGACATACTCTATTAGGTCTTCATATGTATATGTTTTGCATACTTATGTAATTTTTATAGAGGGTCACATGGGGGCCATCAATTCAGGTTAGGCAAATCAAGGTGTAGGACAGCTAAGCAACAACAGGTCTTCAGTCAAAGGGTGGTTAATGGAATAGGCTGCCTGCTGATGTGGGGAGTCCCTCATTGAATGTATTTGAAGACAACATTTTTTAGGTTGAAGAATCTTGTTAAGTTCAGGTTAGAGGTAGATGGGGTGATAAATGTGCTAAGTGGGTGTGCACTGTGCAGGCCCCTTTGAGAGGGCATGGATTGAGTTTGGAGATTATTGGTGGGGGCACTAAATCCATGTGTTATGCATGATCAAGTGAATAGGGCTGGATGGGTAAGGTAGATAGGTATTGACTGGTGTGTGGGCTGTTGGATGGGTTTGTTGGAATTTTTTATGTGGTATTGGCTGGGGTGATGAATGTCTTTTCGTCAAGGCATGTTATCTTCCCTTTACAAACTTAACCTTACTGGATGGGACCATGTTGTTCTTATTCAGTCTGAACACTGTATGACTTGATGGATTTTATCACATTTTAACCTATTAAACCCAAAATCCATTACCTCCAAAAATTCTTGCCTGGAGATGCTCCTGGACAACCCAAAATTTTGGGAGAAATGGCAAAATTGTGCACCATGAATATTTAGTTAAAGATATACAGATTCAAAAACCTCCATCTAGTGGTTAGAAGACAGTATCACAAAAACTGCAGGTGGCCAATTCACCCTCCCCATCAAAAGGAATATGGTTAAGGTACTCAGGCATGTACCTGGCCAACAATAGTCTAAAAAAAGACATGTCAGTCCACAGAACAAATACGGCAAGCTTATCTCGCAAGCACAATATCGCATTGAAGAAAACATGTTGCAATACCAGGTACATTAATGTGATGGATAACATCATTAATTCTCACTGAAAATGCTTGCTTTCCAGTTAGCGACCAACTACTGCATCATCCCTTGTTAATGCTACATGACCCATTGATATCACTCCAACCTGTGCATTCTCTTGGTACCAACAGACCCCATCATATGTTTAACAATCACTTCAATCAGGACTTGGGACACAGTGGCACTGGAAAAAAGTGAAATTCTCCTGAAAAGGAAGTTAGTTAATCATGAGTGCCACTGGACATAACTGGAACAACAGAACACACATTTTTAATCTCATCCTATGCACCCTGGGATTTCTGCACCCCTCGCCCTCAGAAAAAATTGAACATAGAATTTCACACCGTAATTAATGTTGGATTCAGCTTTGAATTAGGCATTTATGACAGGGAGAAGCATTCAATTTATTGTTTATAACATTGAAGTAATATCAGGTATGGATGCTTCAACTCATCTTTTCTTTTTTTAAAAAATAAATTTGGGGGCTTTAGGGCGCTTCGACCAGAATTGATCATTCGCACCCACTGGTCCTTACATTAACATGGGACCCTGAAGCAAGAGAATTAATGGTGCCACAATTATCTCAAAATCCATTGGGATGATATCCCTACATTACATTTTGATCTCCTTTCCTCAAAATAGATTTCATATTTAGGTTGTGGTGCTGCATTGAAGGTACAATACTGGATAAGAAGTGTTACTTAGTTATTTGGGCTTTAGGGTGCATCGACAACTATGGTGGATAAGAAGTGCATCATCTGAGACACAAGCCATGTCTGTATACAACCTGGTAATTACTGCATGTGCAGGACATGCAATTTCACACATCAGGTGTGAATCAGGCATTAAGTCATGAAAATCTGGGTATGCTTCAGGAATGCACCTGCCAGTTTGCAGCCTATATTGATAGGAAGGTGAAATATTCTGATACATTTTTGCCACCACCCACATGGTCTCTTTGGAACAGAGTGGGAAACTTACTTTCCAGGTTGGGTCGGAGTGCATACCGATTTCTTCCGGAGTACATTTTCATCGACAATATTTTTCTTATGCATGGAATCTGTTTATCAGTAACTGACCAGAAAAACCTAAATCAGTACCTACATAATATGCATAAGTAATATCATTCTCATTTTTGGTCAAATCAAATGCCAAAACATACGAACAAAGAAGTGAACAATGGATGGCACCGCCCAGCAGTGACCCGTAATAATCAGCACTGTTTCGTTTCTTATAACTCACAGGAGAAATGCATTTTCCTTTCACTGTTGGTCTCAGTACAAGGCTAGCCATATGTAAAGCAAACAAAGATACTTCACACTTCACCCTCAGCTCAGTGCATACCTACCTATGCAGCCAATTTCCCACGTAATACGAACGCACTCCGCTACCGCACACGCCAGTCGGATGTGATCAAAGCAAAGGATCAGTCAAGGTCTTGTGTTTACAGTATGACACTGTTAACCATGTGTTCAAAGTTGCTAATGGTTATGACGTCATATACAAAATACCTTGCATTGATTGGTTGAGACAGATTTCAGAACAGAAAATGCTAACACAGCCAATTCTGATCGGTGGCCTCCGGGACTCCGGAAACGTCTCTTAAAACTGTCAAAGTTTCCCACTATAGGGTGGCTGGAACAGGTATTCAGAGAACCGGCTCCAGAGCCGGAGAAGTGTGCTCAGTGCGCATGTGCATCATCTTGCAAGTTGCTGTTGGCGCGTTGTTGTCGGCAATTCCAGTAGTTGAGATTGATGGAGTGTGTGAAGCTGTGGTCCAGCTGCTGAATGCTACAAAAAGTGATTAGTTTGAGTGGTGACCATAAGTGGAATAACCAGCATTTTTTTGGGTGTCGTTCTGTTTGTTTTTATTGATATCTTTGTTCCCACATTTGTGTTGGAGTACATGTGAAGCCCATCCTATCCAGTATGAACCCAGAGTGCAAAAATGTTTTCAGAGATAAAATCTCTTAAGAAGTGCCTTAATTCCCACCCTGCTTTGGAACCAGCTAATCTGCAAAAATGTGCAAAAATTTGTCACCACTTAGGTGACATCTCACTATTTTTTCCAGAGGATAACCTCAACAAAGGAATCATGGTCATGCAATACAAATTTGTCCAACCCATCTTACAGTGACCCATAACGTGTGCTCATATTTGTGACTTATAAAGCAATCGATCATTGACTTCTAAAAAAATGTGATTCCTTGCCCACGTAAAATAACTGCTGCACGACAACCATTGGGCAATCTGAAAAAAAAACCCAGTGAGCTAGAACTGAGCAATGATTCGTAAGTTATTGGAGTGGACTGCGCCACAATCGTCTAGGCTGCAAGACGTTATCATTCTTTAAAGAATAGAAGCACGAACTTCATCGAACCATCTTTAAACTCATACAAACTTATGCAACCTTTCTCAATGCCATAAATCAATCACCGGTACTATCATCCCGCTGTGCCCCAACGAGAACTAATTGGTTACAATGCGCCACTACGCATGTTCCCCGGCACCGAAATACAGTTACAGAAGTCAACAGTTCACCGACATTTTCACATGCACAGATTCCAAACATTTTATTTGGTATCCTCAGCATAGAAATGATATCCTTACCACACGCCTATGTTTAGGAGACGACATTTCCCAATGCGTAGCTAGGGCGCACAGCACACTTTTTATCCCCTTCCATGAAGACGAAACCTGCTTTTCCCGCCATCTGGTGGCGCCATCTCCAAACATTGCATCTACGATATATACTTTACCCCAGTATATACGGTATATTTTATGAGTGGCAGCAACAGTTATCTGACAGCTCAAGACAGGGGCAGACCGGGACATTTGATCGTCTGGCTCTGGGCGCCATTTCTCCGGAGTGGCGCCGATGGCTGAGAAAACTTAGGAGGGCGTGACAAAATATACTCGTGTTCATAGAGAGACGTCTTATCTCGGGGGTACGTAGTTCTGTATGTGTTCGTGCCTTTGGAAGGACACTTGCCCCCTCCCCCTCCCTCCAACTAATTTAATCTTTTAAGACGGGACCCTATCCTCGTAAGCAGGCCGATTTCGGCCCGCTGTCGGCATGTGTCGGGGCGAGCTCGGCACCTCGTGGGCGGCATGCCAACAGAGACATCGTGCCGCTCTCGGACCGATGTCGGCAAACTGACCTGGAATACCAGCATATGTCGGATTACGTTCGGCATATAAATGCCAGCCGACGTCGGGCCGTTGTCGGCATGGGTGCAACCACGGTTTCGCAATGGGGTGCGGGACAAACCAGGGGCGCGGTAAGCTTGGACATGATATAGGGGTAGTCCCGTCCCACCCCACCCTAAAAAAATCCCAATAATTCAGCCCCTTCTTTTTCAATGTCTGGTTTTCAGATTTGCATTGTTAGAAATTATATTTTGCGGACAAAAAGTTCCGCCAAGTGAGCAAGTTTCACTCCTCATCACTGCCTATGAACATCTAGCTTAATGTCGTATGTGCTGGGCCCGATTTCACATCACCATGGAGCCATGCTGTAAGTATGCTAAACGTTGCCCTCTTGTAGCAGGAAAACATAAAATATTGGACGATGGTTGTATTGTAATAAATATAGACATACTGCTTTCCTTGCGTACCTTCCCTATGATTTCCTGTTTTCCGGGGACATATTTCGATGCAATGACAGCCAGGGTGGATAAAGGTACGGCACTGAGGGCATGTCCTCCCTCGTGGAAGGTGACGTCCCTCAGGCCGGGAAAAGGCGCCCCTCTGAAAAGGTTCCAGTGCACGCGCTCGAATTGTTCGGCCAGAAACGCCCCTATGAAAGAAAAAGGCACCCCCTTGGAAGGAATGGCACCCCTTCGGGAAGGGCCGAGTGCATCCCGCCCCCTCAAATTTTGCAGCCAGAGGCACCACTCTAGGTGCTTTCGCAGTGACGCCGCTCCAAAGAAATGGCGCCCTTGCAGACAAGTGCCCCCATGACAATTCCTGGGTCCACTGGCGGATCTAGCCCACCGGTTTGGGGGGGACAACTTTCGGTTTTCGGCGTCAGCCCCCCCCCCCCCCCCCCTCCCTCTCCCCAAATGGCGTACTTAGGAATTGCATCAGAGGAGGGGTCGAAGGGATTTGGAGGGTGCCCATTCTCCCACTATTTTTGGTTAAAAGCATTGGATTTCTGCCACTATTTGTCAAATGGACCCATTTTTTACAATAATAATTAATGACAACATAATTTCCTGTGTAGGGGCCCCAGCCTACCTCCACCGCTTCTAAGTTACGGGATTTTTGTTCTTGTTTACCAAAACGTTCATGTTCACGTTCAACGTCTTGTACCACGTCAACGTTCGTGCACGTGTACACACTGGCAGATCCGATTTCGTCAACTCTTGCTGTAAGCAGAACTTGAGCAGCATAGAACCCTCGATGCGTGTCAGAATGTACTATGCTACCATATTGGCTTCCAAACAATTATAAAAATACCTTTAAAATTGGAGATTCTTTCATCCAGACGATATTTTTTTACTTCGGCAAAGGTTACTGCATTTTCATTCAGTTTACTTCTGTTGGTTTCGGGGGGCCAAAAGACACTATGCCCCCCCCCCTTTTAAGCGCTTCGGGGAGCCATGGCCGGAATGGCCTCTCCCTGGATCCGCTAGTGAATGTAGCCAGTCTCTTGGTTGGTTATTGGTTTCACGACACGTCGTCCGTTGAGTCATGTAGCGTCGCCAATCTCTCACGCCGATTGGTCGCGGGCGAAGAGTAGCGACAGGTGAGACTCGAACCCACAACCTTTCGATTGTGAGACGAGCATCTTACCCCTAGGCCACTCGTCCTCTAGCCTGTCTCTTCATCTTAGCAACCCCAACACCAACATACGAAACATGCTGCTCAACTGGGCTCAACTGGTCACTGGCACAAAACATCCTGTTCAAATTCCGCTTTCGAAATCTGGCTCACTGGGTCCGCTTGCTCCTTACTGGCTAAACAAACTTCATGAACCTATCTGACGAAGGAATAATGAAACTGCTGATTTCATTTAATTGTGAGAAGAAATGGACGATTTCCTTGCTTGCCATGATTGAAAGTAAAATAAGGCGAAACGTTTTGGCCCACATTGACAAGGATGTGGCGAAACGCCACATCCTTGTCATTCGCCTTTCGAATAAGGCGAAACATTTTGGCCCACTCTTGAAAATGATCCATAATCGAAAAGTTTGAGATCTAATATATCTAATTTTTATTAAAAGCACAGCATTCCTTGTCAATGTGGGCCAAAACGTTTCGCCTTATTTTACTTTCAATCACTGCTGATTTCGTCATCTCTTGCTGTAAGCAGAACTTCAACAGCATAGAACCCTCGATGCGTCAGAATCTACTATGCTACCATATTGGGCTTCCAAACAATCATAACAAAATACCTTTAAAATTGGAGATTATTTCACCCGGAAAGCTATTTTTTTACCTCAGCAAAGGTTACTGCATTTTAATTTAGTTTACTTTTATTGGTTTGGGGGGGCCAAAAGACACTATGGCCCCCCTTTGAAGCGCTTGGGGCGGGCCATGGCCGGAATGCCCCCCCCCCTGGATCCGCCAGTGCCTGGATCCACCCCTAATTACAACATTTCTCTCTCGTGTTTATGAACTCCGGCTGGTTATACAATTTTGCGTATTGACGTGTGGCCGCTCTTCTAAAATTGACAACTTCCGTTGAATCATTAAGAGGAAAGCGGACAATTTGAAATAGATCTACATTTGACATGTCCAGAACAGCAATGTGGCAGTGTAAATTAAAAACCAGCGATGAGAGCGCCGTCCGAGCAGGTTATGACGATATTTTTTTTAAGGAGCTCTGTCATATAGGACATGAGTGCCTGCTATTACAACAACTGCAAACAAAAACCGATTTGATCTTCCTATTCCTATTACATTCAATAATTGTACATGTAGTCGCTGGGTCAGAATTCCAAACAGGTATGACAGATTTCGAGTCCAACCCGCACGGGCGGACCGCACGTCCGCCCGCGGCCAGCTTTATTCTCACTCTCCCGCGGCCGGGATCTTTTGGCGCGAAAGCAACAAGCCAATCGGAAGGCACGCGTCGCCTTGGCGACGCGCGGGACCATGACGTCACCCGTCTACATACACACAGCGGACCTTCGACACCTTTGAAATTATTTCGATATCTCAATATTCTGATACCGTACGGCCACGTCGAATGACACCCACATAATGCAAATTGAAGCCATAGCGACGAACTGCGAGGACTTTGAAAAATTTAAACTAGCTTTGACCTGAGGCTTGACCTGACCTATCCCGAGTTGAAATATGTTGCTCGAGGGTTGCCCACGGGCTATCTCTTGATACCAAACATGGATAGCTTTAAGAGAAAACGAAGAAACGCGTGGCGACCGAATAAATGAGCTCGACCATTGACTATGAAAGTTAATGTGATGTATGAACAGCTTGCTGGAGTACCTCACGGCACGTCGAATGACTCCCACTTGATGAAAATTGAAGACAGAGCGATGAGGCGCGAGGACTTCGAGCAATATAAGCTAACCTTCGATCTTGTGGTTTGACATTGACATGTTCCGGTTTGAAATGTTACTCGAGGTGCACCACGGGCTATTGCCTGATACCAGATGTGGATAGGTTAGGGCAAATAAAAAATACGAGGTGACCAAAGAAATCGGTTTGACCATTGACCTTTGAAATTAGCTAGATTTGATAACATTATAATACGGCACAAGCCACGTCGAATGACACCCACTTCATGCAAATTGAACTCATAGCGACGAATCTCGAGAACTTCGAAGAATTCAAACTAGCCTTTGACCTTAAGGTTTCAGCTTGATATATTCCGGTTTCAAAATGTTACTCGAGGGTTCACCATGGGTGATCGCTTGATAGTGGATCTGGGTAGGCTTGAGGGAAAACGAAAAAACAAAAAACAAATGTGAGGCGACGGAAGAAATCAGCTTGCATTTTGACTCGTCGAGATTATTTCGAATTATCAACTTTCTGATACCGCATAACAAGCGATGTCGAAGGACAACCATTTTCTGTAAATTGAAGCCATAGCGACGAAACGCGAGGTCATCGAATAACTCAATCAAACCTTTGACTCTGACATATCCCGGTTTGAAATGTTACTCGAGTGTTTACCACTGGTTATTGCTTGATACCATATTTGGATGGGTTTGAGTGAAAACGAAAACAAAATTGAGCGGACCGGATGATTAGCTTGGTATTTGCCCTTTAAAAATAATTCGATTGCTTAAATTCCTGATACTGCATAACTAGCCAAGTCGAATGACGCCCATTTGATGGAAATTGAAGCGATAGCAACCGAACCTCGCGTTCGGTCGATATCGCTTCAATAGTGCCATCTAATAAATCAAGCTAACTTTTGACCTAGAAGGTTGACCTTGACATGTACCGGTTTGAAATGTTACACAATGGTTCGCCACAGACTATTGCTTGATACCAGATTTGAGCAGGTTTGGGTGAAAACGACAAAATAATGGGAGATAACCGAAGAAACCGGTTTGCATTGGACTTTGACCGTTAACGTGGTAATTAGAGACCTATGTAGTTGCTTCCAGCGTGTTCAGTGCAAGCAGAAGCATTTGTGGTAATTGATTCGAACGATCATGAACCCGTCGCTAAATGCCGATGCCAATACAAATAAGCCTCTGACGAACACGTCGCTGAATACGAATATGACGTTAACTTGACGTACTTGCTTAAGGCTGCCCATGACAACTCCCTCCATTGTCTTGAAGATACCCAAGGACACATAGAGTCACGTTTGTTCAAGATATATCAATATATACACAGGGGAATGCAACCTAAGACTATAAAGCCTTGCGATAATGCAAATTTGTTTCCTCGCAAGGCACATTTTTCCACCCAAGCGAAAACACAACTATGGTCAAGCTTCATGTTATTCAAGAATGGTCTGAAAGCAGAAATTTCTACGTTTGCTGATTTACCATTCGCAGATTGTGTGACTACAGATAGCCTGTGAAGCACGTTGATTGGCTAGATCGGCTTCTGGTATTTTTGGTGATTCTCTTGCATATATATTTTCACTTTATAAGTGGTTAAGTATAACTTTACGACGATCATACTCAGGTAGCTGAGGCTTGGGGGAGGGGACACGGAAAATTGAGGGGGACAAGTCGCCACTTTTTCAGAAATTGGGGGACATGTCCCCCAGGCCCAAGTGGTTACACCCATGGTTGTCGGATCCACAGAGGCAACTTCATATCGGTAGAGGAGTGATGATATCGGTCCGTCATCGAATCGACAGAGGCAGGAGCGTATTTAGAAATGGAAGTTCCCCCAAGTGGCATGACTTCAAAGGTCACTGGCGCGCCAATGTGGAAGGGGTACAAACCGGCACGAAGTTGGCACCGACCTCGACAAAAGTGCGAAACTGCAAGGGGTGCACTCTGACCCCCAATCCATTCCCGGTAAACATGTCGATATCGGCACGATGTTGGCATGTGTCGGGGCGAGCTCGGCATGTCGTGAGCGGCATGCCGACATCGGGCCGCTTTCGGCCCGACATCGGCAAACTTACCTGGAATATCGGCACATGTCGGGTCTGGTTCGGCATATTAATGACGGCCAGCAGACGTCGGGCCGTTGTCGGACCGACAGCGGCAAATCCATACCGATAGTGGGGTAACGATATTTGGCCGCCGTCGGGTCGACAGCGGCAGGAGCGTATTAAAAAAGGAAGACATTCCCCACGAGGCATGAATATAAAGGGTGCTGGCACATGATATCGGTCCAAACCGGCCAGATGTTGGCACCGACATCGACCAAAATACAGAACTTTAACACAAAACTTTAATTTTAACAACAACAAAACTCTGACCCATTGAACAGGGTATACTCTGTCCCATTGAACATGCCGACAGCAATCTGACGTCGGCCCGATGCCCGGCCCTACGTTGAGCCGCTGTCGGGCCGCTAGCGAACCGCTGTCGGCTGAACACTGGATTCGCTCATGCCAACATCAAGCCGACACTGAGTCAGATTCAGCGGAGATCCTGCCGAGATCCATGTCCACGCCGATATCCGACCGATGTTCCCACGCTATCCGGCCGACGTCCCTGCCATCCAGCCGACGTTCCCCCGCTATCCAGCCGACGCTGAAAAGACTGCTGAAATGAAATTTGCTGGTGACTGTTTGGCAGGAAGTGCTATAAGATTATTTAACTTCTATGAATTTAAATATGAAAGCTACAGTGTGGGGAAACTGGAGGCAGATGGAGAAATCATAAACCTACATATATTAACTATGCCAGCTTCTTTTTTACCTCTCACACAATTCCAGTCGGCACTCCTCAACCGACAGCGGGCCGCTAGCATCCCGACATCAGTCCAACATCAGCCCGACATCGGCCCCACGTCGGCTACGTGTCAGCTGCATGTCGGCATGGGCGGACATTCCACTATCCAGCCGACAGCGGGCTGCTAGCGTCCCGACAGTGGCCCGATGTAGAGCCTAGCATAGGGTCGATGTCGGGCCGCTGTCGGCATGCTCACTGGGTTGAACATGCGAACAGGAGTCCGACGTCGGCACGATGTTCGGCCCGACGTTGGGCTGCGTCGGGACGCAAGCGACCCGCCGTCGGCTGGGAGTGGAATATCTGCACATGCCGACAAGCAGCCGACACCCGTCTGACATGCAGCCACCGTGGGGTCGGTGTGGGTTCTATGTCGGACCGCTGTCGGGCCGCTGGCAACAGGCTGTCGGCTGAACAGTGCATCCGCTCATGCCGACATCGAGCCGACACTGAGTCGAGATTCAGTCGAGGCGCGATTTTGTGTGACCCCAAGTACGATTTTCGGGCCCAAACGGGATTTCTGTGGTTCTGATGCATTATTTAAATACCGATACAATTTTTGGGAGACAATCACTTCTCAGGGCTCCCCATTTACCACTGGTCCTCAGCGGGCAAACAAAGCTAATTTTAGGGGCACTTTGGCTTGAGATGGGGTCCCTCTGGCACGACGGGTGGGGTGAGGGGTGGGGTTTTGGGGTGGGAGTGAGGGTGAGGGTGGGGGTGGGGTGGGAATGACTATAGCCCCGTTAGCCCCCCCCCTCACCCTCTCGTTGGACTACTGCCCCACCATCTTTTCCTTTAGGGAAGGATCCAGCATGCTCCACATGCACTCCCCCCACCCCAACGCAACGAGCTTTCAGCCGAAGGCGCCTGTCCAGAGACTTTGTCACCCACCTCTCCACGCAATCTCCTGTATCCGCCCCGACACGGAAGTAATGAACCTTTTCGAATGAACAATGGTTGAAGGGAGGTCGCATGGGGATGAAGTGAAATATGCCTACTTCACGAGATTTCTTCAACATAAATATGGTTTCATTTGGCAGCTACAAAAGCTGACTTCGCAATCATCATCGTCGACGACGGCGGCGACGGGGGATCTGTTTTGTGTGGTGTTGAATCAGACTTGGGAAGGGTGTGGCTGGTGTGGCGTGATTTTAGTGATTTTAGGTTCTTAGGTGTGTGGAGCGTTCGGTGTGTTGAAATTTTGCCATCATGGATGAAGAATACGATGCCATTGTCCTTGGCACCGGCTTGAAGGTGGGTAGGTGAAGATAGAGGTACTCATGGGTTTTGCTTTTTGTTTTCGTAGGTACTTAAGTCGGCCTACATTGGTAGGCACCTACCTAGGTAGGTAAGTGGGTACCTATTTAGGCAGATTATATGGTCTTTATATAGCGTCTCAAGAACTCGTTTGGTTTAGATTTCAGCCGAGCACCACAACCTACTGTGCTTTCTATCCCACAACCTTCTATGGCAAACCTATCTCCTTACAGCAGATGATGCAATGTAATAGGTTGGTAGGTAGGTAGCTACTTATAATGGCACAGAAGCAGATAGGTATCAAGGTATATACCTACCTACACATTAATAAAGAAAACTGCATCAAAGCTGTAATGTGATGTAGCATCAAAGGTCAAACCTCCATTTAACCTGATGCTTTTGCATTTCAATGTGGTGCCATGAAAATCCAGCCCCTACCGAACCCAAAAACAATTGTGTACTAACATTCCTAGTCTTCAGTACTGGCTTGGTTGCACCTGTACCTCGGTCTGTAAGATATGACAATCTCAAGATCTCACCTGGTGGATATCCTTCATGCACTGGACACAATCAATGTGTCCCAAGAAGCTTAGTCAGTGTGCCCCATAGTCACTGTGCTCGGCATGGTCACACAGGTGCACTGATAAAAGGCTGGTGTGTGGGACTGAAGACAAATAACAAAGCTAAAAATGGCAAGTCACAGTAAAAGCAGCAGCTGTCTGGCAGTTGTGACACTTGGCACAAGTCATTCATGATTGTCTGTTATTGCTACCAGATATTACTAAAGAACTAGATGATTTCAGTTATGTGCTATCTCTGACTTTTAAATTCATCTTTATACATATTTTTGGGTGATGGATGGTCAATGGGTCATAAATCCTCTTCTAATAACTTGTTGCAAATAGAGGTAGGGGGTAAACATTTTTGTTCTGGATATTGGTCATTCCACCTTTTTTGTTGTAATATGATCAAACTCAGTGAAAAAGGGGATTTTTTTCTGCAAAACCCATCAGTACCAACATTTTTCCGTTTCACGTATCCCCATGAATTTGGCCAAAATTCAGTTTTGGACAAGATTTTTCTCAGTTTTGGTGCTAGAGAGCTAATTTTTGGTTTGTTGAAAATGCAGACTCCAAATTTGGTCTTAAAAAGTGTGCTTAATTTTGAAATCTCTCAAATAGGTAACTTCAAATTGGCCATATCTGGCTTTGTTTGGGAGATATATCATGCTCAAATCTGCTTGGTCGGGAAATTGGGTAATTACCCAACTGAAAATATTTTTTTTAGATCCTTATAGTCGATTTAGTGGGGTAGGTAACTTCAAATTGGCCATATCTAACTTTGTTTGGGAGATATAACAATTTTATTACTGCTAATGAAGCTCCTAATTAGTTTAATTAGGTGGTGCTGATGAATTTCGAATTAATTAATTATTTTTCTATTTTTGTGCGAGGTATGATCAAATGACAGCGAAAAACATGGAATCCGCCATGCACGAGCACAATTGCATAAGCTGACTCCATACCTACCACGACCCCTATTGCAAACCACTTGGTACACTTTTTATCAAGGGCCAGTGTGCCTGGTGCACCTTTTCCTCCAGGGGTTGGTGTGCCTTTCTGCACATCCAGGTGCATGCTGTGAGCCTTGTCAAGCTGTCTGTCATATTTTAGTCTGGCCTATGCATGAAGCATGGGGATTTGCATCTGGCCTATCAGACTACCAGTTGACATAAAGACATAAAAGATCAGTGCAACTATGAGCCACAAGGGCCCTTCTTGGTTGCACTTTGTACACTGAACAAAGTGGTCAAGACTAAGTTGAATTGCTTTTGGACACTTTCACAGCCAGTGTATGTTGTACATGCACTGAAACTAGGTCATGTCATTGGTTGGTGATGGTCAGCTGTTCTATTGCTTGTATTGATTGCAACCAGGATGAGTGATTGTAACACTTTGACAGCAGCATCCTGATCAGCACAACTGCATCTCCCCAGAGCCAGACACAACTTGCACAGGAGCATGACATCAGTGCCAGGCAGTGGGACTGCTTTCAATGTGTGTGCTGGGCACATGGGTCTATGGAAGAGGATCTAGGAAGTGCTGTTTCCTGTAGGAATGACATGATCCACCCAAAAGCTATTTGGTTATCAAATTTAGCAGTGTGGTGAACATCTAAAAGCAGCAGTGCAATAAAGTCAAAGTCAGTGTTGAGGCTTAATAAGAGCCACAGGGGCCCACCTGGGTTAAGCATATATGGGGAGGATACTATCGAACTAGAAAAAAAGATAATGAAACACAATAATGGATACTATATCACAAGTTCTGAAGAAATCTACACAGCACATCTAGCCCCATTCACCTAGTCTTGACCAATCTCACTTAGCATGCACATGATTGTGTGTGTATGGCATGTGAGTGATTGTAGTGCACACATACATCTGTGTAGCACATGAGTGACTCACCTGTATCACTCCCACTTCATCTACCCAATGCTTGTCTCATCAGTCAAAGATATTTTATTGGACATAAGGAATTTGTCCACCATACATTTAAACACTTTCAATGAGTGACTCCCCACCACATTGTCAGGTAGCCAATTCCATTGATCAACCACCCTTTGACTGAAAACCTGTTGGCATTTAGCTGTCCTACACATTTTCCTGTGGTGGTGGATTCACATTTTGCATGGGGATCAAGCAACATGGCAAGGATGGTACACTGATACACTGTTGCTTTTATACTACTCTTTTCCGTTTATCTTTGGGTTTGAAATGGCTGTATTTTTGTGGATTTTATGCAATCCTTCTCACAATTTCCTGCAATTTGTCAATCTGTATGGCTCCCAGGAAATTATTGAAATGCAATATAGGGAATCATGGATAAATATCAGTAGATAAATATAAAAGCAAAATATTTAAGGTGCAAAATATTGCATGTGCCCAAAGTATCATAACACTGAAGTATCTAATAAAAGCAATATTGAATACACAACATATCAACAAAACAAAATGTTTAAGTGCAAAATATTGAAAACATCAAAGCCAAAATATCTAATGCTCAGAATGTAGAACATGCAAATTGTAGAGAGAAAACATGTAATGCTGCCCAGCCTTGCCACTCCAACATGTCATCCCCATGCCTACATCCTCTCTTACCATTCAACCTTCTGAAAGGCAGTATTCACTCACTGTGCTATGAAGCTTGAATGATGACTAGATGGTGATGGATGTTTAAATATGTTAACAGTATATATGCATGTATGTATAAATATATGTTTAGCATTATTTAACAGTATTTAGAGGTGAAGTTATCTAATTGAATCCTGATTGGGTGCTTTGCCCATCACCTTGCATATTTATCCCCTTCCAATTCCCAAATTGTGCCTTGTTTTCCATTCCCCACCCATGCTCAACCATCAACCATTGCTTTTGGGTGTTTTCATGTTTGTAATATTTATTCATGTTTTCCAAAACAAACACTTTGTTTTGTGTTGAGGATGATCTAAAACAAGCAAATGGGAAGATTTGTGTATTCAAATTTACATCGATTTAACTACTATCCTTTGTTTCCTTGCCCTTAACCAGGCTTAATCCATCCTTCAATCAATCCCATGCTGCTCCAGCTGATGAATTAGATGCTTGTGTAGAGCTTTATCGCAAGCTTTGCTGAAGTTGAAGTACACTACAGCTATCCTGTTTCTATTGTCATCATCCCAGGTTAGATACTCCATGAGCTCCAGGAAATTAGTTAAGCAAGGTATTCCAGATTGATGTCCATGCTGATTATCCCTTAAAAAGTTATGCCTATTAAGATGAGCCTGAACATTCTCCTTGACAAGTTTTCTACCACCATGCAAAGTAGTGAGGTTAAGTGTCAGTACCAAGTCTAACAAGATATAACATGCTATTTTTGGTTCTGATCTCTGAATATGTGGTTATTTCCTTAACCCTTTTTTTAACTGATCTTGAAACAGTTTATAAGTCAACAAGATTAACAAACAAAGTAGTCAACTCATCCCCTTTATTGTAGGCTGGCTTATGCTTTCATGTTTCCAGAGTACATAGTT
Organism: Ashinkailepas kermadecensis; assembly: GCA_034440615.1. Lineage (NCBI taxonomy): Eukaryota > Metazoa > Arthropoda > Thecostraca > Neolepadidae > Ashinkailepas > Ashinkailepas kermadecensis. The sequence goes on along the minus strand of JAOTOM010004818.1, from coordinate 227,152 downwards.
AATATTTTAAAGCAATGATATTACAAATAATACAGTGAAGAGAATCAGCATTTCAAATGCAGCTGTAGAGATCTATGCAGCCTTTATGCCCATTTTAATGACTAGAAGCTAGCTAATACTTGAACAGAGTTTGAGGAGAAAGAACAAATGTACCTTAAGATGTGTAAGAAAGAGCAGTACATTTGGGCTGGTTCATTGTCAAGCACCAGTACATTTGGGCTGGTTCATTGTCAAGCACCAGTACATTTGGGCTAGTTCATTGTCAAGCAGCAGTACATTTGGGCTGGTTCATTGTCAAGCACCAGTACATTTGGGCTGGTTCATTGTCAAGCAGCAGTACATTTGGGCTGGTTCATTGTCAAGCAGCAGTACATTTGGGCTGGTTCATTGTCAAGCAGCAGTACATTTGGGCTAGTTCATTGTCAAGCAGCAGTACATTTGGGCTGGTTCATTGTCAAGCACCAGTACATTTAGGCTGGTGCATTGTCAAGCACCAGTACATTTGGGCTAGTTCATTGTCAAGCAGCAGTACATTTGGGCTGGTTCATTGTCAAGCACCAGTACATTTGGGCTGGTTCATTGTCAAGCAGCAGTACATTTGGGCTAGTTCATTGTCAAGCAGCAGTACATTTGGGCTGGTTCATTGTCAAGCACCAGTACATTTAGGCTGGTGCATTGTCAAGCAGCAGTACATTTGGGCTGGTTCATTGTCAAGCACCAGTACATTTGGGCTGGTTCATTGTCAAGCAGCAGTACATTTGGGCTGGTTCATTGTCAAGCACCAGTACATTTAGGCTGGTGCATTGTCAAGCAGCAGTACATTTGGGCTGGTTCATTGTCAAGCAGCAGTACATTTGGGCTGGTTCATTGTCAAGCAGCAGTACATTTGGGCTAGTTCATTGTCAAGCAGCAGTACATTTGGGCTGGTTCATTGTCAAGCACCAGTACATTTAGGCTGGTGCATTGTCAAGCAGCAGTACATTTGGGCTGGTTCATTGTCAAGCAGCAGTACATTTGGGCTGGTTCATTGTCAAGCAGCAGTACATTTGGGCTGGTTCATTGTCAGCAGCAGTGCATTTGGGCTGGTTCATTGTCAAGCAGCAGTACATTTGGGCTGGTTCATTGTCAAGCAGCAGTACATTTGGGCTGGTTCATTGTCAAGCACCAGTACATTTGGGCTAGTTCATTGTCAAGCAGCAGTACATTTGGGCTGGTTCATTGTCAAGCAGGTTTACACCAATCCATCTGGCAGGAAAAGGTGGAGCAGTTTATTGGAGAGAACGAGGCTTTGGACAATGCAAGTCCATGATGCAGTTGATATTTCAAACCTGCAAAATGGGGAAGAATATTCCTCCTTTGTGAAGTGTATTTTGGGGAGAGTCCTCCCAAAGTGCACACATTAGGCGTCATACTGGCATATACCCAAGCACAGAGACCAGGTAGGACTTAAGCATATTCATCCTCACTGATTTCTGTGTGGAGGAGAACATCCACTGTCCAAAGTGGGGGAGGGCGAAGGTGGGGAGCAAAAGCGATGACGAAGCTCTTCACGGTCAGCACCAGCGCTGACGGCGAGGCGTGACGGCCGCGATCGTGCGGCTCGCCCTGACACCCGGGTGTGGCCGCGCCTTCCAGGAGTGCATCCTGTCGGGCCTGCTGTCCGTGTCCGGCAAGAAGGTGCTGCACATCGACCGGCGCAAGTACTACGGCGGCGAGACGGCGTCCATCACGCCGCTGGAGGAGATGTTCGACAGGTTCGACCTGCCCAAGCCGGACGACTCTTACGGCAGGGGCAGGTGAGACGACCGCCGGCTGTCCACGCGCCGCACGATACACCCGGGCCCCGGCTCCGGCCCCGCCCCCGGCCCCGACCAGTGACCGGCCCCGCCCCCGGTCCTGGCCAGTGACCAGCTCTAGGCCCCTCTCCATCAGTGTGAGGTACCAAAGCCGGCCCAGGGGCCCTGCACGTCCGGTCTGGGTCCTCCGTCGACTCGGGGACCTCTTTCACAGAGCAGGGCCTTCTCCGTTGGGCCGGAGAAGGCCCTTTTTCAACAGCTTTGGCCCGTTCGTCAGTCCATGGTACCTTTGTATCAGCTCAGTGCTCTCTCCGACGGCCCGGAGTCCTCACCGGCGACTAGGAACTTTTTAGCTAACCAGTGCCTTTCCCGGCAGGCCAAACCCCCTTGTTTCAAACGATTGGCCCTCTTCATCAGGCCAGGAGCCCTTTCTTCGGCTTGAAACCCGTCCGTGGGCCCAGTAGCCGTTCATATTGGATCGGGACCCTCTTCGACGGTCCAGGGTCCTCTCCGGCGGCTAGGGTCCTTCACCGTCGGTTCAAGAGCCCTCTCCGGCTCCGAGCCTCTTTACTGGACGGTACTGGCGGTCCAGATGCCCTTCACGTCGGTCCAGGGGCCCTCACAGGTCGCCCGAGGGCCTCCTCACAGGTCGCCCGAAGGCTCCCGGGAGCTCCCATTTCCTCGTGTGCTTCTACACGGCCTATATTGAAACGCAACGTGTTCAACGCCCCGCTTCGGGGTTCAAGTGTGGAGAGGGGGCGAGCCATGATCCCATGGCCTCCCTCTGGATCCGTCACTGTCCGTGACTGAGGATCTACCACTCACGGGACTACGACTGGCGTCGGTGCCGGCATTACCACCAAACCACAACCGGACAGGATGCGGGCGAAGAGCTGCCCTCCATTGGTGTGCACCGCCAGTTTTGAGCTGAAGACCGCGGTACGCCGCGTGAACATTTCACGCACTGAGTTGGTCAAGCTGCCCTCGACGCTATGCACCGCTGTCGGTGCGTCATGTTTTGGTCTCCTGTCCCTTGCTCGTTGAAGTCGAAGACGCCTTTTTGGTTCCATGCAGCAATAAAAATATCTCTGAAATTGAACGAGACGAAAACTGACTTCATCCTTCTTGGCACGTAACACTTTGCAATTAATATCTGTAACAAAACATTCTTTTACGTCTTAAGAACGTGGCTGTCGGATTAGGTCATTCACATGGACTTCTGTCGGATCTGTGCCATAAAATGTTCGCCATAATGACCTCGCCCTTGCTCATAGCACTACGTATCAATCTAACTGGATGGTAATTTTACATTTTCGATAGCTGTTGCATTCGGTTGCATGTAGATCGACTATTTTGTGGAACCAGTTGTGCCTTGCGTTATAACTCATCTATCACAAGAGCTGTTGAAACTGAAGTGGTTTTTCGATGGCTACTTCGTGGACTGTCATTTTCTCGAATGAACATAGGCCGAAGGGCGGAGATGTGTCAAAATGGGGTGAATTTTGTGTATGGGATAGACTAAATCGGATGATCCATCAAATTTAGTTCGAATTCACCAATATTTGCCAGATAATTCCATTTGAAAAAAGATCACAAAAGCTTTCACTTGAATCTCCCCCAGATGTATAGAAGCCCTTGTGTCTTTCCGATGTTCACGATCGTGGGATCTCGCTCTAATAGCCTTAATCGAATCATAGGAGTGTAATTATATCACCGCCGCTGCGTGCGGCAGCGAGCGACGTTCTTGATGAGGTGTCGGCAATCGTCAAACAGGCATCCATGTCAACCTGACTATCGGAGATTCACCGGTCGTAGGGCGACACCCTCTGTCCGCTGTACGCAGTGAATGAGCAACGTACCGCTATGTGAGACAATCTAAACTGTTCGCTCTGAACACAACTGCACAGCTGCGGGTCGAAGCTTGCCGCCACATGTTTTGGTCACCTGGCAGCACAATCGAGCTGTGGTCCGCATTTGCATGTTTGCCAATCTCCAGACAACCGTGATCTGCGAGCGTGTCGCCCGCCCTCGTGAAGTTGTGCGGTGAGCTGGCGCATTGGGCGGCTGAGGGGCAGTCTGCTGGCCGACCTGAACACGGCACCTGGCCGAGTATTTCTGGCCGCTACTGACCGGCCCCCGGCCAGACGGCCGTATCGATTTTGTCGCTGTCTGGCATCGAAATGCATCGGCCCATGGGCGGCCAACTACTAACGGCGCCGTGTTGTGGGGACCGGCGCGGCGGCGGTCACATGGCGCCCGCAATGCCAATGGCGCCATTGGCTCTGCCGTCGTTGTGTAGGAATGCATGGTCTGTCGTGTGGGGACTGGACCAGCAGTGGCGGTCTGTCGTGTAGGACTGTACCCAGCAGTGGCGGTCTGTCGTGTAGGACTGGACCGGCAGTGGCGGTCTGTCATGTAGGACTGGACCGGCAGTGGCGGTCTGTCGTGTAGGACTGGACCGGCAGTGACGGCCTGTCGTGTAGGACTGGACCGGCAGTGACGGCCTGTCATGTAGGACTGGACCGACAGTGACGGCCTGTCGTGTAGGACTGAACCGGCAGTGACGGCCTGTCGTGTAGGACTGCACCAGCAGTGACGGCCTGTCGTGTAGGACTGCACCAGCAGTGACTGTCTGTCGTGTAGGACTGCACCAGCAGTGGCGGTTTGTCGTGTAGGACTGCACCAGCAGTGGCGGTCTGTCGTGTAGGACTGCACCAGCAGTGACGGCCTGTCGTGTAGGACTGCACCAGCAGTGACGGCCTGTCGTGTAGGACTGCACCAGCAGTGGCGGCCTGTCGTGTAGGACTGCACCAGCAGTGGCGGCCTGTCGTGTAGGACTGCACCAGCAGTGGCGGCCTGTCGTGTAGGACTGCACCAGCAGTGGCGGCCTGTCGTGTAGGACTGCACCAGCAGTGACGGCCTGTCGTGTAGGACTGCACCAGCAGTGGCGGCCTGTCGTGTAGGACTGCACCAGCAGTGACGGCCTGTCGTGTATGGATTGCACCGGCAGCGTCTTGCACGCCGTTTAGGAACTGGACTGGCAGCAGCGGCCATACATGGTATAGGGCTGGACCAGCAGCAGTTTATCTGCTGTGTGTACTGCACCAGCAGCGGTCCCTGTGTGGTGTAGGGGTGGGCCAGCAACGGCGAGAGTGTGGTGTAGGGCTGGACCAGTAGCGGTCCCTGTGTGGTGTAGGGGTGGGCCAGCAGCACGCGACACACGTCAGTGCCGGGCCCCGGCTGCTGTGTCCATGGCTGGGCTCACCAGACCCGGCGGCACGCGACACACGTCAGTGCCGGGCCCCGGCTGCTGTGTCCATGGCTGGGCTCACCAGACCCGGCGGCACGCGACACACGTCAGTGCCGGGCCCCGGTTGCTGTGTCCATGGCTGGGCTCACCAGACCCGGCGGCACGCGACACGTCAGTGCCGGCCCCGGTTGCTGTGTCCATGGCTGGGCTCACCAGACCCGGCGGCACGCGACACACGTCAGTGCCGGGCCCGGCTGCTGTGTCCATGGCTGGGCTCACCAGACCCGGCGGCACGCGACACACGTCAGTGCCGGGCCCCGGTTGCTGTGTCCATGGCTGGGCTCACCAGACCCGGCGGCACGCGACACACGTCAGTGCCGGGCCCCGGCTGCTGTGTCCATGGCTGGGCTCACCAGACCCGGCGGCACGCGACACACGTCAGTGCCGGGCCCCGGCTGCTGTGTCCATGGCTGGGCTCACCAGACCCGGCGGCACGCGACACACGTCAGTGCCGGGCCCGGCTGCTGTGTCCATGGCTGGGCTCACCAGACCCGGCGGCACGCGACACACGTCAGTGCCGGGCCCCGGCTGCTGTGTCCATGGCTGGGCTCACCAGACCCGGCGGCACGCGACACACGTCAGTGCCGGGCCCCGGCTGCTGTGTCCATGGCTGGGCTCACCAGACCCGGCGGCACGCGACACACGTCAGTGCCGGGCCCCGGCTGCTGTGTCCATGGCTGGGCTCACCAGACCCGGCGGCACGCGACACACGTCAGTGCCGGGCCCCGGCTGCTGTGTCCATGGCTGGGCTCACCAGACCCGGCGGCACGCGACACACGTCAGTGCCGGCCCCGGCTGCTGTGTCCATGGCTGGGCTCACCAGACCCGGCGGCACGCGACACACGTCAGTGCCGGGCCCGGCTGCTGTGTCCATGGCTGGGCTCACCAGACCCGGCGGCACGCGACACACGTCAGTGCCGGGCCCCGGCTGCTGTGTCCATGGCTGGGCTCACCAGACCCGGCGGCACGCGACACACGTCAGTGCCGGGCCCCGGCTGCTGTGTCCATGGCTGGGCTCACCAGACCCGGCGGCACGCGACACACGTCAGTGCCGGGCCGGGCCGGCCCCGCTCCCGTCGTGCTCTGGTTGCCCGACCAGTGGGCGTGGCGTGGTCGGCTGCGGAACAATGTGGCCCGGCTGCCAGCCGACCAGCCTTCAGGCAGTCTGGAACACCCGCGGCTCCACCAGGATAACAGGACTTGGGCGGCAGAGACGACTGATTTATTTCAAGTTACCTTCTGGAGACACTATGCCAGTTCACTGGGCGCGTCCATCCAGAACGTTCAGGAAAGTCCACAAGATGGGATGAATACATCACATCACATCAAAAACGAGCTCCTATTTTTGGTGATCCAGACTATGTCCTGGCCCCGGCATATACATATGTGTATATGTAGGGTATTCGATAAACCTCTGCGAACAATTCTGCACTCATGTATTGAAATCAACGCACGATGCCACGGTGCTTTGTTTACGCTCTTTTGCAGGAAAATCAGACACTAGGTTTTCGAGCTCTCAACGGCAGAAATCCGCCGCCTCCTCCATCATAGCACAGGAGTCGGGCTGAAATAACTGGCAGTAACAGTGCTACCGCCCTCCTGATATTGATGTATTGATGAATGCTGCCCCCTGAAGTTGAACATTATGGTGGTCGTCCGGAAAGTTTCGCGCCCTTCTGGGTGGATGTATTTTGCCTTAATATTATGGCACCCATTCTAGTAACTTCGACGCAGGTAAGCATCGAGTCGATTTTCTTCATGAACTTAGCCTGATAATTCCAGTCCCCTAGGGATCAGGTGTAGGTCAAACTGAATTATAGGTTAAAGATGTTCGTCCTCGGTATCCTGTCTCCAGATCTATTCAACACATGTCAGCTAAGCTGAACGTGGATATGTAGTGTGGATGCGGCCGGCCCCACTGAGCTAGGCTGCCCGCCCACTGAGCCAGGCTGCTCACCCACTGAGCCAGGCTACCCACCCACTGAGCCAGGCTGCTCACCCACTGAGCCAGGCTGTCCGCCCACTGAGCCAGGCTGTCCGCCTACTGAGCCAGGCTGCTCACCCACTGAGCCAGGCTGTCCGCCCACTGAGCCAGGCTGCTCACCCACTGAGCACCCACAGTGGGAGGGTAGCCTGGCTCAGTGGGTCCGCTCAGTGGGCGGACCCACTGAGCCAGGCTACCCACCCACTGAGCCAGGCTGCTCACCCACTGAGCCAGGCTGTCCGCCCACTGAGCCAGGCTGCTCACCCACTGAGCCAGGCTGTCCGCCCACTGAGCCAGACTGTCCGCCCACTGAGCCAGGCTGTCCGCCCACTGAGCCAGGCTGTCCGCCCACTGAGCCAGGCTGTCCGCCCACTGAGCGAGGCTGTCCGCCCACTGAGCGAGGCTGTCCGCCCACTGAGCCAGGCTGTCCGCCCACTGAGCCAGGCTGTCCGCCCACGTGGGCCGAGCTGCCCGCCGCGAACCATCGATCGACAGCGTCTCGTGGTCGGCCTTCCGTTACAGGCACCAGCTGACGAGGAAGTCTCAATTGCTAATTGCCAGTGGAAGTGAGCTTTTTGGTCGTTTGTGTGGCTTTGCGGATGCATTTTCTGGATCACTAGGCTCTCAAAATATAGTTAGAAAGGAAACTGTCGATATTCCTTGAAATAATTGTTCGAATTGTTGTTGGGGACGATCAACAGAATCAGAATCAATGCTAAGCGCGAGCTTGTTGGACTTGGAGGCCCTGCACTCGCCTCCAAGTCGGGACATTCCAATTGTATAGCACAATTGTTTCGATCCTTGAGTTTAGCGTGCCGACGTAGTCGGGTATGGCCACCTGGTGCCTGCGCTCCAGACCTTGCCTGGCCAGCCGCCAACTGGTCATCCCAGCCGCGGGCGCTAACCCGCGTCGTCTGGTGGGTTTTTACACCCCTCTAAGGTTTTCCTCGAACAGTGCAAAAACAGCGCGCGGTAGTGCGCCGAAATTTGACATACCTTTTCTCATAGCAACTTGACATGTGTGAACATTTTGAGGTCAAGTCATCCACGGTCACCGAGTATCAAGGCCAGTAATCAAGGTAAAGTGAAGTCACCTAAAGAAAGTTCAAGAAGTCGTCACGCTATAACGGGAAAAGATGTTTGAATGAAACTTTCAGCGTCTGTTTTTCTTTAAGGACGCAACAAAACGCACCGGAGGAGTTTTGGAATTTTTTAGTTTTCCATTCATGAAAAAATAAGTCATGACTTATTTGTTTTGCATCTTTGCCTATTAGGGCTAAAATCGAAGGTTCTGGCTAAGGTAATCGAAGGTTCTGGCTAACAACTTGTATGAGGCAAAATTTACTTAGAAGAACGTTTATCAGTGTCCTATCCACTAGAAAAAGGATGATTAAAAATGTGAAAACTGACAATTTTGCACAAAAAAAGAAAGTGGATGGGCGAACATTTTGGGACCATGGTCCATTTCGTCTTACTTTTATTATTTAAAAAAAAGAAGTTTTTTCTCAATCTCCAAAATTAATTCCCTAGAGCCAAAAACATGACAGTCGTGATCACATAAACGCCCCTAGTGACGTCACTTTTTGAGGGCATAAACTTTCGGGGATAAACCTCACACCCCCGAGACGATGTGTGAGGATCTAACCGGAATGACGGGGAGGGTTAATAGCGAGCGCGTGAAGCTACTCGGTTTGTGCCAAGCCGGGAGAACTCTTGCAGGCCGGTGTTCTATCCACCGAGCTAAACAGGCGGTGGATAGAACAATTTTCGGTGCTTGGTGCCTTAAACAGCGTGCTCTACCACTCATCACTGCCCCCTCCATTTGGACAAACACTGTGCAGCTGTTACGCAGGTCACAAGAACTTGGTGGAACTGACCAGTATCTCGCAACGGGTGTTTTCATGACGTCCCTGAATGGTGCAGGTGCTATTGCGGCGGCGCAACAGGCAATCGCTGTTTATATGTCGCTTATTGTATTTTATATGTCGCTGGGTGACTTACGCCACAGTCCAGGAAGGGATACCACCGTACGAGAACTTCACGTGAAAAAGTGCAAAGGAATTTTTCGTTTGGTTCATTTTTGGAGGGGAACGAACTGCGAAGTTAACCAAAGGGAACAGAGGATTACGAATGTATTTATCGCTATCAGTGTTGTTTTCCTTTGTATCCGTGTATCCCATGCCCACATTCATGTACCATTAGTGCCTCTTATATATAGCATTCACTGCGTTGACAGTTGCATTTTCATGATATTACTGCTTATTGGATATAGGAAATATATGATGTCGGCGTATAGTGTGAGAGCAGGTATGAATCGCTCCCCGTGCACGTGCTGTCCGAACCAGCCCGGCCCCGTGCCGCTCCCTATTGCCGGCTGGGTTTTCCGGACTGGCTCCGTCACGCTCCGTCTCATGTGGACCTCGCCAGGAAGCGTTAGCTTCTACACGCTCCGTCTCATGTGGACCTCGCCAGGAAGCGTTGGCTTCTACGCTGCTCCGTCTCATGTGTGCCTCGCCAGGAAGCGTTAGCTTCTACACGCTCCGTCTCATGTGGACCTCGCCAGGAAGCGTTGGCTTCTACACGCTCCGTCTCATGTGGACCTCGCCAGGAAGCGTTAGCTCTACACGCTCCGTCTCATGTGGACCTCGCCAGGAAGCGTTGGCTTCTACGCTGCTCAGGTCTTCAGAAGTCAAGTAGACCAGGTGATGCTTTAACCTTTTTGAGGAATAACATGATTGCAGTTCAAGCACACCACCTTTATTTTTACACGGAACAGAGTGACGTGCCACTTGAGCACAACTTAATTACATTCAGGTTCACTGGAGCCGTTTTATGTACCTTTGAGAGAACCCACTCTCCATTCGAAATTATTGAGAGCGTCGTAGCTAATGCATGCGTTGCCCCATTCCCGTTCCTCTAAATGAATGTAACAAAATGTCTCCTGTGTGCACAGTGCTTACTGTGCACAGTGCATTCTGCCAGCATAATGTGGATGCGGTTCATAATTGTTCCATTGGACACCAGTCGAGCCCGTCCTGCCGCAGCTGTTGTTCAGCCTTATTCCATTGGATATCAGTCGAGCCCCGCCTACCGCTCCTGCTGTTCGGCCATATTCCACTCAAAGCTATTCCAATCCCTCATATTTTAGTCACTATTCAATTCGGCTCCATTCTACTTTCGACCTTATTCTATTCGACCTTATTCTACATTCGGCATTGTTCCATTCGACATTAGTCTTACCCCATCCTATCCTCAGCTACGTTTCGACCTTATGCCATTCGACGCTATTCCACTTTTGATCTTGTTACATTCGACCCTATTTCAGTTTCGACGTTATTCCATTCGACTCTATTCACTTTCGACCCAGTGGCATAGCGAGGGTTTGGTCTAGGGGCTTGGTCCAGGTTCCCTCGAAGGTATATACAACGGCTCCAGTGAAACTGGATGTAATTAAGTTGTGCTCAAGTGTCGAACATCTGAAGAGGGCCTCCGTACATACCGAGCCCCCTCTCCTCCTCCACTTCTCCGAAACGCGTCGGATTTCGGTAATTGCATTTCCGAAGGGCCCCTATATAAATATATATATATATATATATATATATATATATATATATATATATATATATATATATATATATATATATATATATATATATATATATATTAGGCAAAGATGGCCAAATACTTGGGAAAGTAAGTGCACTCCGCGCTGGCGTGGCTACTGTGAGACCTGCATTCAAGGTCCAACAGTTCGGTAAAGACCAGAAAGGAAAACAAACCGTTTTTCTGCCGGCAACATCCAAGACAAGAAAGCATATTACGAAAATAAAAGCACTTTAACACATCTCTAGTGAAGGCATACATTTTATTAGCTTCAGTAATAATACGAGTGCTCATCTCCACGGACATAATTGCTTCTTTCTGTTCTCCGCTATGTTCTAACAGAGTTTAATATGGATGGTGTCCATGACAAGGGTGTGGTCCCACATTGCTGCTCCTTTTGAACGCAGTCATATTTTCTCAAAATGAGGCGTGAATACCAGTGAGAAATAATGAGTGTAAGTTTTGGGAACAGGGGAAGGACTAGAACATGCCTGACCAGCTATGCCGAACACACAGCATCCTGCAAGTTGTTTTTGTTCTTTCTTTTTGCTTAACCGATGTCACCCGGGTCCAAGGCGAAGCAACCGGCAACGCTGGAGCGGCCGTCATCATAACAATCGCTGGGCTGTCTGTTTCGTCATCGCTGGGGAGACCGTATCTGCTGGAGCAGCTGTGGTCAGGCCACTGGGACAGCTGTGGCCGCTTGGGCGGTCGTCACCGCCAGGAAGCTGTGGCCGTTGGGGTGGCCACCGCCCCCGAGGTGGCGGTGGATGATGACCTTCCTAGTCTTTGGCAGCATTTATGGCCCTGAAAGATACCTTATCTCTGAGGCTGGCCCTCGGTTATTTCTCGCACCCATCGCCAGTTCTCAATGACTCTCCCTCAGGTGCCCATTCCAAAGCTCAGGAACATCCCAGTCCAGTCCCCTGGCTCTAAGGGAACCTATTCATCCGTCAAGAGCCCTCTCCAACTTGCATTGTCGAGGCCCTTCCCATTCCTCTACAAACCTGTCTAGCTTTCAGATGAATCCTGTAGCTGCGAGACAGGCCTATCGATTTCTAGAACATATCGCCAGCTCTCGGAATTCTCCTTAGCTCTTAGGTGACCCTGTTCATCCTTCAGTATCCCCCCAAGCCTCGGGAGCATCATTGCCCGGTCTGCTCTAGCTCTCAGGGGCCTCCCCAATCCCCAACAGCCTTTCGGGCAAGCAAAGACGTTCTAGCTCTGAAACTGGCTCTCGGCATTCCTCACAACCATCGCTAGCCCTTAGGGACTCTCTTTAGTTATCAGGGGTCCCCGTTCTTCTCATAGGTACCCCTTCCAAGCCTCTTGGGCATCCCAGTACAGTCCTCTCAGCCTGAGGCCCGCTATCAGCTCTGAGCCCCTCTCCATTAGCGTGAGCCAAAGCCGACCCAATGGCTCTGTCTGGCCCGGGCTCCCGTCCGTCGGTTCATGCACCGGTGCAAGGGCCCTCCTTAGCAATCCAGGGCCTCCTGTTAGGCTGAAGGCCCTCTTAAAAAAAATTGATCCCCCTCCATCAGGCTAGAATCCCTTGTACGGCTTGGGTCCCATCCGTCGGCCTAAGGGCCCCTTCCGACGGTCCGAGGTCATCTCCGGCAACTGGGGCCCTCTCCGCCATCTCAGTGACCCTCTTTGACGATTCAGGGCCTTTTCCGGCAAGCCGGAGGTCCCTTTTCAAACTCTTGGGCCCTGTCCATCAGGTCAGTGGCCTTTTCTTGCCTTTTCTTCGGCTTGGGCTCCTTCGACAGCCCAGGGGACCTTCATGTTGGCTCCGTCAGCCCGGGTTCTTCTAACTATCCAGGACCTCTCTATCGATCTAGAAGCCCTTCACATCCTGTTGTGAATTGCTATTTGCTCAGCTAAAAGCCCTTAACATCTTTCTGAGTGCACTTTCCGTTGGCTCGGGGCCCTCCTCGTCGGCCTGGGACCATTTCCGTCAGCCCGGGCCCCTTTCGTCGGTCCATGGGCCGGACACGTCGGCCCTGGGCCCTTACGTGCACCCTGCACCGACGCCTTCAGGAGCCCCTGCGGGCCCCTTAAGACGTCGGCCTGGAGGGCCCCTTCCGGCCCTCCAGGGGGCTGCCCCATTCGCTCCCCCTGGCTACACCATTGTTTCGACCCTGTTCCATTCGACACTAGGGATGGGCGCCACTGTGGCTACTTGGTGTGCTTTTGATGCACTGATATGTTGTTGTTTGTGTCCGGCTGGCCGTGCTGACTTCCGATGCGCTGCCGCAGGGACTGGAATGTCGACCTGATCCCCAAGTTTCTGATGGCCAACGGCCAGCTGGTGAAGCTGCTCATCCACACGGGCGTCACGCGCTACCTCGAGTTCAAGTCGGTCGAGGGCAGCTACGTCTGCAAGGGCAACAAGATATCCAAGGTGAGAGCGGCCGCGTGCTCGGTGTGTCCGATGGTGTCATCAGCTTGTCGCACTCGTGCTCGGTGTGTCCGATGGTGTCATCAGCTTGTCGCACTCGTGCTCGGTGTGTCCGATGGTGTCATCAGCTTGTCGCACTCGTGCTCGGTGTGTCCGATGGTGTCATCAGCTTGTCGCACTCGTGCTCGGTGTGTCCGATGGTGTCATCACTTGTCGCACCGTGCTCGGTGTGCCGATGGTGTTCACTTGTCGCACTCATGCTCGGTGTGTCCGATGGTGTCATCAGCTTGTCGCACTCGTGCTCGGTGTGTCCGAGGGTGTCATCAGCTTGTCGCACTCGTGCTCGGTGTGTCCGATGGTGTCATCAGCTTGTCGCACTCGTGCTCGGTGTGTCCGATGGTGTCATCAGCTTGTCGCACTCGTGCTCGGTGTGTCCGATGGTGTCATCAGCTTGTCGCACTCGTGCTCGGTGTGTCCGATGGTGTCATCAGCTTGTCGCACTCATGCTCGGTGTGTCCGATGGTGTCATCAGCTTGTCGCACTCGTGCTCGGTGTGTCCGATGGTGTCATCAGTTTGTCGCACTCGTGCTCGGTGTGTCCGATGGTGTCATCAGCTTGTCGCACTCATGCTCGGTGTGTCCGATGGTGTCATCAGCTTGTCGCACTCGTACGATGCTCACGGTTGGTGTTGGTGGGATCGGAGAGGATGTTCGATGCGTGTGTGTTGTACTTCGGTTGCGCGGTGGGTGGTGGTGCCAGCCGGATGTGCCAGTGTGACTGGAAGACAGAGGCGCCATTGTGAAGCTCGGACCGGGGCAGGACTGGTACTTTGAGGTCCTGGCTTTTGAGACGATAATTTTTGGGCCATGAAGTTTCGAGAGGCTCCGTTGAGATTGCTTTGCGTTTTCATACAAACTGCTCTGTCTGCACTCAGACTTTGGAGTGCCTAATTTTGATATTGAACTGAGGAATTATGGGATTACAAAGATGTAGACGAAAAATCCGGCAATGTGGTTGGAATCACTAGTTCTCTGCTACAACTATGCCATGCAATATTACTGGAAGGAAAACCTAGGTTTAAGAGCCCGCAGGATTGGACACTCAACAAAGAATACAACGTGTCGGCTATTCCATTGTTGTACAACAGCATTCAACGTTCCATAGGGAAAAATGGGAGGGCAACTTTTCATAGGGGAAGATGTTATGGATGGCAGAAATCCAGCACAAGATTAGTATTGTAACCCTGGACGTACTTCACGGACTGACGGCGTGGGAGATACCGAGACCCCGTTGGTGACTGTGGGATACCCCGTCAGTGACTGTGGGAGATACTGAGACCCCGTCAGTGACTATGTGAGATACTGAGACCCCGTTAGTGACCGTGGAAGATACTGAGACCCCGTCAGTGACTATGTGAGATACTGAGACCCCGTTAGTGACCGTGGAAGATACTGAGACCCAATGAGTGACCGTGAGAGATACTGAGAACCCGCTAGTGACTGGGAGATACTGAGACCAGTGACCATGGGATACACTGAAACCCCGTCAGTGAACGTGGAAGGAACTGAAACCCTGTGAGTGACCGTGGGAGATACTGATACCTAGTCAGTGACCGTGGAAGTTACTGAGACTCCGTCAGTGGCCGTGGGGGATTCTCATGGTGGGATGTACTGCCGGTCCCGTCACTGACCGTGGGAGACACTGACTGTGGGGTGTACTGCCGTTCCCGTCAGTGACCGTGGGAGACACTGACTGTGGGGTGTACTGCCGGTCCCGTCAGTTACCGTGGGAGACACTGACTGTGGGGTGTACTGCCGGTCCCGTCAGTGACCGTGGGAGACACTGACTGTGGGGTGTACTGCCGTTCCCGTCAGTGACCGTGGGAGACACTAACTGTGGGGTATACTGCCGGTCCCGTCAGTGACCGTGGGAGATACTGACTGTGGGATGTACTGCCGGTCCCGTCAGTGACCGTGGGAGACTGACTGTGGGATGTACTGCCGGTCCCGTCAGTGACCGTGGGAGACACTGACTGTGGGATGTACTGCCGGTCCCGTCAGTGACCGACCTCTGACTCCAGGTGCCAGCGGACGCGAACGAGGCGCTCAGCTCCGACCTGATGGGTCTGTTCGAGAAGCGGCGATTCAAGAACCTGCTGGCGTTCGTGCAGGACTTCAGGGAGGATGACCCCACCACGTGGCAGGGCATCGACCCTAACGCGACGCCAATGAGCGCCGTGTTCGCCAAGTTTGGCGTGGACAAGAACACCATCGATTTCACTGGGCATGCCTTGGCCCTCTACAGGTGATTGCTGTTCCTGTGCAGCGATCATGTTATTCGACATGCGCTCTCTGCTGGTGGAATATCTTACGTGTGGTTATCCAAGAGCCGGCGAGAACACCTGATTCGGTTGTCCGCGTAAGCTATTTTTGAACGTACTACGGGGGGGGGGGGACTTTGCTTAGCCTTATCGCACCTCAGCCAGATTGAGGCCACAAAAGCAGTGAATTGCTGCGGGTAGGATGCATCTTATGATAGTTATGATAAAGATGAGATTAACCCCACAACTGTCCAGAGGGGGAACAAACGCTACATGACCGACGCAGTTGATGCGCCCCTAAAACTCCAATAACCAACCAATCCGGAGGGAGGTGGAAATTCCTGCACACCCACCCACTCGTGTTGTTCGAGGTAGCCACCGAACGCGTGGCGCGATCGTTCTCACATTTGCCGCGCCTTCTGACGATAGAACAGCGCACAGGTCAGTCATTGGTTTCGGAACGTATCGTTCTCAGCATGTTTTTCCAACAACTGTCAAAATAGGGCTTCAAATATGTCTGGAAGTTGTGCATATCGGCGTGTAGGTATTTGTCCAAAAAGCCAAAAATAGTTTAGGTTACCTCAGATCAGTCTACCAGATTTGGTCAAGATCAAATATGTATGTCCATACTCAATCTTACAGCCCAGCAATCGTAGCGCAAAGCCCGGACTGTATGTGATAGAACGCATTGTTCCCTAGAAGCATGCGATATTTCTGGCCGCTATCAGGTCCTTTACCCTTTTACCCTCTCCACAGAAAGGACGAATTGTTCAAATGCCATTGATCGGCCTTTTTGGGCAGCTAAATGATATAACATGTTCTTATTACACCAGTTGGCATCCTTTCTACATGTATATCTGTATGCATACAGTGCATGCATATATGCAGTGTTTGCAACCTTTCCAGATCATCCCAGGTCAATGACCCAGGTGGCTATGGCTGGCCTAAGTTGATCCTATTGTTTGTAGACAATTGACTCCCAGGATACTTTCAAGCATTGGATTAGTGTTCAGCACTCTTTTTCCACATTGCGCTAAAATTATAGGAATAGGAGATAGGTCGTCCTTGACTGAGGTGCCCTAGTGTGACGCGAATTGATCCTTATGCAACCGATCTGTTTTCTAGACCAGTTTCTGAGACTGAAATCGACTTTACCGCTTCGTTTTACCCCAGTAATGCACACATTATAGAATTCGGTGAGGTATGTAAGGCGTGCCACTGAATGTGGGTCACCTTGCCCAGTGAAATGTTACTGCATGCTATTTCGTGACGTTGTTGGGCGCCAGTGTTGCAGCGCATACTTCCAACTTCATTCGTCTTTGTTTCATCGCTTTATCGTCCGTAGTTTGGAAGTTACGGTACAATTACGTTCAAGCACAGAAAGACTGGCCTACAATCAGGATTGGACTAGTGTTTTATGGTCCTGGATGTGGAGAGGAAGAATGTTGCGTAATCAAATACAGAGAGGATATTTTTTTCCAAACCTGTGATGTCAGATTCTCAACCTGGACTTTCCAGTGAAACTTTGTCAACATGACGTGACCAGTGCTGAACGTCTCTCACGAATCCAGGAGGTCCAAGTCCTTATTTCCAAGACACATTTCCAAATGTAATAGGCAAAATGACAAATTAACATTAGCAGGGTACCAAACCAGGGGGGTTCAGACCCCCCGACCCACCCGGGATATTGCGCCCTTAAGCCCAAATAATCGATCAATCCACCCGGGATATTCAGTCATGGATATGATGTAACCAAGTAACGGGTGGCGGACCTACTAGACGCACCAGGACGTGATGGGCGCTGTATGACCATCGCAAACGATGCGCCCCTAAGCCCAAATAACCAACCAACCAACCACCAGGACGTGAAAAGGTGCTGCCATAAAACCCTCTGTGAGCAACTCATTGTATATGTCTGAGAAATAATGGGCTGTAAGCTAATGCTACTCAAAATTTAAAGAAGCGGGCTGCCTTGCAGTGAACATAGCAGAATTTGGAACGTGGTAGCAGAAGTGTATGTATATAGGTTCCAACAGTGTGATGGTCGTCTCATGTCGTCCATATGAAATGTCACATACACTCAGGAGTGGGGTCGTCCGAGCTCTGTATGTATATAGGTTCCAACAGTGTGATGGTCGTCTCATGTCGTCCATATGAAATGTCACATACACTCAGGAGTGGGGTCGTCCGAGCTCTGTATGTATATAGGTTCCAACAGTGTGATGGTCGTCTCATGTCGTCCATATGAAATGTCACATACACTCAGGAGTGGGGTCGTCCGAGCTCTGTATGTATATAGGTTCCAACAGTGTGATGGTCGTCTCATGTCGTCCATATGAAATGTCACATACACTCAGGAGTGGGGTCGTCCGAGCTCTGTATGTATATAGGTTCCAACAGTGCGATGGTCGTCTCATGTCGTTCATATGAAATGTCACATACACTCAGGAGTGGGGTCGTCCGAGCTCTGTATGTATATAGGTTCCAACAGTGCGATGGTCGTCTCATGTCGTCCATATGAAATGTCACATACACTCAGGAGTGGGGTCGTCCGAGCTCTGTATGTATATAGGTTCCAACAGTGCGATGGTCGTCTCATGTCGTCCATATGAAATGTCACATACACTCAGGAGTGGGGTCGTCCGAGCTCTGTATGTATATAGGTTCCAACAGTGCGATGGTCGTCTCATGTCGTCCATATGAAATGTCACGTACACTCAGGAGTGGGGTCGTCCGAGCTCTGTATGTATCTAGGTTCCAACAGTGCGATGGTCGTCTCATCATGTCGTCCATATGAAATGTCACGTACACTCAGGAGTGGGGTCGTCCGAGCTCTGTATGTATATAGGTTCCAACAGTGTGATGGTCGTCTCATGTCGTCCATATGAAATGTCACGTACACTCAGGAGTGGGGTCGTCCGAGCTCTGTATGTATATAGGTTCCAACAGTGCGATGGTCGTCTCATGTCGTCCATATGAAATGTCACATACACTCAGGAGTGGGGTCGTCCGAGCTCTGTATGTATCTAGGTTCCAACAGTGTGATGGTCGTCTCATGTCGTCCATATGAAATGTCACATACACTCAGGAGTGGGGTCGTCCGAGCTCTGTATGTATATAGGTTCCAACAGTGTGATGGTCGTCTCATGTCGTCCATATGAAATGTCACGTACACTCAGGAGTGGGGTCGTCCGAGCTCTGTATGTATATAGGTTCCAACAGTGCGATGGTCGTCTCATGTCGTCCATATGAAATGTCACATACACGCAGGAGTGGGGTCGTCCGAGCTCTGCCGTCGACCGAAATGTCACGTACACTCAGGAGTGGGGTCGTCCGAGCTCTGTATGTATATAGGTTCCAACAGTGTGATGGTCGTCTCATGTCGTCCATATGAAATGTCACATACACTCAGGAGTGGGGTCGTCCGAGCTCTGCCGTCGACCGAAATGTCACATACACTCAGGAGTGGGGTCGTCCGAGCTCTGCCGTCGACCGAAATGTCACGTACACTCAGGAGTGGGGTCGTCCGAGCTCTGCCGTCGACCGAAATCAGAAGTTTCGTACGGCTTGAATGGCTGATTTAGACTGGTTACCTTCTTCAATCAGTCATCGAAATGGTTTGATATTTCCAGCCTCGCCGATCAATTATGTTGTGATTCGTCAATTGATTCGTAGCTCTCTGTGTCAAGCATCAAATTAAAGTGAATCGAAGCATTGAATTGAATTGAAGCGGGGGCTGCTGGTAGTCCGACGCTCGTAATCAATTTGATAAAGGAAGGATAAAGGACGGAAGGTTATGTTTGTCTGCTTTTACCTAAGCAAGATCAAATCAAAATAGAAAATCAAAGAACCTGATGTTTACCGAACTATTTATATGGCAACGGACCGATTAAGGTGCTTATTTGTACATGTCTTAGCACGCAATGCAATGGTATGCAATTTTGCATCGTAATATCTAGTAGGATTGTATTATGTATTATTTGCTACCTGGTCAGCTCGTCGGGTCAAGCACTGGTATACAAAGACTTCCCCGTCTAGGCAAAGAGTCAAGTTGCCTCTTGCGCTTACTGCCATTACCGCCCCCGGCTGGGATGGCCACTTGACAGCTGGCCAAGCTGTTGCAAGTCGGGGGTGCTGGCACCAGGCGGTCGGGCCCGGCTACGTTAAACTTTCGGTTGAAATTGTGCTGTAGAATTGCCATCTCCAGGCTGGGTGATGGGTTCGGGGTAGAAGCAGCACCATGCTAAGTTCACGCTTGGCAGCTTAGTATGGACCCTCGTTCTGTGAAGCCATCCCAGCAAGGATTCGACTTAAATTATTTCTTAGAATCGTGTATGCAGTATAATGCGTGGACATCAGTGAGTGACGTATAACGTGGTTTGCCATTTGGGACACGGATGACTAAATCAGGAACACAGAGAAGCTATTTTGTAAAACAATTTGTTAAGCGCGGATCGCGTGAGCGGGTCCAGATATTCGGCCGGACGGCACTTGCGGATAATCAACAGTTAACAAATTTAGCAGGCTGAAATAAATCGAGCAACTTAAAATAAACCTACCAACTCACAGCTACTTTTGCTCTTGCTCATGTGTACTAATTACCTTAGACTTGCTAAAGCACATACTTAATATATTTAATTGATATTATTTCCGTATTTCTTGTGTTATTAAAAGTATATTTCATGCTATTGTTTTTTTTATTTGCTCGCCTCATTCCTTTATGTGCTTTATGTATTTCTGAAGCAAGGCCTGCCCCTGTATCGACTCGAAATCGTTTGACAAGCTCATCAAATCGAAGAGTAGTTTTTGCCACGCAGCTGCTGCTTTTGACCCAAATTATTATATTTTTGCAGTGTTCAGACGTTTGTTCAGAGAATCGTTTCCAGATAATGTTTGTCTCAAGTTATGGGCCGTTCGTGTAGGCAGTGTCCGGTGCTTCAGCTGCGCCTGGGCTCCATTTCAGGGACGACGCGTACATCGACCAGCCGTGCGGCAAAGCCGTAACTCGCATTCGGCTCTACAGCGAGTCTCTGTCGCGGTATGGCAAGTCGCCCTACCTCTACCCCATGTACGGACTGGGAGAACTGCCGCAGGGCTTCGCCAGGTCAGTACATCCGTCCTGCGTATTTGTGTGTGTGGTAAGAAGGCCGTTGGCCAGGCAGGCTCGCCAGTGCTGTAGCCCATGTGCGGGCTGGAAGTGCCTTCATAGGGGATGTGCCGTGGGCGATGGGTGATGCGTGAATGTGCCGTGACTGGGTATGTTGTGTTGGCGATGTGGCAACTGGCACCGGTATTTTGACCGACGAGTGGAGGCGCGACTGTCGGCTCGGTAAGGGTGTTCTGTACACAGCTAGCGTCATTGCTGCGTACAGAACACCTTTTTCAGAACACCCTTTCGTTCTGCGTCACGACAGCCGAACATCCACCAACACCGGCTAGAATCGCACAGGTCGCTGGACACACCACTGGCTCGGCCGTACCACCAGGCATGCTAACGATATATATATATATATATATATATATATATATATATATATATATATATATATATATATATATATATATATATATATATATATAATCTCCGCTCTCGCTCGCTATCCACAACAGTAGGCCGCCTCCTGCGGACATCGGGCGTATGTCCGGACGCCGTGGATTCAGCGTCAGCACCTTGCAACATCACAACCAGTGCCTGTCCAATCCGTAGACCGTGACCTTAGGTGAATGCTCGTATTGCTAGACAGTGAGAATCGAGCAGTAGCACCCACGCCACACTACTCGTGTACGGTCTTTGATGTCACGTGGTACACTTACGGCGTGGTCGGAGTGTTTTCATGTCTCCTTTCAGCACTGTCATGCTATATATTCCACTGCTTAACTTGACTCAATGGTAGCACTGTTGGATAATTGTATAATTTTTCTGCAGCAATACTTGGCTAGATTTACTAGATAGTTTGCTAGATTTACTCCATAAATCATGCATGAAATTACCATAGGACCCAGGCTCTGTGAGGGATGCCACTGATAATTCGAAGCAGCTCTCAACTCTGCTACGCAAAGCCGCCTCCAACTAATTTTTCGATGATCCACGAATATTTCACGCCCATTATGTTGTGTTTCACACCGCGACACTGCGTTGACGGGCCACAGATATGGACTCGCCGTAAAGCGCAAATCGCTGTGTGTCTGCATCGATTCTAGGACAAATGTACGCAAGGACAAATGTCGTATGGCAGATGTACGTATGGCAAATGTACGTAAACAAATGTACGGAAACGCAAAAGTACGCATACGCAAATGCGCGTACATTGACTCACATGTACATTTGCGCTTGCATACTTTTGTGGTTACGTACATTCGCGCTTCCGTACATTTGCCATACTTACTTTGCCGTTGATGTACATTTGCGTTTACAGATATTTGCTGTGACATACGTTGGCAGTTACGTACATTTGCTCTTACGTACTTTTGCATGTACGTACTTACCAAAGGTGGCGCAACTCAACAGGAGTTGTTCTGGGCCGTTACCTGAAATGTACGTGCGATAAGCTTTCCTCGCTGAAAGTTTTCTTGCATATATGCAACCACTGCTCAGAGTTCAGGTCATTTTGTTCTGTAAGGAGAATTGCAAGGCAATGCGGCGGAGGGGTGTGGGGCATCTCAGCTGGCTGGGCTGCATCAACAAATACGGCATATTTTCATCGGGCCATTCAAACGCGAAATGCATATAAAATAATAGGTCGTACACGCTCATCAGCTCAGATGTGCCACCGTGTACGCCGGTCACGCCTCGGTGCTGGCACCGAGACGTGGCCGACCGAGGCTGCTCCGACTGGACCGCTCCGCCTGGGTTGGAGCAGCACGGTGTCTGTTGTTGTGCCCTGTTCCATGAGAATGGGCATCCGACCGTGGAGCGTGACGCGTGAATGAGTCGTGAGCGGCGACTGGGCGCCGAACAGTCACCAGGCGCAGAGGCGCGGTCAGGGCCTTCTGAGGGAGGGGCTACTGGACGCCGGACAGTCTCCAGGTACAGAGGCGCCGCCAGGGCCTTCCGAGGGAGGGGCTACTGGGCGCCGAACAGTCACCAGGCGCAGAGGCGCGGTCAGGGCCTTCTGAGGGAGGGGCTACTGGACGCCGGACAGTCTCCGGGTACAGAGGCGCGGTCAGGGCCTTCTGAGGGAGGGGCTACTGGACGCCGGACAGTCTCCAGGTACAGAGGCGCCGCCAGGGCCTTCCGAGGGGAGGGCGAACCAATGCTGAAGAATGGACAAACCTCCGTGCCGGATGGCCGTTAATTAGGGAACATGATTTGTCACCAGGAGGGAGGGGAGAGGGGAACTTTCTCAGTTGTCTGTCATCGTGGCTGTGCTGCTTATCACGCATAGTTGCGAATCGGACTGGATTCCCATCTGACTCCAACTTTTGCCTCAGCCGTGCATATCTGTCCCTTGTAGCCCAGGCGGAACCCGCTTCGTGATTTAACGTTCGAAATGTATAGATCCATATCTCTGGAAGGGCTATCTTGGTGAGGGGTAGTTGCAAGCTAGTACAAGAAAAGATGCAGGAGTCAAACTTCCATGGACATATTGGCGCACATAACGAACGGCGTCGTGCCGCCCAGTTTGTGTTTTGATGGGAGTACTGCACAACCTTGCAAGGTCGTGTGGATAGAGTAGAATACGAAAGAATACGCACACCACACAACACACACACACACACACATATATATATATATATAATACGAATTCCTCACAGGTTGTCCCCTTGCGAAGGTACTCCTGGTCCCTTCACTCCGCTTTCCTGACTCGCCTCAGGACCTGGTGAGCTCAAAATGTGCAGATGGCCCCCAGCGCTCACTCACATGGGAGTCGTACCGCGCTAGGGGCCGACGGAATCACCAGAACCATCCGGCCTCTCGAGGGGCATGAGAACCGAGGCTTATGAGGCTATACAAAGCCACACGGCAGCACGATTACTGATGACTCATCAGGCGACACTATGACGGGGAGCGACTGCTGACAGGCTGGCTGTGACTGATGACCGGTGTGACTGCTGACAGGCTGGCTGTGACTGATGACCGGTGTGACTGCTGACAGGCTGGCTGTGACTGATGACCGGTGTGACTGCTGACAGGCTGGCTGTGACTGATGACCGGTGTGCTGACAGGCTTCCTGACCGGTGTGACTGCTGACAGGCTGGCTGTGACTGATGACCGGTGTGACTGCTGGCAGGCTGGCTGTGACTGATGACCGGTGTGACTGCTGACAGGCTGGCTGTGACTGATGACCGGTGTGACTGCTGACAGGCTGGCTGTGACTGATGACCGGTGTGACTGCTGACAGGCTGGCTGTGACTGATGACCGGTGTGACTGCTGGCAGGCTGGCTGTGACTGATGACCGGTGTGACTGCTGGCAGGCTGGCAGCCATCTACGGCGGCACGTACATGCTGGATAAGCCGGTGGACGAGATCGTGATGGAGGGCGGCAAGGTGGTGGGGGTGCGGTCCGGTTCGGAGGTGGCGCGCTGCAAGCAGGTGTACTGCGACCCCAGCTACGTACCCGAGCGGATCACTAAGGTGAGACCGTTGTCCCGCCGGCTGACAACGCTGACAGGCCTGTTGCGGCAGCCTGGGTGGGGTGCCGCACACTCCCTGGCGCGCTCCCGCCGGCTGACAACGCTGACAGGCCTGTTGCGGCAGCCTGGGTGGGGTGCCGCACACTCCCAGGCGCGCTCCCGCCGGCTGACAACGCTGACAGGCCTGTTGCGGCAGCCTGGGTGGGGTGCCGCACACTCCCTGGCGCGCTCCCGCCGGCTGACAACGCTGACAGGCCTGTTGCGGCAGCCTGGGTGGGGTGCCGCACACTCCCTGGCGCGCTCCCGCCGGCTGACAACGCTGACAGGCCTGTTGCGGCAGCCTGGGTGGGGTGCCGCACACTCCCAGGCGCGCTCCCGCCGGCTGACAACGCTGACAGGCCTGTTGCGGCAGCCTGAGAGGGGTGCCGCACACTCCCAGGCGGTCGCCGGTGATGCACACCGTTTATCCTGCACGTGTTATTTATTGGGCTCGTGGTCGTTGACTGCAGGGCAGTTTTGCACCCAGAGGCTTCAAGCTTCCTGCTGCACAACGCGTGATGTCTATTGATTGCTGTGCACCGCACAGGTGTGGCGATCATTGGTTTTGTGACGCGCCGACCGTTGGGCCATGTAGTGTTGCTAATCCTCCATGCCGTTTCGTCGTGGGCAAAGAGTAGCGACAGATGGAACTCGAACCCGCAACCTTTCGGTTGGGAGATGGGCACCTTGCTCCTGGACCATCCTCCCCACGTATGCGTGAATTGTATCACAGTGCGCTGCAGCTCCCCCCCTCCACTGACTCGCTTGTTTATGGATTGTTTCTGTTCCCCACGTCCTGTTTGCAGTCTTCACGTAACTGCAAAGTTTGCATGACCAGCTTTTCAAATAAATCGATTAGTTTTGTCTTTTGGAGTGTGCCGATTCCAGAGACATGCTCATGTGCTTATCCATAATATGAATTTTACCCATACGCATATGTGAAGCTTTTTCCTCGAATCGTTTCACGCGACCGTGCTGGTGATTTGCCTGGGTATTGGATATTAAAACAGACAACGTCGTGTAAGCTTTCAAGCAATTCGGCAAACTGAGGACTTGCATATTTTTTAGTATAGTCATGCAATAGGCGTACATGGAGAATCATCTCATTGAATCCTACCCAAAAGTAATTGCAGAAGTATAGTGAAACTGTCATTGGCCCGCATTCATCAGCAGTTAAGTTCAGTTCAGTTCAGTTAAGTTAAGTTGGTGGCGCCAGTCACAGACCGGCTTCAGTGGTGACGTCTGCGACTGGTGGACGTGGCCGGCGCCCATCGTGCGTGTCATGCAGTAGTAAATGAATGATGAAATAGGGTGGAACACACCACATACTACTAAATACTGAATAGACGTCCTTCACAAATAATTATTAACATTGTGCTCTTGTTGTGCGTTTTTGAAGTCTCCATTCCTCATTTAAACAGTATCGTGCATAAGTGTCATGCTCATGCTCACCATTACACATTATGATATATAATCATCTTGTATCACAATTCCAGATAAAGAGATGTGGTCTGCTGTATAATATCATTTGTTGACATTATCGTGTGGTATTGTGATGATTATCTGTAATATGTGTATCCTTATATATGAGGTGTACCCAACATAACAAAAGCACTCTTGACGAGTACGCTATTGGTGCAAAATTGAGTTTGAAGGACTTCAGTGATTTTTTTCAGCGACATACTTCCACGTCGCTTTTTCTATTGTATGCCAATTTCGCCATCCTACCTTACTCGTTTCGACATATCACACCTAACGGAAAATTATGCTTTGAAGACTGGCGTACCGTGTTAGAGGAGTTACGATATGCGGTGGGTTACAGACGGGCCAAGTAGTGCGCTGTATCTGCTTGATGGACCACCCGATTCCCAACACCAAAGACGCACTCTCCACTCAGATCATCATTCCGCAGAAGCAGGTCAACCGAAGTTCAGGTCAGTCTGCCTGTGACGCAACGCTGGGGCCTCAATGTGTGATTCAACTGTATCTGGCCCGTTGTCTTTAGCAGCGTCGCCAGGGTGCGCGGCACGCGTTGCTGTTCGGTAGTGTGTGCTGTTCGGCGAAAATATCGCAATTATTTCAACTGTGTTCCCATCAGTTTGTAGTCGTGCACAGATACGAGCAGATTAATCCGAAGCTATTTTCGCCGCCTGACGTGGGGGCAATATTTCCCAGGCAGCTGACGCGACCAAAAATATTTGCACACACATGCCGACTGGCGTGTAATATATACCAGACATGTTGCAACGCCTTTTGAGAGAACCTTTGATGCGTCAATGCGCAGTTGGATTGTCATCGGCTCGAACTGGTGGAGTCTGTCCCAAAAGAATTGTAATTAACTCGGCCCTTGTGCGGTGCGAACTTGAGATTGTTGGGTGCCAGTGATATTGGCATCATGTCGCCAGTTATGGGGCTGTATGACAGTTGCAGTCAAGGCGCCCATAAGTCCAAATAACCAACCAACCATGTCGCCAGCTAAACTTGCTGTGTGTCGAGCGGCGTTTAGTTCGGTGGCGGATAGTCCTGTCACAAATGGGGTACCCGTCACACCTGCATTCTGTTACAGACGTTTTATGTGACTGACGTTCTTTTTATGTAAGTTTTAGAGTATATACGCCATTCGTCCGACCTCGGTCACCTACGTATATCATCTAACTTGAGTCATCTATACATGGGCTTGTATTGTGTCAGCAACCTACATATGACAAGCATTGTGTCGGACATCAACATATCTGTCGTGTCGTGCCCGGCATGTACATATGCCCTGTGTCGCTTCAGACATCTACGTATCTACATATATGTCGTGTCGTGTCCGGCATCTACGTATGCTCGGTGTCGTTCCAGACATCTACATATCACTGGTGTCGTACAGAAATCTGCTTGTCTATCGTGTCGTGCCCGGCATCTACGCGCCACACATCTACGTATGTTCGGTGTCGTTCCAGACATCTACATATCGCTGGTGTCGTACACGCACCAGGTGGCGGCCAAAGGCTGGTTCGTGGCCATGGTGTCCACCACGGTGGAGACGGACAACCCGGAGGCCGAGGTCCGACCGGGCCTCGACCTGCTCGGGCCCGTCAAGCAAAAGTAACCGACACCGACCGGCCGCTCACACCGTGCCGACCTGCCGCCAGTGTGCCCCTTCCAGCCGCTCTTCCTCTGCCTCGCCCACTCGCTGTGGTGTCGTGGCTGCTGAATGTCTCCTGGTCGTCTGCCGCCGCACTGCGCCGGTGGCGTTTTTGACACGTGTCTGATGGCTGTCTGGTGTTATTGGATGCGCTTGTGACGTCTGTCTCGTGGTGTTCGACGCCATGGATGGTACACGAATTGGTGAAGATGATGGACGTCATGGACGGTACATCACCTGGCTTGTCTGAAGGGTGTCCATTGGCCGTCTGGTTGTGTGTCGTTTGAAGTTGTCCAAGCTGTTTTGGGTACTGATAGCTGATTGGTCTCCAGTGTACGCATATTTTAACGCCGATATATCTGTCTGGGATAAATAATGTCTGATGTGTCAGACGTGTCAGCTTGTGCTTAGGCAGTCAGGAGCGTGCATATGTTGAACATCTCTTTCTTGTGTGACGTTTCGTACATTATGTTTATGGCACTGCCGCAGGGTACATGTGCTGTCCTTGTCCATCGTCCCTGTTCTCGTCATCGTCCTTCGTACTTGTCTATCGTCCTCGCCATGTGCTGTCATGCTGTTGTCCTACTTTTTTCGTCCTTAACTGTAATCGTGAAAGAGGCATAGAATGATCGTTGGCTCTGGATCTCCCTGGCCCGAGGAGTTAAATTGACCGCAGTTGTAGAGCATCTGAATTGCATTGTTCGTGTTTTTGGCTTGTTTTGGTGGTGCATCATATTCTGCATCTGCCACTAACGCGAACTTACCTCATTTGCCTGACCTCCCATGTTCGGAGGTCTGTGCTGGATGTTCGTGGCGCCGACCGCTACCGCAGGTTCGCCACGGTGACTCCTGACACTGGTGCGTGAACATGACCCTGTGACAGGCTCGGGACTGTGACCCTGCTGCAGGCTGGTGACCGTAACCCTGCGGCAGGTTCGTAACGGTGGTCCTGTGGCGGGTGTGTGACCGTGACTCTGCGGCAGGTTCGTGACTGTGACCCTGCTGCAGGCTGGCGACCGTAACCCTGCGGCAGGTTCGTAACCATGGTCCTGTGGCGGGTGTGTGACCGTGACCCTGTGGCAGGTTCGTGACTGTGACCCTACGGCAGGTTCATGACTGCGGCAGTTTCGTGACCGTGTCCCTGCGGCAGGTTCGTGATCGTGACCACTGACACTGGTGCGTTATCGTGATGTTGCGGCCGGTTCGTGATCGTGACCCTGCGGCAGGTTCGTGACCGTGTCGGACCACTTCGAGCCGGCCGACGACGGCACCGAGAGCCAGGTGTTCATCTCGAGCTCGTATGACGCCACCAGCCACTTCGAGACCACCTGTCTGGACGTGCTGGACATTTTCCGGCGCGGCTTCGGCTGCGACTTCGACTTCTCCAAGGTGAAGCAGTCGCTCGAGGACGACCAGTAGACGCCGCGACGAGGCGGAGGCTAGGTCCGCCGCCCACCAAATCTCGGCCGGTCGGAGCCCGTGTCCGGTCAGCTCCTGCCCTGCCCTCCCGCACAGTCGGGAGCTCCTGCCCTGCCCTCCCGCACAGTCCGGACAGCCGTCCCATCTGTCCAATCCTGGGCGGTTCTGGCGAGCCCAGCCCTATCCAATGTATATTGTATCCCGTTGCTGTCCAGACCCACCCAGCTTCGTCTAACTCTATGAGACCGTACCCACCCCTGCACATCTCTGCATGGTTCCGTCTACCATGCGTGTCCTTCTGGTCCTGTCTGGTTTCGCCTGGCCCTGATCACCACTCCCTGGCTGCGTCAGGTCACTACCACGCTTTGCCGGGCCCTGCCCACCGCCGCCTAACCCTGCCGGGTCCTGCCCACTGCAGCCAAGCTTTGGCTGACGATGCCCACTAATGCGTAGCTTCAAATGATCCTGACCATCCCTGCCTATATCTGCCTTGCCCTTCACAGTTCTGCCTACTACTGCCTAATTTCACCCAGACGTGTCCAGACATGCCCTCTGTCATCGCGTATTGTCGTCATGCATAGCCATCCAACGTTCCGGAGAGGCGTCTGGCACTGTCCACTGAATTCCGCCGACCCGGGCCTCGTGACACGAACAGTTGGCGAACGGCCAGACGAAGACTACTCACCGCATACGTGCACGGTGGTGCTTTGGCATGAGAGCAGCCAAGGGAAGTGATGTTTCGCATGAAAAAACGTACAGTGCGATCTGATTGGGGATATGCTCGGGAAGTAAGGACTCCACCCGGTTCTGGGAGGAATTGAAGGACGATGAGAACTGGTTTGCAAGAAGGTGGAGAGGATCCAGATCTGCGATCGAACTAGGAATCGAACTGGGAGGTCTAAACTGGAAATGTATCTGGTCTGGGCGAGAGTCGACGGGTGCGTGGCATGCGTTGGCAGGAGCCTCGGATCCTGGAGCCTCCAAATCCTGGCGTGCAGGATTTGGAGGAGAATGTGGTCCGAACCGATGGGCAGGGTCGTGCAGGCTGGTGGTGGCTTCATCTGCTAAGGGTCGGGGCAAACGTGGGCTGATCTGGAAAGATGACGCGCTCTGCTTGTGAGCAGTCGCACCAGTGCTGTTTCTGATCACGCAACACCTAGCAATGAATATTTAAGACTAATTTTGGCCTCGTTCGCCAGAAGTGTGCGCTATTGGAAATACGCCTATGTTGTTGGTGTCAAGCGCATGTGCTCCGGCTCATTGGTGCATCAATTCCAGTCGTGCTTAGGACATTATTGTT
This sequence comes from Ashinkailepas kermadecensis, assembly GCA_034440615.1. Lineage (NCBI taxonomy): Eukaryota > Metazoa > Arthropoda > Thecostraca > Neolepadidae > Ashinkailepas > Ashinkailepas kermadecensis. Next base: position 197,275 of record JAOTOM010004818.1, on the reverse strand, counting down.
TTGGGAGTTCGGGGTCGGTTGTGTCTGTCGGTGTCTGTCAGTTTCCCGGTTGGGGACGTACGAATCTCGTTCCCCTAAAATGATGCTTTCGTTGTGGAGGGTCTTGGCATTCATTCCAAGAAACTGAGAATGCGAATAAAATACAATATACGGATATTCTGCGTTTGCAATATACGTCACCTTTACTGCACCTGGTGACATGTCCGGCTTGAACGGCATGAAAAACAATTACGACGAACGCACAATGAGAGGAGGGGAATTCACCAACCAAGAGTATCGCCCACATAGCTTAGCACTTGAATGCCATTCTTCAGCGCTTGCAGGCCTTCCAAGATGGACAGCCACCATGTTATGGGCGCCTCTGTCGCAGGCAAAGAGCTGGGCTTTGAGAGAGTTAAAAATGGTCCATTTGAACTCTACGAGGGTTTCCTAGCTTTGGACCATGTTAGTCAATTAGTTTAAAAGGACCCGTTTAGGTACGCGGGAGACCGCTTAAGTTAAGACACTTCGGGCCCGGGAGAGCCCTTTACGGTCTACATGAGATGTTTATGCTTTGGGGAGCCTCTTCAGGTCCTGGGTGGGCCCCTTTCAGCTCGAGAGGAGCATTCACGATTTTGAAGACCATTTCACACATGGGAGTACCGTTGGAGGTTCCGGGAGAGCCTGTTTAAGCTGCAGAAAACTTCAATGAATTAGGTGCAGTGCTTCCTCTTAACCGCGGCATGTGATACCGTTCAATACCTTACTACTGCTCCTCAAGCCTCCTTCAGATTTTCCATCGCCTCCTTGGGCTTCTCTCACCTGCACTCAATGTTTCTTCACTATGTTTCTAATTTCCTTTTCATTATTCTTGCTCTGTTTCCTCCTATGCTCCTGGTTACCTCGCTAGATCCCTTAAGCACGCGCTAGGGTGGCCGATCGCCACAAGGTCGGGCGGGGGGGGGGGGGGGCTTTCACCGCCCCTTGTCGGATCGCGAACCATACATTCCAGAGACGTGCAAAGGACGAGCGTGTTGCGGCTGACAGGTTCTTTCGAATGGTATTAAATGAGCTATGTTCGAGTCAGGTGGTGACCTGCCAGCTGCAGCTGAGGTTAATGGTCACATCATCGATGAGTTCAAGCATTTGTTTTACCCCAGGAGTTAATAACTGCTCCATCTTCGGCTAAGCCCTCCTAAACCGTATTCTGCGGTTCATTGGGACCGATTAATACAACACATGATGCTTTTTATGCACATATCACTGTCAAACCACTAGTCAACATGATGATTTCATCTAAACAGGATACTGAAAATGTACCAAGTTTGGAAATTCATATACCTATTGCTCTGCATTTAACGCGGACCCTGGATTCGAGTTTGGCGCGAAACAAATACCCCTGATTAGCTCAAATTCCTATAAAAAATGATCACTCCAGGTCAATTGAGGTGAGCATGATGTGGGGGGGGGGGGGACATGTCCTCCCCAATTTTGGAAAAGTGACAATTTGTCCTCAATTCCTTTTGTGTCCCCTCCCCCAAGCTGAACCCAAGGCGATATATACCAGGTGGCGTCATCCCTACTGCGCAGCTTTTTGCGCAGGTCCTTAAATGACGTCATCAGGGGTACACACTTAACATGGGCCAGCCGCTTACACGCTTCAAAGATACGCAACGTGTGTACACTACGGGGGAGAAAACGAGGGTATAAGAGGTTTAGGTGCAAAACTTAGAACGTCATAGTCCCGGAAGGGATCTCCAATACCTTTCATGCGCATAGTATGCCCGAAAGAGCGTGCAAAGGGAGGTAGGACAAGTCAAATACGGCAGAGAATTAACATCTTACCGCGGCGGGATGCAGTAAGGACGTATCTGAAGCGTGGTCGTCGCCATGATGGAACCAGGTGGAGGAGAGAGCCCCAATCTGTATCAAATTTAGCATTGTGCTTGTAGTGTTGCATGGCAAAAGTAATTAACCGAAACACCTTTTCATCCCCCTCTATATGCGGCAACGCCCCTGATTTAGATGTCAAGGAAGGTGACAAATTTTTTCTTCTCAGATCGACAGTACCATAAGGAGCACGTGAGAGGCAGACATTCCTGTCACACTTGCCACATAGCACTGCCAGAGCCAAGAGCAGTGCCAAGTGCAGCCAGAACGGGCAAACATAGTGAGCCCCGCTAGTCTGCCCCTGGTCACAGCGGCAGCAGCAAAACACGCCAACAGGACAGCGGGACCGGGCGATACGAGAGCATTGTCAAGTGCCGCCAGGACGGGCCGGTACAGGGATCGCCGCCAACCCGTCAATCGTCACAGTCGCAACAGCAAAACACGCTACCAATACGGCAGGATCGGGTGACACGAAAGCAGTGCCAAGTGCCGCCAGGACGGGCAGCACACGGGACGCCGCCAGTCCGCTAACTGGCGGTCACGGCGGCAGCAGCAAACACGGAGAAAAAGAGCAGAACCGGGCGACACGACACGATGCACAGCAGGGACGGTGACAGATGACCGGCAGTGTGAGGGTGGACATCCTATCGCTGGCTGGTGACATGCTGGCGCACCTGCCTAGATGCCCGCCTCTCTGCGCTCTGCCGAGCATAATTCTAGTGCAACTAGCCGATGCGCACATGCATCCCAACTCGAGTCAGCCTCCGTGCCACACAGACATCTAGCCTCGGCTGCCGGCTGCTGATGACGCCTGCCAGGCGCCTCACAATACTGGCCTCGCCGGTGCAGGTTGGGCCCAGGATGGAGCAGAAATACGAATTCAACTGGTCTACCAGCACCGTCTACCAGGTCTGTGGCACGTAGAGCCGGCCGCAACCGATGGTGGTGAGCCAAGAGCTGGACACAGTTGTCAGGAGCGCCTCCGGTGCTTCAGACGTCGAACAGCCAAGCATGTATTGACACGCCTCATTTTGTAGGCGACGAAGCCGGCAACGACAGCAAGTCCGTCGCGCTCCAGTCCTAGCTTACTGATGGTGGTCATGCTATATTCATGTGAATTGAAGTGGCATCAAACTAGTTGAACTGTTTCTTCATTTAGCTATACAAGGATAAGATTCTCCAAAATACAGCAAGCACAACAGACATGCATGATCCAACACTTCATACCATACAAATCTGGTAGGCAGATTAATTCATGGAATGGCACCAGGTTTCGGAAGAGGCAGGTATTGCCATTGCAGCATCAGCTTTAGCTGCATCAGATAGCCAGGATCATAATCATCAGAGGTAAAGTGGTTGGAACAAATTAATGAGTTTGTTTGATGAACTCTATCAGCTCTTTTTCACTTTGTCAACTAAGTCTTGCATGTATTTCCATCTCTTGGAAACTTAAGCATGTTGATTGAAAAACTCTATTCTTTCCAGATGATTCTTCCAGATGTTTGAAAAATATACCCTAGGATACTGACACTGAATTTTAGGACACCTTCTCTATCTCAATCACAATATGTAGGACAAGCACAATATGTAGGATATATTATTACAGTTTAAGGTAACCACTGAACACGTTTTACACACATTATACCCCCATGAAGCATACATGGGGGTTATGTTTAGTTAATTTCAGCTAGGTTAGTGTTTTGTGGGAAGTTAGAAAAAATTGGGGGTGTGGGTAATTTTCTTTTAATTGAGTTTTCTTCAAAAACAGTTCAGGATAGGTTAGGTAAGGTTAGGTTTTTAAAAAAATGAATTGAAACATTTTTTTAAATATTCAGAAATATTCCATTTTAACAAAAATAAATTGCTTTCTTGCATAGATGGCTAAGCTAGGTTAGTTTAGGTTATGCTACATCATTTTTCTTCATTTGGAACATTACCTTTTATGCTATATTACCCAACTCCAAGCCCATTTTTGCATGGCATGCTGCCTCCCAACTTAAAAGTATGCATTTGCAGAGGAAATAAGTGTTCACATCATGTACAGCACATTCACAAGCATTGCATTAGAAAAAGACATTCCGTGAAATCAGAAACTACCTGAAACTTCAAATATACAGGATAAGCGGCATCAACATATTAGATACCTAATACGGAACACATCTCAATTTCTATCACTAATTAACGACAGCAAAATCTACAGCTAACCGTGCAACTACACACAAGATACACCACAACACAACACAATAAAACAAAATTAAACTAAAACGCGGGGACAGCGAACACGAAGTGTGAAATGAAGCACAGAACTTACAAGTTTTTGTTTTTTTGTTTTGCTAATGGCTTTCCTAAGATTCGCCAGGGGAAGCAGGCCACTGCGAGCATTATCCCGCACGCCAAGGGATAAGCTCGCAGTGTGGCGAAGCAAGTTACGTTAAAGCGGTGGGTCCAGGAGATTACCGCTTAAAGCCATTTTTGTGTGTGTAATAAAGAGATATCAGGGGAAAACTCAGGATGCATCATCAAGCTTACACATCTGAGGTAGGTGTAGAATCCTACCCGGGAAGCGCCCACGAAGTGCACGCACCTAGGGTGAGAACCACCCGACAATATTGGGGAATACACGAATAAGTTACCACGATGGCGGAAATCCATTTTGAGACCTACTAAATTTCTTCTATTAACCGAGCTTCAGTTATATAATCGAGAACTTTACTTACCAGGTCTGGGTGGTTGTTCCCGAGTAGATTGCCGAGATTTGCGTCGAGGTTGCGTGCCTGCAAGTAGTTTTCTACAAGCCGTCTTTCCGTGCGGTGTTTTGGGCAGCTGATTAATATGTGCTCTACTGTCAGGCGAACATCACACTCATTGCAGAGCGGAGGCGAGGAACGATCAAGAAGATGGCCATGGGTCAGTCTCGTATGGCCAAGCCGCAGTCGAGCCAATGTCACCTCCAGTTCACGACTGTTTTGCGAGCTGGTGGACCACGGGGCCAGAGTCGGTTTGATGTTGTAAAAATAGCTGGAGTGCGTGGTTCTCCATTCATTTTGTAGGTAGTTTGCGAGGCACATTTTTGTTTGATGTAAGACATCGGAGAGCGCAAGGGGAATATCCAGCGGCGTCGGTGAGAGAAGGGATTCGTTCGCCAGGGTATCAGCTCGAATATTTCCCGGTATTCCAAAATGTCCAGGGATCCATAAGAAAATAACATTCTGCGAAGGAGGAAGAGAATGCCACATTTCGATCAGCTCCAACACATAAGGGTGTTCGATGTTGTGATGTCTGTGTAATGCCTGTAAGGAAGCTCGGGAGTCCGTACAGATAACTGCCTGAGCAATGCCGACTTCTTTGATATGCGACAAAGCGATTTTCATTGCATACAGTTCAGAGGTGAAAACGGTGGTGAAATTAGGGAGTCTCGTGCCGAAGCGGAAGTTCCGACCCACAGCTGCTGCACCAGCCTTTTCGCCGTGACCAGAGCCGTCGGTGTAGAAAAACTCATAATCACTATGTACACCTTTGTACTCATTGAAAGACGCTCGCACCTCAAATTCCGTGGTCTGTGACTTGTTGAAGTGGAAAAGATATTCGATGGGTAATGTGTTGTAAAGCCAGAACGGAAACAGACGAGGTTTTGTTGCAATGGACAGCGGTGGCATTCCCAGCGTTGCAGCAGCCACTTCAGCGAGCCTTGCCACGGTGTTGATTGGTCTTAGGTGCCTTCTGTGGCCTGGAGCCCGGCACGGTCTGAACGCTGAAGATGCTGGATGGTTTCGTGTGCTCTGGACCTGATACCTGTATCGGATTATGGAAAACATTCGACGGTCCGATAAGGACGGAAGATTCAGATCCACCCGCAGCGCGGATACCGGAGAGGTTCTGAACGCTCCTGATATAACACGAAGGCACGATGATTGGATTTCCTCAAGGCGTTTCCCTAGATAAGGTGCTGTCATCGAAAAAATGAAAGAGTTGTATTCCAGTACCGATCTAATCAGCCCGATATAAAGCGTTGTAGGTGTTTTTCGATCGGCACCCCAGGATCGACCTATAAGGCATTTTAAAACATTCAATCGTGACAGACAACGATTTCTGATGTTTTCTACATGCCTGCGGAAGGTGAGACGACTGTCCAGAGTAATTCCGAGAAATTTGTGTGAGGATACCAGCGGTATATCGTCGCCCGCAATTCTTAGCGCGACATTCACATGGTAATAGTGAGTTGTGGATCATCGTTTAGATTTCTTGTTAAAGCATTGTTGAAGGAGCTACAGTCAACATCCGATAGCTTCCATTTCTCTATGGATGGGGCTGGAGGTAGTGGTGGTCCGCTGGTGAGGCAGATATGCATAGGGAAGTGATCAGTTAACAGAGGGTTAGTAGCTACCGACCAGTGGAATAGAGATGCGATGTTTGCAGAGGCGAGAGATAGGTCTAGGGCAGAAGTAGTACAATAACTGGAGCTCAGGAACGTGTGGGATCCATCGTTGAAAAACCGAGGGAGTGTTTTTATCATAATTGCTCAATCATTCTACCACGTGTGATACCCGTTCGCTTCCCCATATTGGATGGTGGGCGTTGAAATCGCCTAAAATCAGACATTGAGACGGCATTTCTTGAAACAAGCTATGCAAGTTTGTGTGTGTGGCATGTGGTGAGTGGGTAGGTAAACAGAGACAATTACGAAAATTATGTTCTTGATTTCAACATGGACTGTCACGGATTTTATAGGAGAGCAAAGCTGCAGTTCCCGTTGAGGGATACTATTTGATACATAAAGAGCTACACCACCCTGCCTAAAATTGAAATTAACGTTGTTTTGATACAGTGTGTAGCCGGGTATTGAACAATTGTATTCATCAAGGTCCCGAAGATGTGTTTCTTGTAGGGCGGCCACCGCTGGCGCCTCCTTCAGTATTAATTGTTTTAATTCCCCACAGTGTGACAGGAAGCCAGACACATTTAATTGTAGAAAGAGCACCACTGATCACTCAAGCCTTTGTGGGGTTGGGAGGGCATCTCCTCCACAAAGGCGCGGCGTCTTTCTCGCGTCGGGAGCCGGGGCTGTTTGGCTGGATGGGTCGCAGCGAGGAGCCAGACGTTGGCTGCGACGTTGATGAGGGGAGTATGCGGACAGTCCATCTCCGGGTATAATTCTGATTGATGACTTCTCATGTCAGTGTCGAAACCACCGAAGCTTTCGCTAGGCAGCGAGTCATCCGAGCCAGTGGGGATCCCATCCCGGTGTGACCGGCGGGGGTGCGACTGAGTGGTATGGGTCTCCGTCTGGGGCGCACTGCTGCGCTCAATATCTGTCCCAGTGTCGGGGCCCTGGCTGGTCGCACCGCTCCCTCTCCTGCGGCGCATCCCGGCCGTCGGCGTTGGTGGACCTTGCTTGTGTGGTGGTGCCGCTGCCAGCCACAGAAGCCGAAATATTGAGCAGCGGCTCGCTGTCCCTCTGCGGCCTCACCTTGGATCGCGAGCTCCGCTTGGAAGCTCCATCCCGGGTCCCTGCCTCAGCGGGCCCGACGAACGGGAGCTCGCGAGGCAGCTGCAGCGCTGGAAGGGACGGCCAGGCTTCGTCGCCCCATGGGGCCACCACCCGTGGAGCCCGCTGCTTGGCCGAGTTAATCTGTTACAGCCAAACTGGGCAAGAATGGTCCGCCACCGAGTGTGTACCCTGGCAGGCCGCGCATCGCAGCGGTGCCGTGCACCCCCTCTGTGGCGTGCAAATCGGCACAGCGCTCGCATCTCTGTGCCTTGGCCCTGCACTGCCTAACTGTATGACCGTATCGCTGGCAGCGACGGCAGCGGCGAGGTAAAGCCACATATGGACGCACCTCGTAGCGCATGTATCCGGCGTAGAAGTACGCGGGCAGGTCCGGATCTGGCGAAACGCACTCGGAGAAGAGGATTGGGACGGCCACGCTTACTGGGAAAGCGGAACACCTCCAGTCACGTTTTGGTCGGCGCTTTGGTTGTCGTCCCTGATTTCACCCTCGGACGAGCCGCCTAACTCTGGGGCATACATCACACCGTCGGCGTGGTTTAGTTTGTCAGCCATGGAGATGATGACGTCACGCCCCAAGAAACTGGGCCAAGTGAGGATGGCGCTGGACTGTCTGGAGTCGCGCGCATGTATCAGCAGCGAGCCGCTCCGGATAGCTTTGGCAGACAGCACATGGGTACCCAGGTACTCCTCAATCTGGTCTCGAATTTTTGTAGGGGGCTTATAGCACGAAAGGACATAGAAGGATCTACAAATTTTACCAAGACGAAGGCTGGACCGTCCGGTATCCAGGCCATCTTGCTAGCCAACGTATGCACCTGGCTGTCTAGTAGCGTTCACACAAAACAAGAGCGATGGCCAGAGGGGGGGATCAGGAATAAGTTCGGGAACGATAGGGAAAGGGGAGTATCAGGCTCACGTCGCCCCCAAGGAGAAATAAGAAAAGGGGACGTAACTCGCTAAAACTACCACAGTTGACTTCCTCCCACTACCGGTGGCCTACTGAGTGATGCAATCGGTTGCCTAGCAACAGCGGCTGGCGGCACGCTGTGAAGCGCGCGAAAATGCAGCCGCCCAGCTAGCTGAGGGGAAGGAAAAGTGGAAAAAACTTGCTTACTTATGTCACAGCAGGGAGAAAAACCAGGCATGGCAAGGTGGTCCTTCACACACTTCGCAAACACATCATCCCCTCGACGGGAGCAGAAAACCCTCAGAGCAAGGAGCAACGGGGTGCCCCAGGTTTTTTTTTTTCTTTTTTTTTCCATCTTTAGCAGAGGCCGAGTGCCATCCGCTAGAGATATGCTACGTTAAGGAAAGGGTTACGTTAATCCGGCTTATGTGGCATCCGGTTAGATCAATTAAGAAAGAGAGGAAAGATGAGACGCCGATAAGCAAGGAACGTGGCGTAAAGTCCGACACACATACATGGGTGAAACATACACAGACACACGTACATACACAACGCATAGAAGTACACTTGGAGGGTGGGTAGCATCGTAGCCTGCGGAGAGGCTCCACTGCCCACCTGCGACCGAAAAAGCGAAGTAGAGGCCCGACGTCCAGGGCGAGTCGTGGACGTCGGGCCCGACCTTGTGTGTAGGTGTATGTTTTAGTTAAGGCTTGGAAAAACCTGAGAGGTGAAAAAACCAAGCGGCTTGGAAAACCCGAAGGTGAAAAACCAAGCGCAATTTATAAGGAGAACCGTCCGTTTTGGCCAAATTGGATCGGTCTCTGCCTACCTAGTGTGTTACAACCTATATGTATGTGTTTAGCGACGATGGAGATGTTAGTGTTTGACTTCAAATTACGTCCTCAAGTTTCGTGCCGTGCAAGTATGTGAATAGTATGTCAATGAGGTCCGGGTGCTTGTCACCAAGGAGGCTTGGTAGTGAAAGTGGAAGACGGTTTTGCGCTATGTAGGTAAGAAGTGGGCGACGTTGTAGTTGGTAGGCTGGGCAAATGAGCAAGAAATGTTCCACAGTGTTACGAATACCACATGTTTGGCAGGACGGAGCGCGGAGAGGTCGATCGAAGAGGAAATTATGCGTGAGATTCGTGTGCCCGAGTCGGAGTCGGGCAAGGTGGATCTCGTGTGTGCGCGTGAGTTGTCTGGAAGAGGGCCATTTGGCGAGAAGGGGTTTAATGTGGTGCAAGTGAGTAGTGTTGTGATTCCAGCATGCCTGGAGATATGTGTTGAATAATCGGTTGGTGAGGGATAGAAGGTCACAGGGGGGGACTGGGACGTTGGGGGGGGGGGGGGAGATCGATGGCTCGACGTGCGAGCTCATCTGCCCGCTCGTTGCCCGGAATCCCCATGTGGCCAGGGATCCAGAGCAGTGTGAGGTGAAGGTGGACATGATGTGTGTGATAGAGTTCCCGGATAGCGTGTAGTGTGGGGTGTGTGGTGTTGTGTATGGCTGCGAGAGCGTCGATGGAAGAACGTGAGTCGGTGCAGATGATGGTTGGTGTGGAGATGTGATGTTGAATGATGTGGTGTAGACAGGCGTAGATTGCGACTAGTTCGGAGGTGTAAACCGAGTGGTGTGGTGTTAATTTTATTTGGCCAAAGCTGGGTCCACCGCACCAAGCAGCTCCCGTACCGTCCGTGGTACGGGAGCCGTCTGTGTAGAAGTATGTGTGATGGGGGTGGGCGGCTTGATATTCGAAAAATGTTTGTTGGGTTTCGATGGGGGAAAGTAATTTTTTGTTTTGGTGGAAGAGATATTCGAGTTTGGGGTGATACATGTGCCAAAAGGGGAGAAGGGGAGGGAATTTGCCAACGGTTACCTTGGGGAATTTGAGTGCGAAAGTAAGGACATGTTTCAAATGTATGCCAATGTTGTGTTTGTTCTTATTATAGGTAAGTCTGAGGGGAAGTTTAGTGAGTGCGGGGGTGGCAGGGTGGTTGAGCTGTGTTGTGGTCCGAAAGTGGTATCTGACTAGTTGGAGTGTTCTGCGGTGTTGTAAACTGGGGAGGTGGGCCTCAGCCCGGAGACTAGTAATGGGTGTAGTGCGGTGTGCTCCGGTGATGAGGCGAAGAGCGTGATTTTGTATGCGTTCAAGTGTTGTGATGTGTGACGGAGATATATGATCGAAGATAAACGCATTGTATTCCAGGACTGAGCGAATCAGAGCGATATACATAGTGTTAAGGGTAGCCCTGTCTGCACCCCAGTCGCGACCGGAGATGCAGCGCAGGAGATTTAGCCGTTTTGCGCAGCGTTGTTTTAGATAAGCGATATGAGGGCCGAAACAAAGACTTTTGTCTAGTATGATGCCGAGATATGTGAATGTGGTTTGGAGAGGGATAATTTGTTCGCGATAACGGAGCGGAGTAGTGGGTGGGATGTACGTGTGGAGCCGTGAGAAAAGCATTGTGACGGATTTTGCGGGGGAGATTTGCAGTCCCCAAAGGGAGCACCAGGAATCAATTTGATTCATGGCGCGCTGCATAAGATAATTTGCTTTGTCTGCCGAACGGTGTGTGCACCATATGGCCAGATCATCGGCGTATATGGAGTATTTTAGGCAGGGGGCTATGTTGTGGAGGTCGGCGAGAGCATCGTTAATCATGATAAGAAAGAGGGTGGGGGATAGCACGCTGCCTTGTGGGACGCCGTGATCGAGTTTCTGGGGCCGAGAATGGATATTGCCGCAGCGGACGGTGAATGTCCTATCAGCGAGGAAGTTGGAGATAAATTTTGCCATTCTACCTCGTATGCCAATGCGATGTAATTTGATTTGGAGGGCCGAAATGTGTACTTTATTGAATGCGGATTTCAAGTCGAGAAAAAGTGCGACGGTTTCATGTTTTTTTCATGAAGCCGCGCTGTATCGAATCAACTAGTTGGAAGAGGTTGTCGGCGGTGCTGTGTCTGGGTCGGAATCCGCTTTGAAAGGGGGAGAGAATGTTGTTGTTTTCGAGGTGTACTCTGATTCGACCATTGACCATGCGCTCAAATATTTTAGAGGCACAACTAGTGAGAGAGATAGGTCGATAGCTAGAGGGAAGGTCGCGAGGTTTGCGAGGTTTAGCGATAGGAATGATAGTGCTAGTAGACCAGGAAGGTGGAAAAGTGCCGTCAGTCCATAATTGATTTAGTGCGGAGAGGAGATTTTCTTTTCCCGCGTCGGATAGATTTTGGAAGAAGGGGTATGCCAATTGATCAGGGCCAGGGGAAGTGTTGGTTACTTTGGAAAGGGATAAGGTTAGCTCGTAGGGAGTAAATGGGGCATTATATGATTCAGTGTTGTCCGAGGTAAAGTTGCAGGTGGCGAGAGTGGTTCGTAAGAAGTCGGTGGCGTGTTGTGAGTATTGTGCGTTTGAGGAGATGTCAGCATAATAGGTGGCAAAGTGTTCCGCGACGTCTGAGGGTTCTGTGATACTGCGATGGTTAATTGTCAGTTGTGGGAATCCGCGGTGTGGGGATCTGCCATTTGTGAAAGAGCGAATTTTGGACCAAATTTGGCCGATGGGAGTAAATCGATTGAACGAGTTTGAATAAAGTTGCCAGCTGTGTTTTTTGGCCGCTAGGATAGTCTGCTGGCAACGCTTTTTAGCCTCGCGGGCTTCTAACATGTTTTGGGTGGTAAGGTTTTTTCGAAATTTTCGCTCAGCCCGCCGCCGCCGAGCGACGGCGCGTTGACACTCGTCGTTCCACCACGGCACGTGGTGACGACCGGGGGAGCGACGAGTGTGGGGGATATGATTTTCTGCCGCGAGTAGTATGGTGTCAAGAAGGGCTGATATTGGGGGGTGTGAATGCGGAGGAAAGACGGTGTCAATTTCTTGGGAAAAAGTTGGCCATTTCGCTTTGCGAACATTCCAGCGGGGTAGAAATAAATAATCTCTAGCTTGGGCTGAGCGTTCAAGCATGATATGAATGGGGAAATGATCGCTAAAGTGGGGATCGGGTTGAACATGCCAAGAGAAGAGGGGTGAAATAGAGGCTGTAGCCAAAGACAGGTCAATGGCGGATGGACGGAAAGGGGCGATGTCTGTGTTGTGTGTGGGCGTTTGGTCATTTAAAAAGACCATGTTGTGGGTGTTGAGGAGAGTTTCGATGTGACGTCCGCGAGGTGATGTGGAGTGGCAGCCCCAAGCCTGGTGATGGGCATTGAAGTCACCCAACACCAGACAAGGGTGAGGAAGGAGGCCGAAAAGGTCGGTCACAGAAGATAAGGATAGTGTGAGATTAGGTGGGAGGTAAAGAGAGAGAACAGTAAGCTCTAGTTGTGCAATTTGGATCGAAACAGCAACAAAATTTAGATTATTAGCAATGTTGATCTGCCGATGAAGGAGGGTGTCTGAAATAAATAGAGCAACCCCGCCGCCGCGGGATGTAGAATTTACGTTGTTAGTATAGAGAGAATAGCCATGGATGTTAAAATTATATGGGTCGTTGTCGCGCCATCGGGTCTCCTGGACGGCGGCTACCAATGGTTTATTTTTGATGATATATTCCTTGAATTCTGCCCAATGGGATACGAGTGTCCTCGTATTCCATTGGAGCAAGAATTCAGTGGTGGGTGTCTGCATTACTGATGGTGATCACGCTCCCGCAGCCGCGTGTGTGGCGGTGATGGTGAGGCAGAGTCGTCTGATTCATAATCGGACGACTCTGGTGTGACTGTCTGCTCTGGGTCCCTGGGGGATTCTTGAGCATGCGGAGGAGGATCAGTACTGTCCTGTGAGGACTGCGATGGTGAGGTGGAGAGAGATGGGAGGACCTGAGGGGAGGTCGCCGGGGTGGCCTGGGCCCGAGAGGGTGGCTGGGTGGAGGGGGTGCAGGGGTGTTCCTGGAGGGGCGGGGCAGAGGGGGCCAGATCCCGTGGGGGCATGGCGGCCGACCGACTCCGGGGGGCCTGGAGACGGCTGGTCCGGTGGCGAGAGCAGGGCGTGAATCCGGTGCGGGATGGCGGTGATTGAGCGGGTGCTCGTTGCGCGTGGGCGCACGGGTCTTCGGGCGGACGGACGCCTCGGCCGGGGTCGGCCAGAGGGGCTGAAGGGGCCGTTGATCCCAGGCTGAGGGTGGCCCCTGAGGCGGGGGCGGACCTGGGGGGGCTGACCGGGGTTGCTGCTGTCGTGCCTTAGCCTCCAGCCAGACTGGGCAGCGGGGGTAGGAGGCGGGGTGAGGGCCCGCGCAGGCTGCGCATCTCGGCTCCTGGGCTTCGCACATGTCCGTGGTGTGTGCCTCGGCACAACGGCCACAAACCGGGTTGCGGGCACGGCAGACCCCACCGTGGTGGCCATACCTCTGGCAGAACCCGCACCGCTTGGGGGTGGGGTCCATGGGCGGCAGGGGTACCGTAGGTACCCTGCATACAGGTGAGTCGGCGGGGCGAGGGACCGATACCCCACTTTGAGTAGGGGGCTCGGGGTCGTTGCTGAGGGGCGCCCCAGGCGGACGACCTCACAAACGCCCTGCGGAGACAACTCCTCGAGGAGCTCCTCCTCCGGCAGGTGTGCCAGCTCAGGGGCGAACACCGTGACGAAGGAGTTGTTGAGGCGGTCGGCGACAACTACCTCAACAGGGTGGTCCAGGAAGTGTCGTAGGAGGAGCAGGGCCCTGGCCTGGGTTGCATCGCGAACCCGTACTAGTAGGGCGCCCGACCGAATGGTGCGGGCCGCCACTACCCCTCCTGTCCATCGATCCAGCTCTTTGGCCACTGCAAACGGCGACGTGCGCTCCCATGACCCCTCCGTTCGTGCTATCAGCACGAAGGATTCTCCTTCTGGGGGATCTCGCGGCGGGGGGGCCCGGGCTCCTGGGCGCGGCCGGCGTCCACCCTCCTGAGAGGGTGGGGGGTCCCCGGGCATGCCGGGCGGGGTTGGACCCCTGGGGGAAGAGCGAGGGGTGAGAGTGTGGAAGGGCGCCCTGAAGGGGTGCTGACAAGAGAGGCACCCGGGAGGGGTGCTGCAAGGAAAAGTGTGAAGAGAAGTGTAGTGCGAAAGGGGTAGACAGACACAGTGCTTGGAGGGATGGGAGTAGCCAACAGAGGCGGGCGCAGTCACGGCCAGGCCGCTAGCACGATCCTTGAAACCAGAAAGGTACCTCTGCTGGCTCTAATCTAGTGGGTGGGATGGGGAAAAAAACAGGCAAAGTCGTCCGCCGATACAAGTCGGTTTCCCAACGGCACTCGAAAGCGCCGCAGGGCCGAAGGGACGTGGGAGGGGGCTGCGTCGGCTATTCCGACGAGCAACCAACTAGTGGCGTCGGCCGGCTATTCCGGCTGACAACCAGCTAGTGGTCCGGGGGCGGAGCTTCCCGTAGATGCCCTAATAAGGACACCTACGAGAGAGCTGGGATGGGAAGGCCACGCGGCAATTGAATATTGTGCAATATTCAATTGCGGCGGGCGAAATGGAAAAAGGGCCAACTTCTGTGCTTGATCACCTGATTGACCGGAATCGTCAGGTTCTTCTCAAGCCTTCTCCTCCCTGAGAGCGGAGAAGAGGGCTTGACAAGACCTGGTTATCACAACCGGAGATTAAGCCACAGAAGCTGTCCGCCGTTTCAAGCCCCCACCCGCCCTTTCCAGCTGTCTCGTAGGTGTCCTTTCCAGGACATCTATGGGAAGCTCCGCCCCCTCCGCCACCAGTCGGTTGTCAGCCGGATTAGCCGGCCGACGCCGCTAGTCGGTGCTCGTCGGACTAGCCGTCGCAGCCCCCCTCCCACTCCTCCTCGGCCTAGCGGTGCTCTCGGGCATCGTCGGGAAACCGACGGGCATCGTCGGGAAACCGAGTTGTACCGGCGGCCAGCCTCGACTGTTTGTTTCCCATCCCTCCCCGTAGGTTATAAATCGGTCATAGGTATCTTTCTGGTTTAATGGATCGGGCTAGCGTTTTCTGAGCGTGACTGCCCCCGCCTCTGACCGATTTTCCCATCCCTCCAAAACTCTGTGTCTTTCTTCCCCTTTCACACGCCAGTTCTTCACATCTTTCCTTGCAGCATCCCCTCAGGGTGCCTTTCTTGCTTGCACCCCTTCCGGGCGCCCTTATCCACACATACACTCCCCCCTCTCCCCTCTGGTGTAAGTGCACCCGCCCTGCCCCGGTATGCCCGGGAACACCCAGCCCCCTCGGAGGACGGAGGACGCCGCCCCCGGCCTGGAGCCCGCCTGCCCCCTCCCCGCGACCCCCGGAGGGTGAGTCATTCGTGTTGGTGACGAGGAAGGAGGGATCGTGGGCCCGAACCTCCCCGTTTGCGGTAGCACGGGAGCTGGACGGGTGGACAGGCGGAGTTTCCTCGGCGAAGGTCCTCCGCTCTGGTGCCCTGCTGGTGCGGGTTAGGGAAGCCTCACAGGCACGTGCCCTCATGAGCCTAAACCGGTTCCTCGGCAAGGACATCACGGTTGAGCTCGCGGACAGGCTCAACCTGGTTTATACCACCGCTTACGCCCCGGAGCTGGTGGATCTGTCCGAGGAGGAGCTCCTGGACGAGCTGCAGTCGCAGGGAGTGTGCGACGTGACCCGTCTCGGTCGTCGCCCTCGTGCGGGCCCAGTCCTGAAACTGGGCTTCCGCACGCAAGTCCCGCCCACCCACGTCATGGCGGGCTACTTGCGCATCCCTCTCCGCCCCTGGACCCCACCACCGGCCCGATGTGCCTTCTGCCAAAGGTACGGGCACCTGGCAAAGGCGTGTCGCTCCAGGGAGCCGGTATGTGGGCGATGTGCCGAGGGGCACACGACGGATATGTGCGCGTCCGAGGTCCCACGTTGCGCGGCCTGCCTGGGCCCCCACCCGGCCGCATCCCCACGCTGCCCTGCGTGGCTCGACGCCAAAGAGCGCCAGCAGCGGCGACTCACCTCACAGGGCTCCTCGCCGCCCGCACCACCGATGGTGTGGGCCCGGCCCCACTTGGCCCCAATGTGGCCGACTCCGGCTGAAGCGGGCTCTCGCCCCAGGTCTGGAGGGTCGGGTCGGTCCGACTGCGACCCGCTTCCTCCTCTCCTTCCCCGGCCTCTCGCCCTGCCCCCTTAGCGGGCCCCTCCGTCCCCCGGTCCCCGCACCGCCCACAGGACGTCACCCAGCCGGCCATGCGCCCTGCCCCTGCCGCGGGCCCCGCCAAGGCAGACACCGCCCACCACTGTCGGGCCGCGCAGCAGACCGCGGCGACCCCAGTCACCGGTTGCTCTAGCGCTCAGCCCCTCCACCGCCAACAGGCTGCTCCGACCAAGGCTCGGGCGTCTTCCACACCGCCCCCTCAGGGCCGTCGCCTCCCCACTCTGTCCCCGGAATCGAGTGCTCGCTCCCGTTCCCCGAGCCCGGACCGCACTGGGGATCCAGAGCCCCTCTCCACGTCACCAGGGTCGTCCGCCTCCTACGAGACGGATGACCCCATCACGCCCTCACCGCCACACACACGCCTGCGAGGGCGTGATCATCACCACACAACACAACACTAATGCAGACACCCACCACTGAATTCTTGCTCCAATGGAATACGAGGTCCCTCATATCCCATTGGGCAGAATTCAAGGAATATATCATCAGAAATAAACCATTGATTGCCGCCGTTCAGGAGACCCGATGGCGCGACAATGACCCGTATAATTTTAATATCTTTGGTTATTCCCTCTACACCGACAATAGAAATTCTACACCCCGCGGCGGCGGGGTCGCCTTATTTATATCCGACACCCTCCTTCATCGTCAGATCCCCATTGTAAATAACCTAAATTGTATTGCCGTTTCTGTCAAAATTGCACAACTAGAGCTTACTATACTCTCTCTCTATCTCCCACCTTCTCCTACACTATCCTTATCTTCTGTGACCGACCTATTCGGTCTCCTCCCTCACCCCTGTCTGGTGCTGGGAGATTTTAATGCCCACCACCAGGCATGGGGCTGTCACACCACATCACCTCGCGGACACCACATCGAAACACTCCTCAACACCCACAACATGGTCTTTTTAAATGACCAAACACCCACACACAACACCGACATTGCCCCGTTCCGTCCATCTGCCATCGACCTATCTTTGGCCTCGGCCTCCATCTCACCCCTCTTTTCTTGGCATGTACAACCCGACCCCCTCTTTAGCGATCACTTCCCTATTCATATTATGCTTGAACGCTCAGCCCAGGCTAGAGATTATTCATTTCTCCCCCGCTGGAATGTTCGCAAGGCGAAATGGCCATCTTTCTCCCAGGAAATTGACACCGTCTTCCCTCCTCATTCACACCCCCCAATATCAGCTTTACTTGACACCATATTACTCGCGGCAGAAAATCATGTCCCCCACACTCGTCGCTCCCCGGCCGTCATCACGTGCCGTGGTGGAACGACGAGTGTCAACGCGCCGTCGCTCTGCGGCGGCGGGCTGAGCGAAAATTTCGCAAAAATCTCACCACCCAAAACATGTTAGAAGCCCGCGAGGCTAAAAATCGTTGTCAGCAGATTATCCTTAGCGCCAAAAAACGCAGCTGGCAACTCTATTCAAACTCATTCAACCGTTTTACCCCCATCGGCCAGATTTGGACCAAAATTCGCTCTTTCTCAAATGGCAGACCCCCACACCGCGGATTCCCACAACTGACAATTAATCAACGCAGCATCACAGAACCCTCGGACGTCGCGGAACACTTTGCCACCTATTATGCAGACATCTCCTCAAATACGCAATACTCGCAACAAACCACCGACTTCCTCCAAACCACTCTCGCCACCTGCAACTTTACCTCGGACAACACGGAACCATATAATGCCCCCTTTACTCTCTATGAACTAAATTTATCCCTATCCAAAGTAACAAACACCGCGGCTGGCCCTGACCAATTGGCATACCCCTTCTTCCAAAATTTATCCGACTCCGGCAAAGACAACCTCCTTTCGGCACTAAACCAACTATGGACTGACGGCACCTTTCCCCTCTCCTGGTCTACTAGCACTATCATTCCTATCGCTAAACCTCGCAAACCTCGCGACCTTCCCTCTAGCTATCGACCTATCTCTCTCACTAGTTGTGCCTCTAAACTTTTTGAGCGCATGGTCAATGGACGAATCAGAGTTCACCTTGAAAACAACGAAATTCTCACACCCTTTCAAAGCGGCTTTCGACCCAGACACAGCACCACTGACAACCTCATTCTATTAGTTGACTCGATTCAGCGCGGTTTCATGAAAAAACATGAAACCGTGGCACTCTTTCTCGATTTAAAATCCGCATTCAATAAAGTACATAGCTCGGCACTCCGAATCAAATTACATCGTATTGGCATCAGAGGCAGAATGGCAAAATTTATCACCAACTTTCTCGCTAATAGAACATTCACCGTCCGCTGCGGCAATATCCATTCTCGGTCCCAAAAATTAGATCAAGGCGTCCCACAAGGCAGCGTGCTATCCCCCACCCTCTTTCTTATCATGATTAACGATGCACTCGCTGACCTCCATCACATAGCCCCCTGTCTAAAATACTCCATTTACGCCGATGATTTGGCCATATGGTGCACGCACCCATCGGCAGACAATGCAAATTATATAATGCAGCGCGCCATGAATCAAATTGATTCATGGTGCTCCCTCTGGGGACTGCAAATCTCCCCCACCAAATCCGTCACAATGCTTTTCTCCCGGCTCACCACGTACATTCCACCTCTTACACCACTCCGTTACCGCGACCAAATTATCCCTCACCAAACCACCTTCACCTATCTTGGCATCGTACTAGACAAAAGTCTTTGTTTCGGCCCCCATATTGCTTATCTCAAACAACGTTGCGCAAAACGTCTAAATCTCCTGCGCTGCATCTCCGGTCGTGACTGGGGTGCAGACAGGGCCACACTCAACACATTGTATATTACTCTGATTCGCTCAATCCTGGAATACAATGCGTTTATCTTCGATAATATATCCCCTTCACACATCACAACACTTGAACGCATACAGAATAACGCAATTCGCCTCATCACCGGAGCACACCGCACCACGCCCATCACTAGTCTCCGGGCTGAGGCCCACCTCCCCAGCTTACAACACCGCAGAATACTTCAACTAGTCAGATACCACTTTCGCACCACAACACAGCACAACCACCCTGCCACCCTCGCACTCTCTAATCCTCCCGTTCGACGTACATATAATAGGAACAAATACAATATTGCCATACATTTAGACCATGTCCTCACATTCGCACTCAAATTCCCCAACGTAATCCCCGACAAATTGCCTCCTCTAATCCCGTTTTGGCACATGAAACACCCCAAACTTGAGTATCTCTTTCGGGAAAACAAAAACCTGCTCACCCCCATCGAAGTCCAAATTAGATTCTTTGAATATCAAGAGGCCCACCCACAACACACCTTCTTCTACACGGACGGCTCACGTACCAGCAATGGTACGGGAGCCGCCTGGTGCGGTGGGCCCGACACTGGTCAAACCAAATTAACACTTCACCATTCGGTATACACAGCAGAACTAGTCGCCATACTCACTTGCCTACAACACATCATTGCGCAACGCATTACTACCCCTACTACAATATGCACTGACTCACGATCCTCCGTGGACGCCCTCGCCTCAATACACAACACCACACACCCCACGCTCCACGCCATCCGACACCTCTACAATGCCAACCACGCACACCTTCCACTCACACTGCTCTGGATCCCCGGACATAGGGGCATCCCGGGAAA
Source organism: Ashinkailepas kermadecensis (assembly GCA_034440615.1). Lineage (NCBI taxonomy): Eukaryota > Metazoa > Arthropoda > Thecostraca > Neolepadidae > Ashinkailepas > Ashinkailepas kermadecensis. Next base: position 177,254 of record JAOTOM010004818.1, on the reverse strand, counting down.
TGAACGGGTTGATGGTCTCGCCCGCGCGGCGATCGACCTCCCCGACAACAACGGAGCCCCAGTACCCCCCGGAGATCTTTTATCCCTCACAAATAATCTGTTCAAAAAGTATATTCAGGCCTGCTGGTCACACAACACCACACACCTACACATCATCAAGCCCACACTCTCCAGCTGGCCCTCCTCCAACCAGCACACCCGTCTGAACGAGGTGGTACTCACCAGACTTCGCCTGGGCCACACCGATTTGACACACAATTTTCTTTTTCATAGACCTCACCGCCTTCCACTTTGTAACACATGTCACGTTCGCCTTACTGTCACTCATATCTTACTTGACTGTCCAGCATATGCTCTTCACCGTCGCTATATCATGCAATATGTCGCCAAGATCCACTCACAACTTTCGCTTCAAGCTCTCCTCGGGAATGACCACCCAGAACTACTTGATTTACTCTTTCGCTTCCTCCAGGACACCAAACTCTCCGAACTGATATAAAGCCTCCGTCGCATTTTCCTTTTCCAAGCTAGCCTGATAAAAGATATACGACACGCGCCACACTCCGTACTGGCTGTATGACTCCGCTCCACATCTCTTCTTCTCCGTCGTCGCAAAACACGTCCATATAGGTTATCTCACACTAGGTAGACAGGATCCGATCCAATTTGGCTAATACGGACGGACTTCCTTTTAAATTGCGCTTGGTTTTTTACCCTCGGGTTTTCCAAGCAGCCTGGTTTTCCCCTTTTTAGGGGTTTCCAGGCTTTAACTTAAAACATACACTTACACACACAAGGTCGGGCCCGACGCCCACGACTCGCCCTGGGCGTCGGGCCTCCGCTTCGCTTTTCAGGTCGCAGGTGGGCAGTGGAGCCTCTCCGGAGGTTACGATGCTGCCCACCCTCCAAATGTCCTTCCATTGTCATGAGTGTCTGTATGTATGTATATGTACCTGTATGACATGCGTGTTTCGTCTCTACGCCATATTTCTTGTTTCACGGCGTCTCTCCTTTCTTGACTAGTTGGTATAACCGGATGTCACATAAGCCGGATTAACGTAACTCCTTCTTTAACGTAGCAATCTCTAGCAGATGGCACTTTGCCTCCGCTAAAGATTTAGGGAAAAAAAAAAGAAAAAAAAAAGGAAAAAAGAAAGAAGAAAAAAGAGTGAAAGATCCTTACGATTAGATGCAAGGTGATCAAGCACAGAAGTTGGCCGCCGCCCCATTCCACCCGCCTGCTGCGATTGAATATTGCCACAATATATCCCCTCTCGTATTCTCGGGCATCTACGGGAAGCTCGACCGACCACTAGCTGGTTGTCTGCCGGAACAGCCGGCCGACGCCACTAGCTGGTTGCTCGTCGGAATAGCCGACGCAGCTCCCCTCCCGCTCCCCCTCGGCCTTGCGGCGCCCTCAGGGCACCGTCGGGAAACCGAGTTGTACCGGCGGCCAGCCTCGACTGTTTGTTTCCCAGCCCTCCCCATAGGTTAGAATCGGTCATAGGTAACTTTCTGTTTTAATGGATCGGAGCTAGCGTTCTCTGAGCGTGACTGCCCCCGCCTCTGACCGATTTTCCCAGCCCTCCAAAACTCTGTGTCTTTCTTCCCCTTTTACACGCCAGCTTTCTTCACATCTTTCCTTGCAGCATCCCCTCAGGGTGCCTTTCTTGCTTGCACCCCTTCCGGGCGCCCTTATCCACACATACACTCCACCCTCTCCCCTCTGGTGTAAGTGCACCCGCCCTGCCCCGGTATGCCCGGGAACACCCAGCCCCCCTCGGATGCTGGTGAGCGCCGGACCCGCCCGGGAGCCCGCCTGCCCCCTCCCCGCGATCCCCCTGAAGGGGAGTCACTGATCCTAGTGACTAGGAAGCAGGGGACGTGGGCACGGACGTCCCCATTCGCGATAGCAAGAGAGATTGACCGGTGGACGGGCGGAGTCGCCACCGCCAAGGTCATCAGGTCGGGGGCCCTTCTGATCAGAGTGAGGGAGGTATCCCAAGCGCGATCTCTGCTCAACATGTGCCAATTCCTCGGTGTCGACATCACCACCGAAATTGCCGACAGACTAAACACCACGTACATGACGGCTTATGTCCCCGACCTAGTGGACATCACCGAGGAGGAGCTCCTCACCGAGCTGGTCCCCCAAGGGGTATGCGAGGTCCAGTGGCTCGGCCGCCGACCGGGACCGGTACTGAAGCTCGGCTTCAGGACCATGCACCCCCCCCCGCCCACATCATGGCGGGATACCTGCGGGTCGCACTGCGCCCATGGACACCGCCACCCGCACGTTGCGCGTTTTGCCAACGATATGGGCACCTAGCGAGAGTGTGTCGCGCCCGGTCCCCAGTGTGTGGGCACTGTGCCGAGGGGCACCCGACCGACACCTGCACGAGTAGCGTGCCCTGTTGCGCCGCGTGCCAGGGGCCGCACCCTGCTTCCTCCCCCCGGTGTCCGGCGTGGCAGGAGGCCAAGGAGAAGGTACAGCGCCGCCTCGCTCTGCAGCGCGGTCCTCCACCCCCGCCCACTCCACCCGTATGGAACCGGCCCCAGCTGGCCCCCCTGTGGCCGACCCCAGCGGAGGCGGCCACCCTCATCACGTCCCCATCGCCAGGACCATCGGAGACCAGGCCTTCCACCGCCTGCACTACTCCCCGTCCATCGCCCGGACGACCTGCCTGTGTCGCGGGCCCCAGCTCCGGCCGGCAACCCCTCCGTCATCAGGTCACCCAGCCCACCGAGGCCCAGGCTCCCCCGACGCCGGCCCCTCGCCCCGACCTCGCCGAAGGTCCCACTGCCACCCGGCAAGCCCACGGCCACCAGGCAGGCTCGCCCACTGAAGCACCGACCTACCCAGCACAGCCCCCCCAGGGTCATCTCCCATCCCCACGTCCCCCCTCTCTGGGCACCCAGGGAGATTCGCTCTCCCGGTCCCCGAGCCCGGACCCCACTGGGGATCCAGAGCCCCTCTCAACATCACCAGGGTCGTCCGGCTCCTACGAGACGGACGACCCCATCACGCCCTCACCGCCACACACACGCCTACGAGGGCGTGATCACCACACAACACAACACTAATGCAGACACCCACCACTGAATTCTTGCTCCAATGGAATACGAGGTCCCTCATATCCCATTGGGCAGAATTCAAGGAATATATCATCAGAAATAAACCATTGATTGCCGCCGTTCAGGAGACCCGATGGCGCGACAATGACCCGTATAATTTTAATATCTTTGGTTATTCCCTCTATACCGACAATAGAAATTCCACACCCCGCGGCGGCGGGGTCGCCTTATTTATATCCGACACCCTCCTTCATCGTCAGATCCCCATTGTAAATAACCTAAATTTTATTGCCGTTTCTGTCAAAATTGCACAACTAGAGCTTACTATACTCTCTCTCTATCTCCCACCTTCTCCTACACTATCCTTATCTTCTGTGACCGACCTATTCGGTCTCCTCCCTCACCCCTGTCTGGTGCTGGGAGATTTTAATGCCCACCACCAGGCATGGGGCTGTCACACCACATCACCTCGCGGACACCACATCGAAACACTCCTCAACACCCACAACATGGTCTTTTTAAATGACCAAACACCCACACACAACACCGACATTGCCCCGTTCCGTCCATCTGCCATCGACCTATCTTTGGCCTCGGCCTCCATCTCACCCCTCTTTTCTTGGCATGTACAACCCGACCCCCTCTTTAGCGATCACTTCCCTATTCATATTATGCTTGAACGCTCAGCCCAGGCTAGAGATTATTCATTTCTCCCCCGCTGGAATGTTCGCAAGGCGAAATGGCCATCTTTCTCCCAGGAAATTGACACCGTCTTCCCTCCTCATTCACACCCCCCAATATCAGCTTTTCTTGACACCATATTACTCGCGGCAGAAAATCATGTCCCCCACACTCGTCGCTCCCCGGCCGTCATCACGTGCCGTGGTGGAACGACGAGTGTCAACGCGCCGTCGCTCTGCGGCGGCGGGCTGAGCGAAAATTTCGCAAAAATCTCACCACCCAAAACATGTTAGAAGCCCGCGAGGCTAAAAAACGTTGTCAGCAGATTATCCTTAGCGCCAAAAAATGCAGCTGGCAACTCTATTCAAACTCATTCAACCGTTTTACCCCCATCGGCCAGATTTGGACCAAAATTCGCTCTTTCTCAAATGGCAGATCCCCACACCGCGGATTCCCACAACTGACAATTAATCAACGCAGCATCACAGAACCCTCGGACGTCGCGGAACACTTTGCCACCTATTATGCAGACATCTCCTCAAATACGCAATACTCGCAACAAACCACCGACTTCCTCCAAACCACTCTCGCCACCTGCAACTTTACCTCGGACAACACGGAACCATATAATGCCCCCTTTACTCTCTATGAACTAAATTTATCCCTATCCAAAGTAACAAACACCGCGGCTGGCCCTGACCAATTGGCATACCCCTTCTTCCAAAATTTATCCGACTCCGGCAAAGACAACCTCCTTTCGGCACTAAACCAACTATGGACTGACGGCACCTTTCCCCTCTCCTGGTCTACTAGCACTATCATTCCTATCGCTAAACCTCGCAAACCTCGCGACCTTCCCTCTAGCTATCGACCTATCTCTCTCACTAGTTGTGCCTCTAAACTTTTTGAGCGCATGGTCAATGGACGAATCAGAGTTCACCTTGAAAACAACGAAATTCTCACACCCTTTCAAAGCGGCTTTCGACCCAGACACAGCACCACTGACAACCTCATTCTATTAGTTGACTCGATTCAGCGCGGTTTCATGAAAAAAACATGAAACCGTGGCACTCTTTCTCGATTTAAAATCCGCATTCAATAAAGTACACAGCTCGGCACTCCGAATCAAATTACATCGTATTGGCATCAGAGGCAGAATGGCAAAATTTATCACCAACTTTCTCGCTAATAGAACATTCACCGTCCGCTGCGGCAATATCCATTCTCGGTCCCAAAAATTAGATCAAGGCGTCCCACAAGGCAGCGTGCTATCCCCCACCCTCTTTCTTATCATGATTAACGATGCACTCGCTGACCTCCATCACATAGCCCCCTGTCTAAAATACTCCATTTACGCCGATGATTTGGCCATATGGTGCACGCACCCATCGGCAGACAATGCAAATTATATAATGCAGCGCGCCATGAATCAAATTGATTCCTGGTGCTCCCTCTGGGGACTGCAAATCTCCCCCACCAAATCCGTCACAATGCTTTTCTCCCGGCTCACCACGTACATTCCACCTCTTACACCACTCCGTTACCGCGACCAAATTATCCCTCACCAAACCACCTTCACCTATCTTGGCATCGTACTAGACAAAAGTCTTTGTTTCGGCCCCCATATTGCTTATCTCAAACAACGTTGCGCAAAACGTCTAAATCTCCTGCGCTGCATCTCCGGTCGTGACTGGGGTGCAGACAGGGCCACACTCAACACAATGTATATTACTCTGATTCGCTCAATCCTGGAATACAATGCGTTTATCTTCGATAATATATCCCCTTCACACATCACAACACTTGAACGCATACAGAATAACGCAATTCGCCTCATCACCGGAGCACACCGCACCACGCCCATCACTAGTCTCCGGGCTGAGGCCCACCTCCCCAGCTTACAACACCGCAGAATACTTCAACTAGTCAGATACCACTTTCGCACCACAACACAGCACAACCACCCTGCCACCCTCGCACTCTCTAATCCTCCCGTTCGACGTACATATAATAGGAACAAATACAATATTGCCATACATTTAGACCATGTCCTCACATTCGCACTCAAATTCCCCAACGTAATCCCCGACAAATTGCCTCCTCTAATCCCGTTTTGGCACATGAAACACCCCAAACTTGAGTATCTCTTTCGGGAAAACAAAAACCTGCTCACCCCCATCGAAGTCCAAATTAGATTCTTTGAATATCAAGAGGCCCACCCACAACACACCTTCTTCTACACGGACGGCTCACGTACCAGCAATGGTACGGGAGCCGCCTGGTGCGGTGGGCCCGACACTGGTCAAACCAAATTAACACTTCACCATTCGGTATACACAGCAGAACTAGTCGCCATACTCACTTGCCTACAACACATCATTGCGCAACGCATTACTACCCCTACTACAATATGCACTGACTCACGATCCTCCGTGGACGCCCTCGCCTCAATACACAACACCACACACCCCACGCTCCACGCCATCCGACACCTCTACAATGCCAACCACGCACACCTTCCACTCACACTGCTCTGGATCCCTGGACATAGGGGCATCCCGGGAAATGAACGGGTGGATGGTCTCGCCCGCGCGGCGATCGACCTCCCCGATAACAACGGAGCCCCAGTACCCCCCGGAGATCTTTTATCCCTCACAAATAATCTGTTCAAAAAGTATATTCAGGCCTGCTGGTCACACAACACCACACACCTACACACCATCAAGCCCACACTCTCCAGCTGGCCCTCCTCCAACCGGCACACCCGTCTGAACGAGGTGGTACTCGCCAGACTTCGCCTGGGACACACCAATTTGACACACAATTATATTTTTCATAGACCTCACCGCCTTCCACTTTGTAACACATGTCAAGTACGCCTTACTGTCACTCATATCTTACTTGACTGTCCAGCATATGCTCTTCACCGTCGCTATATCATGCAATATGTCGCCAAGATCCACTCACAACTTTCGCTTCAAGCTCTCCTCGGGAATGACCACCCGGAACTACTTGATTTACTCTTTCGCTTCCTCCAGGACACCAAACTCTCCGAACTGATATAAAGCCTCCGTCGCATGTTTCCGTTTCCAAGCTAGCCTGATACAAGTTATAAGGCACGCGCCACACTCCGTACTGGCTGTATGACTCCGCTCCACATCTCTTCCTCTCCGTCGTCGCAAAACACATACATATAGGTTATCTCACACTAGGTAGACAGGATCCGATCCAATTTGGCTAATACGGACGGACTTCCTTTTAAATTGCGCTTGGTTTTTTACCCTCGGGTTTTCCAAGCAGCCTGGTTTTCCCCTTTTTAGGGGTTTCCAGGCTTTAACTTAAAACATACACTTACACACACAAGGTCGGGCCCGACGCCCACGACTCGCCCTGGGCGTCGGGCCTCCGCTTCGCTTTTCAGGTCGCAGGTGGGCAGTGGAGCCTCTCCGGAGGTTACGATGCTGCCCACCCTCCAAATGTCCTTCCATTGTCATGAGTGTCTGTATGTATGTATATGTACCTGTATGACATGCGTGTATCGTCTCTACGCCATATTTTTTGTTTGACGGCGTCTCTCCTTTCTTGACTACTTGATATAACCGGATGCCACATAAGCCGGATTAACGTAACTCCTTCTTTAACGTAGCAATCTCTAGCAGATGGCACTTTGCCTCAGCTAAAGATTTAGGGCAAAAAAAAGAAAAAAAAATGCTCCTACTGCTCACACCACCTTCCCTGCCCAACAACAGAAACACCTAAATTTCATGGGCTGGATTTTACATTGGAGGGCTAAACCCCTTTCGGTGATTAAGGCTCAAAGTTCACACATACCAGATAGAGTGGCGTGGCTAGTGCCGTACCTAGTATTTGCATGCGGGGGCGAACGGATTTCGAGGTGGCTCAAGCAACACCCATAAAAATAGTCGCCGGATATGCTTCCGGAATGGCCGGCAAGTTTTCGAAAACCCCAATGCTGATGCACTACCTTTGGGACCATAGTAAAATTTTGCCGTGCCCGACGTGACTTTTTCGTGGCACCTCCCTAACTTTTTGTTAGCCAGGGTTAATTTTCAACCGCATGTCTGTAAATATATATATATATATATATATATATATATATATATATAACTGTTGCAACACAATTCCTCCACCACTCGGTGCAGGGGCGTGAACAAAGGTGGGGGCACTGGGGCATGCACCTCCCAGGCTCCCATGGGAAGGTGTTATCCCTTCGGCTAGGAAAAGGTAACGGCAACATTATATTTAGGCTACCGGCGGAGGTACCGATACTGATTGGAACGTCACGCCCTTATCACCGTTAGTCAAAATCACTGGCTGGCAGACATGTGCAGATACGGAACCTGCAGCAGGTTTTCATTTTTTTTTGTCCCATTTTTCATTCATATCTGTCTAGACCAGGGGTGTTCTTTGATATAATTTTGAGTGTTGGCTCTGTCCCAAATAATTTAAACTTTTAACATCGGGTACCATGGGGTGTGCATCCCATCGATTTGGGGCTTCCAATTACCTTCATGGATTTTTCGCCCCACTAATTTTCAGAAATGAACACCCGTGATCGAGATATGTGTATATGTGTATATATATATATATATATATATATATATATATATATATGGCTAAGGCTCACGAAATGGTATATATATATATATATATATATATATATATATATATATATATATATATATATATATATATATATATATATATATATATATATATATATATATATATATATATATATATATCTATATATACACAGATATATCCATATAGATATATATATATATACACACATATATATATATATATATATATATATATATATATATATATATATATATATATATATATATATATATATATATATATATATATATATATTTATAGATATATATATATATATATATATAGATTATATATATATATATATATATATATATATATATATATATATATATATATAATGTATAATGTAATATAATGTTGCCGTTACCTTTTCCTGGCCGAAGGGGTAACACCGGGGGGGGCAAGTTGTTCCGGGTCTGTGACGTAGCCAAGGCGATACTCGGCCGCACTTTGCGTGCGTCTCAAGCCAAAATAGCCAATATTTTCCACGACTTTACGCAGACAATTTTTATTGTATGTAGGCAAATTTGATACCATGCGAATTCCTGAAGAATTCTACATACGAATCCGGATCGTTTTTACTTGTATCACCCCGAAAAAGTATGTTTCCTTGCCGGTAAACGAGGACATTACACAAAACCGGCCGGCCGACTCCCGGAGGGCGGGGCCTAAGTCGTTGCCATGACGACCGGCTGGCCCTCAAGGCCGGTCGTGCGTCGAGCTTCGGCAGAAAAGGAAGCTGCTGTTAAATGAAATTGAACGTTCTTTCTCATTCTTTGTACCCTTTTTCATGTCATCCTTTGCTTTCTCGTGTCAGCTGAATACAGGAGAAAGTAAAGCATGCCACAGCACCATATGCTCTTTTCTAATGAAAATTATAGCAAAATAAGACAAATGAAGGACATGAAATTTTTGCCGCGGTTGCGGCACTATATCACCAATTGCCAGGAATCTGCTAGATTTGGAATATTCTACTATAGGATTCTATAATCCGCCAGATGTCCGCCATATTCTAGTAGTATATCGCATATTATAGCTGTGACGTCACCAAGGCACAGTATATACTAGATCTGAGAATATACTAAACTTGGGTGTACCCGTTCTTTAATATACTCTGGGTAACACCTTCCCATGGGAGCCTGGGAGGTACATGCCCCAGTGCCCCCACCTTTGTTCACGCCCCTGCACCGAGTGGTGGAGGAATTGTGTTGCAACAGTTATATCTTATTTGCTCCTACCCCTCCCTCCCACCAGTGATCTTCAGTTGGCCTGTCTCATCATACTGCTACTACCAGTGGCACCGCGTGATACCTGCGGCGCTTAACATGAATTCAGCCAGCGTTAATCCAAGCAAAAAGTACTCATGGTAGTGAAATATATAGCTCATAATCGTGGACAAGATTCTTCAAGCTTTCAAATGAATCCGATTTTGTCCCATTTTGATGATATTAAAGATCGGAAATATGGTGTAGAAAACACAGAAGTTTGGCTGGAGCGCCTACGGGACTGAGCAAATGTCCAGCCTATGTGACGTCACCGATTGCCAAACCATATTGGAGAGGCCCGAGTCGTGTATGCGCTTATGCTTAGTGTTTGTATTTTATGCAAGTTTGCAGTGGTTGGAAACGTTGTCCACCGTGAAGAAGGTTGAAAAGTCAAACTTGATTAGTTTGAGGTACGAATGGCTTCCTAACCAGTGGAATTTGAACGTGTTATTGCTGCATGTGCTAACCTCATCATCGTTGGCGCTAGGCGTGGTCGCCCCATTGGGTGGGCTTCTCTCACCTCTCACCTGGTTCTCTCACCTGTTTGGCTCCCCATATACTCAAGCATCACTCACCCAGAGATGAGTTCCATGCCCGATGAGGGGAGCCCGTATCTGCAGGTACGCCAGTCCCCTAGATTAAATAAAAATATGGTTATCAGATAGACAGGGCAAGAAACAGGAAGTGGAAAATGTACCTTAAGCAGAATTTGTATGCTTAGAGTAGCCACTACATCTGCTAATATGTTGTCAGCCAAGATTTCTGAAATAGATAATATAGAGATTGAATATAGAGATTGCATACAGAGATTGAGTAGAGATATATAGAGATCTCTATATTCTAAATATAGAGAAGTAAAGCTACTCTTCAAGTTTGATTAGTATATTATCATGTTTAATCTATTCAGTATATTCGTACAACAATGCAGAGATTGGTAAATTTCCAGAAACAGGTAAAATGTGATTTTTTGGAATTTTTTTTTGAATACAGGGTATTTTAACATAAAAATCATGATGCGACCACTCATTTTCTCCACAAATGATTACTTTTAAGTCAGCGACGGTTGATGACGTCATATACATTAAGTCGGGGGAAGAAAAAAAACCTAACCTAACCTAACCTAGACTAAGATAACAGCATAATATATAAAATATATTATATCATAATATAATCTAACCTAACCTAACCTAACCAGAAAACCAGAATCATCTGAAACAAATTTTTCCACCATGACGTCATCAAATATATTGAAAATAAAATAATACAGCATTGCAAGAAATTTCCGGCCCTTATCGACGGTTGCTGGCACGACGTGTTGCGAGTGTTCATTCTCGGAGATAATGTCGAATTAAGGCAGAAACAAGGTTTTCGATGACAGAGTATTAAATCAAGTGCATGAAGTGTTGAATGTCTTCTTTATCACGTCTGTGACACACCAGGTACGGATAATTATAGGCAATGTGCTATGTTTGCAGAGTGAAGATTATGGTTGTGTATTTGTTTGCCAACTGAAAAATAATTATTTGCGGAGAAAATGAGTGGTCGCATCATGATTTTTACATTAAAATACCCTGTATTAAAAAAAAAATTAATAAAATCGCATTTTACCTAGATCTGGAATAATACCCAGAGATTTGAGTGCAGTGCAGCTTTAAATGCACCCAGGTCCATTAAGGCTACTACATCATCAGGAAATGAGTTCCAGGTGGCACAGCATCTGAGGCTAAAAATATATTCCTACAATCCACTGATTGGCTCACGCCTGTGAGCCAATTTCAGCGAGTGTCCATATGTGTTCACCAATGGTGCCAGCACAAACATGTCAGGGATCTTAATGGCAGAATGGCCATGCAAAATCTTCCAACATTTGATAATGTCTGCTCGAATCAGTCTACCTTTCACTGAGTACAGACCTAGTTTCTGTAATCTGGCACCATAGTCCAGACCTTCCATCCCCTCTATGTTTCGTGTCCACCTTCTCGGTACTGATTCTAGTCGCCTTAAATCAGCTATGTAACCTGTATTCCAAACACACGATGCAAACTCCAAAAGAGGCCTGACATGAGTAATGTATAGGGTTTTCATAAATTCAGGAGAATGACATGTAGTGGCTACTCTAAGAATACAAATTCTGCTTAAGGTACACTTTCCAGTTCCTGTGTCTTGCCCTGACTATCTGATAACAATATTTTCCTTAATCTAGGGGACTGGCATACCTGCAGATACGGGCTCCCCTCATCGGGCACGGAACTCATCTCTGGGTGAGTGATGCTTGAGTATATGGGGAGCCAACCAGGTGAGAGACACAAAGTAGAACTTAGTAGGTTGCTGGCCAGACTTCCAGCTTTCTGTACTATACCAGCAATGTGTTGATGGAAACACAAGTTTTTATATACTGTGATGCCTGGGTCAGTATGCATCTCAACAAAGCTTACCTGGAATCCATCTAGGTAATAATGTGCATAAGGGCCAATATTTTTCCAGTCATATGAGCCACAGTGTGCTTTGAGAACTGCACATTTCTTGGAGTTCATTGCTAGTCCCATGACTTGGCAGTACTAACCAGTGCATCAATGTCTTTTTGGCCTTGTGAAATGCCAGCCAGCAGGTCTGTGACATATTTGTACTTCAGTTTCATGTATATGTTAAGGTCATCTGCAAAAACCTTGAACTGGGAGTGTATACCATGAGGTGCATAATTCACATAAATCAAGAATAACACAGGACCTAGTACAGAGCCCTGAGGTACTCCACTTAGAACATTCTTTGGTTTGCTGGAAGAGCCAGAGACAAGCACTTCACAATTTCCCTCACACAGAGAAAACTGGATCCAGGTGAGGATTATTTCTGAAATTCCCAGAGCTCTCAGTTTTGTTAGTAGCAGCACATGATTAACAACATCAAATGCCTTTGAAAAATCAAAGAAAATTACATCCACCATATAGCCCTCATCTAGCCAGGTAGAGACAGTCTCATATGTTAGCAGTAGTTGATCCTCTATGGAACGTCCACGACGGAACCCAAATTGTCCTTGGTTCAGCAAGTGATGGACCTCCAAATATTGTGAGCTTCTCAACAATAAAATGTTCCAGAATTTTACATGGGACAGAAGTAAGACTCACTGGGCGATAATTTAGTGGATCATGCCTTGAACCCTTTTTAAAAATGGGAATAACTTGTTAAGTTTTCCAACTATCAGGAAGACTTCCAGAAGAAAGAGATGAGTTAAAAATTAAGAAAAATGGTTTTACTAGCTCCTCACTGCAAGATACAATTAACCAGTGTTGGAAAAACTGGCATTTGTTGGTGTTATGCATACCAATAAATTTTGTACTCCATGATTGTGACTGGACAAAATGAAATATTTTGTACTCCAGAAGGGAAAAGGAAGAACAACATTGTTTGGTTGAGTTCTACCACTCTAAGTCCATACCTGAAAACAACTAGCAGTTTCAGCAGTCCGTATGCGCCCACTCACCAACAATCCCTGTCAACCATAACAAAACTTTGAAATGCGTACAGCCTGTATAGCATGCCATACCACATGTTTCTCGGTGTTGCGCTAAAAACGTCTCCGCTGTCCAGTTACAACTGGCGGCATGTGACGTCATGTGAGAAGATCCTACTTTTGTGTCAATATCGTCAATATTTAATTCAATATTTATTCAATATTTATCAATATTTATTGTTATATATTATGCATTTATATTAATAAACATTTATTCAATATTTATTATTCTGAGTGATCGGCAAGAAGTACAAATATCCCTAGTTGGCAAAACTGGCGGTACTTGGTATCGCCGGAGTAAATATTTCAGGCCTCGTTTGGCAATTAAGATGCTTTGAATGCGCAATCGAAGGTCATTTTGTTAAAGAGACAACTTTTTTAGACACCATGAGCCTGTTCAATGCAAAAAAGTCACTTTATATTTCCTCAAAGTGGCTTTGGAGCAATGAAGTTCTCCGAGGTGACAACACCAAGAAACCAATGCCATTTGTGAACTTATGAATGACTGTCCAATAATATTTTTGAAATCTGTGCTAAGATAAATTGTGTGCCTTGAAATATAACTGCATTTGGAGTTCATCAGTGTCGGTGAAGGGTCTGTAATACCTGTTCCAATCTTACTCCGACCCATCTGTTGCCGGCCCGGTGATCCGCCGTAGTTCTACCGCTGGGGTAAGCGAATCGGACCCGGCTCTATTTTCCAGTACATCTTTGACATAACTGTTGGGAAGGACGGGCTGATGGAGTTGGTGAGTGTTTGTGGTTTGATTATTTTTAGGTTTGTGGTGTGGGTACCCAAATGTGTACTGGCAGTGATAGCTAAGTGTGCCCATTCAGTTTCACTCTCTGTCGATTGTCATCATGAGATGTGAACTCGTATTTCCATAAGTTTGGATCACACTGGCGAGTGTGGCAGGAAGTGGCGCACGATAGAGACCATTGTTCAGAGAAGTAGGGGTTGGCTGTGGTGTTTGCCACGCCTGGTTTTTCTCCCCTGTTGTAAATAGATCAGCCAGAAGGTTTTGTTTGCCTGGTGCAGAGGTTGGTGGTGAAGGTGGAATGGTGTAAAGCCTTGGCTCGGCGGTTGTCATGGGTTTCGATTCCTCGTGGTGCCCGCCATCCCTCCCAGGGTTCACTGATGGGGCCACCCCCAGTTAATTGTATCTTGCTGTGAGGAGCTTGTAAAACCATTTTCATCATTTTAAACTCATCTTTCTACTGGAAGTCTTCCTGATAGTTAGAAAACCTCACAAGTTATTCCCATTTTTAAAAAGGGTTCAAGGCATGATGCACTACATTATTGCCCAGTGAGTCTTACTTGTGTCCCATGTAAAATTCTGGTGTGGTAAAACGTGTAATTGTTCAGCATGTAACAGCATGAAATGCTAACATTGATTTGTAATTCCATTAAAGCAATGCTACCTAATTATGGACAACTCCTCATTTTTTTACTGCAGCAAAATTTTGGACATGGATGTTTGCCAAGATGTTTATGCATACAACAATGCTAACATTAGTTTTCAGCCCCATTAAAACAAGGTTAATTGTTGGCAAGTGCATTGCTATTTTTGTATTCCAGCTCGACATTTTGTACTCCAGTTAAAAATTATGTACTCCACTACCAAGAAAAAAATATGGAAATCCTACACTGCAATTAACTGAGGGTGGACCCCATCAGAGCCCATGCTGGAGGATCCATCAACCTGACTAAAAATTCTGAGCACATCAGCTTCAGTAATATCAATGCTCTGCAGCACTGTTTCTGTAGTTTGGTGTGGGGCTGGGTTTGCAAGTCTACCTTTGCTGAGGAAAATGCCTGCAAATATCTCAGCCATTTCCTGGCAGTCACTTGTTAGTCCATCAGTTGGTTTCCCCCTCAATGGCCCCAGGGATGTTCTGCCAATTTTCTGGTGTCGTATGTAAGAATGAAATTCCTTGGAATATGGTTTGTGAATTAATGACAATTCATACTTGATCTGAAAGTGAATACTAAAGTTTCTATGCTGTCCGTTTAAATATTGCAATGATCTCAGTGAAAGACCTGCCTGTGAAGACTGTCTCCCAAATTGGTTTCTGTCCTGTTTGTATTTTATCCATGCATCCTTTCACCTGCTTAATAGACTTTGAGGAGGTCTAGTTGGCCATGCAGGATGCGCCTTTGGCACAACTCTGGGTATGTATAAATTTGTAAGAGCTGATAATATTTCTAGGAACCTTGTGTACATCCCACTAGTGTCTAAATACTGAAACTCAAGGCTCCAGTCATATTCGGACAGACGGTCCTTAATAGCTGAGTAATTCCCTATGTACCAACACCTTTTCAGTGACTGACCCTTTCAGTGACAGTGTAAGAATGGCAGATAATGTAGCATAATATAAAATATATTATATCATGTTATAGTCTAGCCTAACCTGGCCGGAAAACCAGAATCGTCTGAAACATTTTTTTTTGTCCATGACATTAAATGTATTAAAAATAAAATAATACAGCATCGCAAGGAACTTCCGGCCTTGGCTGCGGACGCGTGGGGCTGCGAGCATTCATTCTCGGAAATAAATGTCGAAGTAAGGCAGAAACATAAGGTTTTTGATGTCAAAGAGTATTAAATAGAGTGCACGAAGTGTTGAATTTCTTCTTTATCACGTCTGTGACATGCCAGGTACGGATAATTATTATGCGATGTGCTATATTTGCAGTGAAGATTATGATCATGTATTTGTTTGCCAACTGAAAAGTAATCTTTTGCTGAGAAAATTAGTGGTCACATCGTCATTTTTACGTTAAAATACCATGTATTTAAAAAAAATCGCATCTTACCTAGATCGAAATATTTACCGATTTGTTTACCTTAGCAAGGGAGTATTATTGTTTCAAAGTATTCATGAGACAGGTTTTGCACACATTTTACCTTAGTGAAGTAGGCAATGCAGCAGGCTTTACCACCTTCAAGGAGTGGCAAAAGTGCATTTGCAGAAGAACTGAATGGTCATGTCATGTTAATCACATTCATAAACATTGCATTTGAAAAAGAAATTCCAAGAATGCAAAAATTACCATGAGGCACATTTTTTTCTCGCTAAGGTATGTCAGGTTTTTGAAGCTGAATATTTTCCAGATTTTTTTTAAAAGAATTTGTATTCTTATATGGGTGGTTAAGCTAGGTTTGGGTAGGTTGTCACAGTTTTCTTTTTTAACCTTTCGTTTTATGCTTTATTACATAACTCAAAGCCCATTTTTGGTGTTATTTTGCCTGCCAACTGAAACATAAACACCGGCAGAGGAAATCAGTGGTCATATGTTAACCACATTCATAAACATTGCATTGGAAGAAGAAGTTACAAGAATTCAAAAACTACATCAAAGCACAATTTTACTGGCAAAGGAAGGAGGGCATTGATGTATGCAATACTTGGATAATGTTGATGCCTATCCAGTGACTGCTGTATACAGCAATGCTATGCAATGCTATATATAGCATTGCAAAGTTGTGTCCAGTATGGGTGCTTCTCAAGGCATGATGACACAAGTCTACCATGTGGCTCACGCTGATTTTTCCTGTTGGTTGTGGGTAGACTAAGCCCTTAGTTTTCCTCATTACACAGGAGACATTTGACTGTACATGCATTATTGTAAAGGCCAGCAGATATATTTATCACTCAACAAATGAAGATTAACTTAATGTGTGCAGAATATAACTATTTGTTCAGTACATGTCTGGACACCCAAGCATCACCACCATGCCATTGTTTCTGTGTAGGCTAGCACCTGCTTATCCAGATGTTTTTTTGCCACAGCTATTTGTATGTCATAATCTTAGTTGTGTCCTTCAGTGTGGTCACGAAGAAAAACTGGCCACACCCTGCATGACATCACCCTGGCTCATGCTGTGACGCTGTGTAGTACTTTGCTGTGTACTTTGACTCGATCTTGATCGCAAGCACCATGGTTTGCAGGCCAGCTCGCGCACCATGTCGAAAAACACAGCAAGTTCTGCGTTTCGCAAGATCGACGTGGACCAGTACAACGAGGACCTGTACCGGGAGGACGACGCGCCGACCGACGGCCCTGCGGCGCCTGCCGGCCCTGACGAGGCGCACCTGCAGCAGCTGCTGGCCGCCGGCAAACTGGCGGATGCGCTGCAGTACGTGCTGCAGCAGGCGCCGGCCGGCAGCCGCAGTCAGCCGGCCAAAGACGCGGCACTGCAGGCCGTCATGCGCGTGCTCACCGCGTTCCGCACTGCCGAAATGGAGCCGGCGGCGCGCGCGCTCAGCACCGACCAGGTGGACCTGCTGATGAAGTACGTGTACCGCGGCTTCGAGGTGCCCTGTGATGGCAGCAGTGGCCAGCTGCTGGCCTGGCACGAGAAACTCTACAGCGTCGGCGGCGTCGGCTCCATCGTGCGCGTGCTCACCGATCGCAAGCGGGTGTGAGCGCCTGACTGCTGTGAGTAGGGCAGAGGGCACGGCTGAGTGTTCGTCACGACCTCGCCAGAAAACTGGGTGGCCGGCGGCACGTCCGAGTGGTCATTGCGTGCTGGTGCGTCGGGAGCATGTTGGCAGATTGATCATTGTTCAGCAGTGTCCCACGTTTACCAAATTTGGATGCAAATGGCACCCAGCTAGGAATAGCTGTCCACTTGGACTTCCCAATATCATGAATAGCTTTCCCACTTCCATTTTTCCCCTGCTCCTATACCCCAAATGGTAATCAGGTATCTAGGAATGACATATTAAAATGTTGATGCCATGGATTTGAAGATGTGCTGGTTCTTGGCTGGAAAGCCATAGTTTATTCTGAAATATTTACCCCACATTAACCACTCTGCCAAGGAGTTCTGAACTAAAATAGCCAGCCAAATATATTTCACTTTGCCTCAGTTTTAGTCTTCCACTCTTATGCTACATATTTCAATATAATTATCCTGTATGACACCTGGGCTCAAAGTAAATTGGGGTGGGCGCTGTATGACCAACGCAGTCGATGCGCCACTAAACCCAAATAGCAACAACAAAGTAGATGGGGAAGCTATTGTTTAGCTTTTCATTCGTCCGAATGTTCATTGGCTGTGTTGCATAGGAGACGGGGATTGTATTTATAGCACCCATCGCATTCTAAAGGCCATCTTTGATGAGAGTAATGTGATGTGTGATGAGTAAAGTAATGAGCAATGAAAAACTTGCATCACCTTATTTGCATGACCAGTTACATGCGCACTGATTTGTTGTGTATTTTCGGTTGGTACAGTGTCAGTATATCTACACAGTGTTGAGCTCCTCTCGGTGTGTCTCCGGCTTCGTAACGTGTCACACCACGCAATTGTGTGCCCGTCTGGTGGCCGCGGTTGTCCAGGGTCGTTATCGCTGACGGATTGTGGTGCGTCACGCCGGAACTGAGGAGACCGTGTCGGCTGTCACCGCCCTCGTCCGCCGACCCACATGGCGGGCCGTGCTCGTTTCGCCAGATGTTGGGCGTAAATGTACAGTGCGCCACACTTGACACGACACGTCAGTAGACGCCGGTCAGCCGTGTCCCTGTGTCACTGAACAATGTGGTAGAGGACAGGTGGGTTGCTCGGCTGCAGATTTGGTGGCGAAGACCGCACGTCGCCCGGTGACGCGCCGTGACCCGCCCTCACCTGTGACGCGCCGTGACCCGCCCTCACCTGTGACGCGCCGTGACCAGCCCACACCCTGTGACGCGCCGTGACCCGCCCTCACCTGTGACGCGCCGTGACCCGCCCTCACCCTGTGACGCGCCGTGACCCGCCCTCGCCTGTGACGCGCCGTGACCCGCCCTCACCCTGTGACGCGCCGTGACCCGCCCTCACCTGTGACGCGCCGTGACCCGCCCTCACCCTGTGACGCGCCGTGACCCGCCCTCACCTGTGACGCGCCGTGACCCGCCCTCACCCTGTGACGCGCCGTGACCCGCCCTCGCCTGTGACGCGCCGTGACCCGCCCTCACCCAGTGACGCGCCGTGACCCGCCCTCACCCGGTGACGCGCCGTGACCCGCCCTCACCCTGTGACGCGCCGTGACCCGCCCTCACCCTGTGACGCGCCGTGACCCGCCCTCACCCAGTGACGCGCCGTGACCCGCCCTCACCCAGTGACGCGCCGTGACCCGCCCTCACCCGGTGACGCGCCGTGACCCGCCCTCACCCTGTGACGCGCCGTGACCCGCCCTCACCCAGTGACGCGCCGTGACCCGCCCTCGCCTGTGACGCGCCGTGACCCGCCCTCACCTCACACGTGTCTGTTGTCTTCAGATGTGTGGTAAGCCGGAGCCTGGGCTGGACGGCGGCGGGATGGCGCTGTCGTCTGTCGCACTAGGCTCGGGTGGCTAATAGTCACGCCCGAACAGACTGGCGGTGTGAGATCCGACCGCTCCGCCAGACCCGTCCGCTGGGCGGTCACTTGCGGGCCATCAAGTGCCGGAAAACTGGTGGCGAGACGGTACCGGCGGCGTCCCGCGCTGCCAGAATATCGTACGACCAGGTCTGGTGGACCTTGGACTGTCCGGAGCATTGGTGAGATCAGAGTGCTCGCGCCAGCCGAGAGGTCTGGTGTGATCATTGTGCTCACGCCAGCCGAGAGGTTGGGTGTGATCAGAGTGTTCGTGTCAGCCCAGAGGTCTGATATCATCAGAATGCTCGCGTGATGCTGGGTCCGGCCTGGCATTCAACCTGTCGTTATTGCTGCAATTGTTATCTTATGATGTCGCTTCTAATGAGTATATCAGTAATGATGATTTCGTGACTTTTATACGATACACGATTTATTTCGGATGGTGCTTTTTACTTTCTGCCTTCTCAGTTCAACCTCAGAACCATATGGATGTACTTGGGCAGTGTATCAAAATGGTCGGTCCGAAGTCGGTTTTCAATACGAAATAATGATGAAATAGCAGATGCACATATAGGGACACATTTCGCACGGAAGGTTGTTAAAAGTCCAAAATGCAATTTAAGCTTTCGATCGTAACCTGAGCGTAGCATAAAATGTCCCAGAAGTGAAGGGTCCCTGTTAATCTGTACATCTCCCATTTGAAGGGAATGCTAAAGTCCATTTCCGTAGATCATGACGACCTGAGATGTAAGTACATACAAAATGATTTTCCTCAATATACGAGTATCCTTTTGTTACATTCGGTTTCGGTACTACTTGTGACAGCGATTGTGTGAACCTTCCGGCAGAGTCTTGCGATTCGGCTCAGTCGCACGGCTGGCGACCGTTCGCTGCCTCGTGCTACCACCCCTGTCACGTGCTGCCTCGTGCTACCATCCCTGTCACGTGCTGCCTCGTACTACCACCCCTGTCACGTGCTGCCGCGTGCTGCCTCGTGCTACCACCCCTGTCACGTGATGACAGACAGTCGCAAGATGGACGCCAGAGATCCCTTGACAGATCCAGTACCAGGGTAGCTCATTTTCATGCATAATTTCCATGTGGCTGGATTACGAATGGTGAGCGCGCCAAGGCAAGACCAGTAATGCGAGTCGTTGCCCAGTTTTCTTCTGTAATTTCACGGAGCATTGCAGTTGTATTGCTGGAACAAAGCCCAAAAACGACCAAAACGAAGCGAAAGTTCACACGGAATCCACAGAGCTGAACACTTGTCGCAAGTTTAATTAAAGCGTGACAAGTATGGAACTTTCGTTGTCAAACAGCACCAATCAGCATTCCAGGGACAAAAGAAGAATATCTTTCTGGACATGGTAATGCTTGTCAAATCGTGGTGCTGATTCCAACCAGAATGCCTTGGTAAAAATTCGACACTGCCGACCGTTGTGGCGGAAGTGGTTAACAGGTGATAGACAGGTGTATACACATGGAGATGGGAAACGTAGCACCTCTTCACGACGATGCTTTCCATGCAGTATCAAAGGATTCACATTGGGGCGGGGATGGCCGAGTGGTTAAGATGTTGGGCTCTGGGTGCCAAAGGTCCCGGGTTCAACACTCGCACCGCTCCGTCATTCCCAATCCCGCGGCCCACCAGTGAAACAGTGTGGGCGATGCCATTAGCCGTAAACATGCATAAAGTGCGTCGTGAACCATCCAATAAACAAACAAAAGGATTCACGGCACACGGTCGTCAAAAATGTGGTCGTTGACGTCGCCGAGGTGAGGATGGTGGTTTGCGTTCCCCCAACCTCGTGAAAGTTCAAATTACTGGTACTACACCGCTGAATGGACCAGATCTACCTGAAAACTCTCGTCCCAACCCCGCCCCCTATCCCAAGCCCATGGCAACGTACATGAATGTGATGACTGAAGCTAGCAGCGGCCACAGCAGACGACTCCAGCAACCAGCAGCTATGTCAGCTAGGTTAGTGTTATGGGACAGATGTCGGTAGCTATACATGATAAGGTATTTAAAAACAATTGACAGATGAATACATGACTATAAATTTACACCACGACACGGATTTAGTTACAATCGGTGCTTGTTGCTGTTGCGATGACACGGTTCTAGCACCAAGCACCGATTGTAACTAAATTCATGCCATGGAGTACATTTATATTGTCATGCATCCATCCGAGGCTTGTTTTCCAACACCTGATCATGCATAGCTACATAAATCAGTAATGTTGTATAAAATAGCAGTAGTTCAAGGGGGCAGAGTGGTAGCCCATCCAGAGATGAAAGAGCTACTCAACATAAAAAGCTAAAGCTGGTTACGGAACATATATTAAGTGTATGATGTTTAATGCTCAGAGTATTTGATCCAAATTTGATGAGTTCAAGTGTTATGTTGCTGAGGAGGAACCAGATTTTGTTTGCATTACTGAGGCATGGGTCAGTGAGGGGTATTTTGGGGATAACTTGCAGGACTATGAGATCCAGGGATACAATATGTTTTCGTGCAATAGGGGTCCAGCAGTGGAAGGCGGTTGTGTAATGCTCTATGTGAATAGCTTATTCAGTTCTAAAAAAATAGCAGATTGGGTAAAAAATGTGTATGGAGTCCATTTGGCTTGATGTCGCTGTGGGAAAAGGCAACAGCAATACACTGAGCTTTGTACCGATCAGGAACCTGGCCACATTCTCAGCAACTGGAGCTCGATAAGGTGATTTGGCGAGGAAATCAGTAGAAACTTTCGGAGGAAATGCCTTATTCTTGGTGACTTTAATCTAAAAGAATATGAAAATGTTGGTGTTGGCTCCCCATCGTGCAAGTTGTTTAGGAAATGCATTAAAGAGGACCTGTTATTACACTTACACCAGTTTGTAACGGAGCCAACTAGGCAGGGCTCATTCTTGGACCTTATCTTCTCAGATTTAAGTGATTTAGTTCAAGACTTGACTGTAGGAGAAACTCTGGGAAGAAGTGACCATAACAGTGAGATTCAAGGCACAAGTAGAGGGCACAATCAAGGATAATTTGGCAAAGGTTACTAATTTTAACAGGGCAGACTTTGACTGCATGAGAACGGCTTTAAGCGAATAAAAATTATCCAATTTAAATGCCTGTGAAATGTGGGAAAAGTTCAAATCTTACTTGAGGGAAATTCAGATTAGACATGTCCCCCAAAAGCAAAGGCACAGAAGAAGGGTAGGAAAGCCAGCATGGCTTACGCCAAATTTGATAAAAGTAATTGAGGCTAAGAAAGATGCATTTAGAGTGTTTAAGGAAGCTTCAAATATCGTAAATCTAAGGTCGTATCAAAAAGCTAGAGACGCTGTGATGCAGAAAGCCAGAGCAGCAAAGCGAGCAAAAAATTGGATTTGGCTAGGAACTGTAATTGGGACAGCAAAAAGTTCTTTAGTCTTTCCAAGCTGAGTAAAGTTTCTAGCACAATTTGTCAACTGGAAGTAAATGGGACTGTATTGAGTGAGGATGGTGAGATGGTTGAGGAGCTAAGCAAGCAGTTTAAATCAGTGTTTACATTGGAGGATATTACTAATCTGCCAACCATACACCACAGTTCAGTGACAGGTGATCGGATAAACGATGTTGATTTCATTGATAGTGATGTTGTTTTCAATCATATCAGGAAAATAAAACCAAACAAAGCAGCAGGACCTGATTAAATGTATGCTAGGGCATTACGGGAAGCTGAAAAGGAACTGGCAAATCCACTTAGTATAATATTTTGTAGATCAGTTTCACAACATAAAATTCCGACAGATTGGAAAAGGGCAAATGTAGTTCCTATTTTCAAGAAAGGAGAAAGAGGGAAAGTTGAAAACTATAGGCCAGTAAGCCTCACATCCCTAGTTAGTTAGTTATTTGGGCTTCAGGGCGCTTCGACCAGAATTGATCATTCACGTCCAGCCCCACATCCCTAGTATGCAAGGTACTCGAATCAATTATCAAGGATATAATAGTTAGCTTTCTGGAAGGAAGCAGATTGATTCAAGATACTCAACATGGGTTTCGAAAAGGGCGATCGTGTCTCACAAATCTCTTGGACTTTTTGAATTTCGCTACAGAACAATTTGATCAGGGAAATCAGTTTGTTGTAGCATATTTTGACTTTATTAAGGGCTTTGACAAGATACCCCATAAACTGTTAATGATGCAGCTTCAGGTCCATGGTATTGCAGGTAGCATCCTAAAATGGATAGAGTTGTGGCTTTCAGATAGACAGCAGAGAGTGATGCTAAATGGTACAAAGTCATCATGGCAAAATGTTCTTAGTGGAGTTCCCCAGGGATCAGTACTGGGGCCACTATTGTTTATTATATTTGTAAATAACATTGAAAGTGGCCTAAGCAGTACGGTTTTGACATTTTCGGATGATTTGAAGGTCTTTAGGGCAATAACAGGACACAATGAGCGGGTCTCGCTGCAGAAAGACTTAGAAGGACTTGTGAATTGGTCCGAAAAATGGCTAATTAAATTAAATTTTGATAAGTGCAAAATCATGCATGCATGTAGGTAGGCAGCATATGAAGGCTCCATACTTGCTGGGTGGCCAAGTACTATCCGTGACTCAGTAGGAGAAGGACTTAGGTGTTATTTTGAACACACAATTGAGGGCATCAGAACAGACCAAAGAAGCCAGGAAGAAGGCACTAAGAATGCTTGAGGAAATAAATAGGAATGTATCATACAAAAGCAAGGAAGTCATCAGGAAGCTTTACTGTTAATATGTCAGGCCACATTTGAAATACTATGTCCAAGCTTGGTCCCCTAGTTATGAAAAAGACTTAGCTTTTAGAGAGAGAGTACACAAGAGGGCAACACAAATGGTTAATGGTATAAGGAACCTGGCATATGAGGGGAAGATTGAAGAAATTGAATGTTTTCACTTAGATATAGAAGGCTGAGAGGAGATCTCATCGAGGACTTTTGTTCATGGTCAGGAACAGGGATATTCTCAGGGAAACGTTTGAATTTAACAGAAATGATGCCATTAGAGGTCATCAATTCAAAATTAAAGTTAATCACAGCAGGACAAGGTTAAGACAGTCTTTCTTTACCAACAGGGTAGTAGAACACTGGAACCAGCTGCCGGAAACCATTGGCAGTACCAGCACACTGAACATCTTTAAAATCAGCATAGACAATCATTATAAGAATAGAGGGCTTGCTTTTCGGTATTCCAGAGAGGGCTGATCAACGAATTTGGTCGGCAACTGGTTCAGTGTTCAGAGTGCAAACAAGTGCAAACTTGTGGCTCATAGTTGCATTAATATTTTTATGTCTTTATGCCTTTTAAATCTGCCCAATAACTAGTTTATTTGGCATAGTTGCTTGTTGCTGGAGCCATTGTGGCTGTTGCTAACTTCACGGACATATGAATGTGAACATATGTTGCTAACTTCACGAACACATCCTTGCTCACAGCTATGACAGACGAAGGAGCGAAGGCGCATCCCCGTTACAGGAGATGGTGAGCTCTCTGTCCTCAGGCTTCCATGGCCGCCATAAGGTCATCAGGACCGAGCGGATTCTGGAAGGTGTCACATCTCCATCGAGGAGGGGAGGCATATCACCCCAGTTTCCCCCGCCCCCTGGATCCGCCAGCGTGATGAACCTGAAGGTGGAAAAACTGCACGAATCCATACAATACCGAGGCGCTGTGTTCTGCAGTGAAACCCTCGATATTGAATCATAGTCGCACTTTGAACACGCACACAAGCGATCACACATCAGCCAGCGACTGGATTGTGCCTTCTCGCCAGGCAGCTGACGGAAACTGACGCCTCATGGTTTCCTCTCAGTCGGGATGGTCAGTGGGTGTGCTGAGGTGAACGGCTTGACCCGTGTTTCGATCTTAAGTTATTGTAGTTCAGAGGCGTCTGCATAGGTCATATAGCACCCATAGGGACGTTTCAATGTCGATTGAACCTTCAGCCTTCATGACGGGAGCCCGTTTCGAGTCCCATCCACACTGCACAGCGACCGTCCACGTCAAACTGGCACGTGAGGACGAATGTCCGATAGATGCAGTGCGGACGCAGGGGCGTCGTATGGCTCCGCAGCCAGATGTGAACCAGGCGCAGGCGACCAAGGAAAGGCTGGACCTATTCAACCAGATGAGTTGGGCTTTCGGGCGCATTGACCATGTTGATCATATAACAACCAGATGAGTTGGGTAGATTTAACGCCAGGTATTAACTGTGGCACCAGCCATCGACTCCTCAGGGATACAATTACCGCACTGTCCAGCGGGGTTCAGTTGTGTATTGGGACTGCTGTGGATCAGTCGCAAGTTATCTTCCACACTGCACGGCATCGTATGTTGCGTCCGAGCTAGTATTTGAAGTAGCAATGCAATGCAATGCAACTACCCAAATGCGAAGTACAATTAGTCCGATCACCCACCACGAGGTGGCCGCTCTCACTGCCTACGGTCCCTCGGATCAGGCAGGTGCACACTTTCGTCCACAGCTCAGCAGCATGCTATGCCTGCCGAACCAAAACACATCACTACACATTTAAAGATTTATTAAAGTTTGGGTGTGCCAAACAGAGATACAGTATAGCAAAAGGTGTTGGCGCGAACCGAAATTGGGAGAGTCTGGGCGGGGAGTAGCGGGGTCCAGCACCACTGGCCACTGCCGCTCAGCGTGTGTACAGTTGACGGCGTTATAATGTCCAGCACCACTGGCCACTGCCGCTCAGCGTGTGTACAGTTGACGGCGTTATAAGCCAACAGTTTGACTAGTAAGAGTTGGTGGGCAGCGGCGGCGGCGCGGCCGGCTGGCCGGCGCGGCCGAGCGACGCCCGAGTTCCAGCCTGAGCGGCGCGCGCGGCGGCGGCCGCCGGCCGGTCGCGCCGCCGCCGCCGCCGCGACACCTAACAACCACACGTCTATACGAACACGGAATAAATTGCGACACGACTCTCAGCGCGAGAGCAGCGGCTGGCGGCGGGCGGCGCGACCGACGGTTCTCTCGGCCGAGGGGAGACGCGGCCGAGAGAAGAGTGCGCTCGCGCCGCCCGCCCACCCGGCAACACGCACACACACGACACAGACCAGCTACCGCGCGCGCGTACGCTCCACGCACGGGCACTAGAGTAACAACAGTGGCGCTGACGGCGCTCGGACCCAGCCGCCCACACAGTCAGCTGGCGCGGCGACACGCTCGCGCGCGCGCGCCGGCCGATAGACAATGCGACCAAATTGCCGTAAAACCAAGTAGCAAAAACAATATTTCTAAAAGTATAACAAATCATCATGAGAAAGATGTCCTCGCTGGACGGCCGCATCCGCAGCCGCAGAGAGCGTGCGCGGTCTGGCCACGGGTAAGGTCACGGGTCGGTCGGGGCCGGTGTGATACGGGAGACCGGGGCGCGGGCGGGGGAGCACGTGTAACAGCTACAACACCGGATCGGCCCACAACACGCGCACACGCACGCGCACGCACACACGCGCAAGTACTCTCATACACTCGCGTGCACACACACACACACACACGTCGGGAGCGGACAGATAGAGGGGCGACACAGACAGGCGGAGGGAGCGAGACTAACAGCCAGCAGTCGGGTGCGGCCGCGCCACGGTGCGGACCCTGCTTCACAGGCGGTGACACGCGTAGTCGGCGTTCACGAACGAAAAGCCGTCGAACTCATTCTGGTTGATGGCCTCGATGATGTCGACGTTGATGGGCGTCAGGTTCGGATCCTCCTTGGTGAACTCGGCGTCGAAGTTGACGGCATCCTTCTTGCCCTTCTGCGGGGCGAGAGGTGGTGCATTATAATCGTCACGAACCGCGTCGCACTCGACACTCGCTACGAGTGGTACTCTTAAATAAGCCACGCATAAACCTTTACATTTGCTTACGTGATGGCCGCAACACATTTGACCGTTGGTTGCATAAAGGATGCATTTTGCAGCGTGAATGCAGCCCTCTGGGTAATCCTTGCCATATCTCGACCTACTACTTTCTTTTATACTGAAGTGGGTGTCATCCAAGCGGAAAGTGGTCCAGCGTGCCTGACAGCATACAGGAGATGCGAAAAAAACACGAGCATAAATGCGGTCCGAGTTTTACTCGACTAAACTGGAACCATAGATTGCATGGAGTTTGTGCGGCCATTTCCA
This sequence comes from Ashinkailepas kermadecensis, assembly GCA_034440615.1. Taxonomy (NCBI): domain Eukaryota; kingdom Metazoa; phylum Arthropoda; class Thecostraca; family Neolepadidae; genus Ashinkailepas; species Ashinkailepas kermadecensis. Next base: position 149,574 of record JAOTOM010004818.1, on the reverse strand, counting down.
CTGAGGATTCACACCGAAGTCGTAACAACTAAGTCAAGGCAAAACAAACCGGAAGTCAACGCTTCTCACAATTTAGCTGGGATATTCTCAACCCTGCTACGCAATAAACACACCACTAATGAAAGCCATGAAAGCGTCACACAACGTCTCCGGCCGCCCGACGGTCGGAGTGTCACACAACGTCTCCGGCCGCCCGACAGTCGGAGCGTCACACAGCGTCTCCGGCCGGAGTGTCACACAACGTCTCCGGCCGTCCGACGGTCGGAGTGTCACACAACGTCTCCGGCCGCCCGACAGCGGCACACAGCGTCTCCGGCCGTCCGCCGGTCGGAGTGCACACAACGTCTCCGGCCGGAGTGTCACGCAACGTCTCCGGCCGTCCGACGGTCGGAGCGACACAAACGTCTCCGGCCGGAGGTCACACAACGTCTCCGGCCGCCCGACGGTCGGAGCGTCACACAGCGTCTCCGGCCGGAGTGTCACACAACGTCTCCGGCCGTCCGACGGTCGGAGTGTCACGCAACGTCTCCGGCCGTCCGACGGTCGGAGTGTCACACAACGTCTCCGGCCGAGTGTCACAAACGTCTCCGGCCGTCCGACGGTCGGAGCGTCACACAGCGTCTCCGGCCGGTGTCACACAACGTCTCCGGCCCTCCGACGGTCGGAGTGTCACGCAACGTCTCCGGCCGTCCGACGGTCGGAGCGTCACACAGCGTCTCCGGCCGGAGTGTCACACAACGTCTCCGGCCCTCCGACGGTCGGAGTGTCACGCAACGTCTCCGGCCGTCCGACGGTCGGGTGTCACACAACGTCCCGCGTCCGACGGTCGGAGCGACACGCAGCAGTCTCCGGCCGCCCGACGGTCGGGCGTCACACAGCCGCCCGACGGTCGGGCGTCACACGTCTCCGGCCGGAGTGTCACGCAACGTCTCCGGCCGTCCGACGGTCGGAGCGTCACACAACGTCTCCGGCCGGAGTGTCACACAACGTCTCCGGCCGCCCGACGGTCGGAGCGTCACACAGCGTCTCCGGCCGGAGTGTCACACAACGTCTCCGGCCGTCCGACGGTCGGAGTGTCACGCAACGTCTCCGGCCGTCCGACGGTCGGAGTGTCACACAACGTCTCCGGCCGTCCGACGGTCGGAGCGACACGCAGCAGTCTCCGGCCGCCCGACGGTCGGAGCGTCACACAGCGTCTCCGGCCGCCCGACGGTCGGAGCGTCACACAGCGTCTCCGGCCGCCCGACGGTCGGAGCGTCACACGTCTCCGGCCGTCCGACGGTCGGAGCGACACGCAACAGTAGGCGGCTTACGATTTTCGGCTTGAAGGGTGGCTTGACGCGGAGCGCCTCCAGGGCCACCCAGTCGATCTCCTTGAAGAAGGGGTGCGCCTGGATGGCCTCCTCGCCGCACTGCGCCGACACGCAGCCCAACCGCTTGGCCGGGTTCTTGGTCATGAACTGGCGACGAGCAGCGGGGTCAGTGGAGTGGGCGGGCAGATCTACACACGCAGTGAGAACCGGAGCAGACCCACCTTGCCCGGCGAAGTCTGCCCACAAACTTGACGGCATGATGAGCGCATCACACAGGTAACCGGCGTCTGCCGACAGCTCACCTGAACTAGCAGTGCTTAACCAGTTACTCATGCGAGGCAAATATTCACGTACATATCTGACTCGGAACATAAATAGACAAAGCGATGCCCATTTTTAAGTGGAAACCACGACTACAGAGCCATTTTAACGCTTGCAACAGAAACGCCATAATACAGAGAGCACAGGTCGATGGTCGACGCTTCTGAAAGACCACTTTATAGCGAAATGTAAAAACAGCCGTAACACCACGATACAACAATGCACCAGCATAGTCGAGGGTAAAGCTTCACTTCACCACTGGATCAACATGAGACCAGAGCAGCATGATATCTGAGACTGTGAGAGAGATGAGATCAACATGAGACTAGAGCTCTGACCACTTCACTCACATACATTTGCATACACATTACATTTACCGGATAACATTTACTAGCACACGTCAGACGCCACACCATCGCCGAACCGACGAACAGGACAAGCCCGTGTCGGTAACATCAACCCACCGTCGGCGTTACCAGAAGGCCGCGTCGGTAGCACTCACCCACCGTCCGCGTTACCACGATAAGCCCGTGTCGGTAACATCCATCCACAGTCCCCGTTACCACAAGCCCGTGTCGGTAATATGCACCCACCGTCCGCGTTACTACAAGCCCGTGTCGGTAACATACATCCACCGTCAGCGTTGCCAGAAGGCCGCACCGGTAGCACTCACCCACCGTCCGCGTTACTACGACAAGCCCGTGTCGGTAACATATATCCACCGGTAGGGAACATACTAGTGTTAAAAGCGGACATCCGTTCTGCGCATGCGCAATTTCTTGTGAAAATATTCTGGATTCGGTGGGCATAGTGGCGCTTTTGGCTCAATTATCGGCGCATGACAGATTGTTTACGTTTTCGCCCCAGAATGAAGCTTGATGGCATCATATTCCTTTTGCTGTAGGCTTGGCAATATGGAAGTGTGACCACTTTAGTCCAAAACAATAACATTTAGGAGTGTTACACCTTTGATACTGATGACATTAGCTGTATCAGTATTTGTGGATAGAAACAGGGACACAAGCCTTGTAATATTGCATGTGCTTTCACAGCAGGGGATGCCTGAGTGAGAAATGTAACTGAACATGTGTTTTATGTTATATTCAATTTTCCAACTGCCAAATAATGTAGTGAGAAATTACCCCAAATATCACAACATCTCAGAATCATTATAGAAATGTTTGAACATTCAAAATTGACCATACTCATTATCAATATGGGGATAGGCACCATTCACCCTACAATCCCAGTATTTGATTGTTAGTTTGCTGGATAAGCATACCCTGTCTGGATGTTCAAGAACTTGAACTTGAACCTACATGTTCAAGTTCTGAAGCACTGTTCAGATTTGTTTGATTTGGATGCCACATGCAAAAGATATGCCTAGGCTTGTCCTAGGCATAAACTCAATTTTGGAGGAATCTTTCATCTCAAGGGCAGGTTAGGCTAGGCTCGGTTGGGCTGGGTTAAGCTTTATTAATTTGGATAATCTCGAACAAAAAAGGTTCCATATTTTTCCTTTTCTTCATTTATTTTCCTAAAAGGGAGATTAAGCTTGGTTAGGTTACTTTAGGTTATGCTATTGGGCTTGTTAGGTTCTATGTTATTTAGGTTTTCGAAGGCTATGTTATGATAGCTCATCTTAACATGCATTTTACATCATATTATCTCAATCAAAGCACATGTTTGGTATGATTTTGCTTGTCAGCTGAAGAGTAAGTATTTGCACAGGAAATGAGTGGCCACATTGTCTTAATGTCAGGAAATGAGTGGTCACATTGTCTTAATCATGTTAACAAACATTGCATTTGGACAAATTCCAAGAATTGAAAAATTACTCTAATGCACAAATTTACCAAAGTTTTGTCTTACAGTAACATATGAGTGGTCTGGGACAATGCAGTTTGACAGGTAGGTACCTGAAATCATGAGCTGTGATGTATTTTGTGAAACATGGTCATGCATCTTTGGACAAAGGATCTATCTGCTGTGTTCCAAAGTGATTTTGTGTTCAATGGCAATATAAACCTATTCTGTAAAATGTAGTTGAAAACTGGGGTATTTGAGGAAATGAAAACAAATCAAGAACTGTGTGGTATTCTTTGTTACATTGGCTTGACATGTTTCAGCCAGGTTTTGATCATTCATCCTCATAACACTTCAGAGTACTTGTTATGATTTAACTCCATAGCTCATTGGTCCTGCTAATTAATTCACAAGGAATAAATACTCAAAAATTGCAAGTCACAATACCTATGGTATGTATAAATATTTTAAAGATGTATTTTTTCTTTTTTGTAATTCTTGGATTTGTTCCCAATGTAATATTTCGAAAGGTAGTTAGCATGATCTGACCACTCATTTCCTCTGCAATTTTATATTTCTTAGTTGGCAGACAAAGTAACACTAAAAAAGGAGCTTTGGGTTGGGTCATATAGCATACCAAATAATGTTAAGTAAAAGGAAAAATGCCACATAGTCTAGACTAACCTAGCCTAACTTCTAATGTAAGACAAAAATCTTCAAAGATGGAGAAAAAATCAAACAATTTGTATTCTAAACCTTATCAAGTAAAAAAACCTACTCTGACCTAACATAGCCTAAGCTGCATTTGGAGAACAAAAGAACTTGAGGAACAAAAAAGCAATTTTTTGCAACTAAAAAAATGACAACCAAACCTAACCACTTTATTTGCTTCCTGCAGGTAAAATGTGTCTAAAACCTGTCCACAATTGTGAATACCCTAAACCACAATAATACTGTACATACAGGTGGTGTTAATAAGATAAATTATTAATCATGTCAAACACCAGTGTGGAATACTGTTCCCCCTTGGTTTGCCATGCACCAAATCTGGAATGCCTCAGGTACGGTGTTGGATGTGAATATTCAGTAAATGTGTTGTTTAAGGCTGGTGCAGGATTTGCAGAAAAATCAAAGGTAACTACATTTATTACCATAATCATAACGAGGCGACCACTCATTTCTGTCATGAATCCCATATTTTCGATAGGCAAACGAAAGAATACAGAAAAATCAACTTTGTACGTTGAACTACTGATGCTGGATCATTTGCTGCATGCTGATGTTTGATTCCCTCCGCCCTAATAATGTTGGATCCCTTGCTGCCTAATGATGATTGATTGCATAAAGCCAACACATCTTTTTGTTGACTCATTGAGGAATAATGTTTGATTACCTGAAATCATCAAGTCATCGAATCATAAAGTGATCAGGCTTAATGAGAGCCACATGGGCACATCTGAATTAAGCCCACAAAGAAGAGGTACTATACGACAAGAAAAAGGAAACAGACACACCCAAATCAATACCATACCCTTATTCCAAAGGAATGAAGATTTGCTTTGCTACACCAATGTATTTAAAATTGTTCACTTGATATTGCGTAACACATCCCTCACATACATATTTAGATACATTCGTCTCCATGAATACCATACAGCTCATACGGATGCATTTACTGCGAGGCTGCAAACACCGAATATTGGAAATTGGACGCCAGTAAGACGAGAGCAGAACTGAGGTTGGCAAGCCCGGAGTCGTCAGAGCGAACTTGTTTCATGCTATTCCTGATTGCATTGCCATCGACAACCTTCACGTGTACCTCCGCACGCCTGACAAATTGTTGATGCTCATTTGTCGTGAGATTCCGGAAAACACAGCAACCGAATTCGTGAGAGCACTTCGAACTGTCATTACCAGTCGAGCGAAGATTGTTGTATACAAAGGTGCCGATGAGTTTTCTCGTCTTGATGCGCGCGATAGGCAGAATATTCTGCAGTTTCTTACAGAAACTGGCACGCTCCTTGAATTTCTTGGGAAAACACGCGGCCTGCATATAAAGCTCTTCCTCGTGAAATACGTGAAGTACCTCGACCTTCTAAAAAGTTAGGTGAACCGAAGCGTTGTTGAGGAGGCCAAAACTTTGAGCAAAATGTTTCCTGCTGTCTGCCAAACATGTATGGTTACACCGTACTTGCACATCATGGTAAATCATGCCCACCAAGTCATCAGCAAAATCGGGCCTCTGGGGACATTTGACCAACAAAGCGAAAAATACCTCAACCACAGAGTAACGGCCACCTTTTTCTGGTACAAACCTCGAAGACGGGCCGAGACATATTCTACAACGCTATGGCAGAGTACTAAGGAGCATACAGGCCTCAGACCTATAATGCCCAAGTATGACATCCAGGATCGGGGATGGTGATGTCATTACAGCAAAGGCATATTTACAACTGCACAGTTTTAATACTTTTATTTAGATATGTACGAATGTGAAATGCCTGCAACCATTGAACCGATTTCAAACGCCTTTTGTTCCAGCACTCTCGGCGATATTTCACCTATTTTCGGTATTCTTTGACAATATATATGCTAGTATCATTAGCTAGTTATATAGCTATTATCATTAGTAATTGCAAGTATACTTAGTAAATCGGAGTTTATGAATGTGGCGTACTCATTGTCTGACATCGCTCGTCTTTGTGCAGGTTTACTGAATGTCGGAGACTCGTTTCTGAGTGAATGGAGTTTATGAATACATGAACGTTCGTTCTGAATGCATTATTGTGTAAGCTTCGAATGTTTTGCTCCATCTAGTTTGTCGGTTCCAACGCCCATTGTTGTTCTGGCCGCCCAATGCCGAATTACCATTAGCTGCCATGACTACCCAACAATTTCGATTTCGTGAAGACCATCTGATTTTAGGTTGAACACTTTACTGATACTTGTTTTCAGGTTCCGAAACAGAATCAATTCCTAACGGCTAAGCTGGTGCCTGGGGCCCCGACCCCAGCATTCGGCCCTTTTCTTTTTCAAGTTCCAAATACAATCATTTCAAAGTTAAGGGCAACTACTTCCGCCACTCGAGTGCGCCGGTGTGCCCTTAGATCAGAGCTTCAGCTGCGCGGAGATCTTTAGGGGAGGTGCTCGAGTAGTTCAGAATGATGTTCTCTGACCACTCGGGTGGATTGAGCGAAGTGTCAACATTCCATTTACCCAACTATGACTGAATAAGCCGTAACAGTTGGCCACTCCCGAGGTAGCTCAGCGTCTTCATAAATCCAAAGGCTGTGGGATCTCACCAACCTTCAAGTCGTGGCGGGGTGCCGGGATTGTGAACGTTCCATTGAATAACAGCACACAAATGCCCCCACTGTTTAGCAGTTGCATGGACTCTTGATGGCATCATGCATGGGTGTCGTGACGGACTTTGAATGGGGTTGAGACGGCACGATATGGGTTTTTGGTTATCCTTCATGCAAAACAATTCTGCTAAATACTCAATCATTCTAATGTTGTTACATTGCATAAAGCTTGGAGCGACCAGTCCCCTATGGCTCTAATATGCTATGTTAGCTGGGATAGGTAGGCATGCCCGCTTCCAGTCACTTAACATTCCCACTCTTATAATTTCTAGTGGGTCGGAGTATGGTGGGCTTGGATGGTAGGCCTGCATCCATCAAATGACGTGACCCCTTAGTCAAAGTTCCCCAGTAGACCACGTCCACCAGAGGCGTAGGAACGTCTCAAAAAGTGTGTGTGTGTGTGGGGGGGGGGCAAAACCCTTTTTGAAGTTGATTCTTATGATGCATCGCCATAGCATTTATGTTAAACTTTCATGAAAAGTATGTGTGTGTGTGGGGCGGGGGAGGGGTGGGGGAGGGGGGCATACCCTCCTCCCCCTGTTCCCACATCCGTCTTCCCGATCTATATAATGTCTACCCGTCTTCCTGACGCCCGTGGATTCAGGAACGGTGGAAGTGGCGAGGGCAGTTGCATATCCAAGGGGGATTACCGAGCCATCTGCCCTAAGATGGCCGAATTTGTAGCCAAGTCGGATTTTATGGACGATATTTGGAAAACAACAACCATTCTCTGTGTAGGATATTGTTATAATGTCATGTTCAGGTCCTATCGTATCCAAATATGATGAGTATTAATTTAACTGGCGTTAATTTGTATACCACTCGAGCAGACTCAAAACAGGCTGGCTGTACCCACACTTCGCGGTGAAGGTGGAGACAAACATCTGCCTTCGCAAGTGGGAATTTTAGCATCATCTACATGATGCTGCTAAGTAAATAATGTATTTAAGACAAGGTTTGTTCCATACGAAATAACACAAATTATTCAGTAAAGTGTCGCCTTTCATCGATCACTTAATCACTCGCTTCCCAAGATCATCGCGCCATGTCAATGTAAAGAGTTTGTTAAGCACTCGTGTTGTTAAAATAACTTTATTATACACCAGCGCCCTTATAATCTGCAACAAATTGACACTGCCCTCACCTAAAGACATCGTTGCGATGTTATTTCATCTTTAATCAACTTTGACGAAGTATAGCGGGAGTGTCAGTTGATCAGAAATACCTTCATTGAAACGAGTGATAAATTCTGAGGAAGTTTCAGGGGGGGGGGGTATTTTTAGTAGGGTCATTCTTGGAAACTCGACACCTCGATAACACAGCACCACCTCGGATTCCCATGCAAGTTTGTGTATGGGGTTATCTAGGCCCGAGAACACGAATCTGAGGTTTTTAGGTCCCTAGGTCTAACGGTTATTGCGTCACGATGACGTCATATGCTGACTTTTTTCTGCTCATTGCAAATTTCAATGCGATATAACTCCGAGGTTTATCATTATTTTTCCATTCTGTAAAATGTTTTGTAAAGCAGACGTAGTATGGTATTGCATAATATTTTTTATGAATTTATACATCCATGTTCTATTATTTTTTACATTATATATTTTATATAATATCATTTTATCGAAAAATGTATAAGAAGTGTCGATTTTCGAAAAACATCCATATTCTGATTCTCCGTGCAATTCTGTATTAGAAACAATGAAAGATAGAATGGGCGCACCCCTGGAACACCGTCAGAAAAATCGTTATATCATAGCACAGGCCTCTGTCCTGGCTGTTGCAGCAGCGCTAATGCAACTATGGGCGAGAACCTCGCTGCTGGATGCCATCCAGGGTGGGGGTAGGGTTCAGGTTTGCGGTGGGCTACGTCGGTCATCTCCAATCAGCAGCGTATGTATTTAGTGGGGGAGGGGGGGGGGGGGGGGCGGGGGGGCAATGCGCCGTAGTGTTTATACGGTGGGAATTTCCGGTTGTCCAAGAATAATCAAGTTGCGACTGCAGTCGAGAATGGCATAGAATGAAACAATTCAAAACACGCTGCATTTCATGAAATTTCTAAAATATGCATCCGGTTTTACGTAACCTGTCACTAATTCTTCTGAATGTAGACCATATACGCAGCGGTCTGTGAGCAGGCACGTAGCCAGGAACTCTGTCAGGGGGGGCATCTCACCAAAAGGGCCCAAGGTCAGCTCCAAAAGGGCACCAAACCTTCCTTGGCGGCGGAAGTGTTGCTGACTGGGGGTGGGGGGGGAAGCAATGTCGGTGAGCGCGCCCGTGTGGCGGATGTGTTGCTGAGCGGGGCGGGGGGGGGGGTTGGGAAGCCGTGCCTGGCTTGCCCATACTCTCGCAAAATCGCTACAGATTTAGTATAAGCTGCTTCCCTCAGGGGGGCTCAGGGGGGGGCATGCCCCCTGGTTATGTCACTGTCTGTGAGAGATGCGAAATGACCGTACTGCACGTACAATTCGATCACTGTCGTAAAAACGCGGGTCTAGGCGAGGCCGCATAGCACGTAATACGAGCGTCATGGAAACACGAGCGTCTTGACAACGGAGACGCGATTCGCACGATGAGATGTAACGGCGTCGTTGTTGGGGTCTGACATGCTAGTTAGTCGTCAGTAGCCTTCTGTGCTGTGTGTAACATTGGTGAGGCTTCGCAAGCGAATGAAGAATGGCACACAGGGTGTTAGTGGCAACATTTTGTGCGAATCTTTTCAATTCACACCCAAAGCATAAGAGGTCAGGTTTGAGACCACTAACCCAGGAATACATCGACAAACATCCCAGTATTACAGGTGTGTTGCATCCAGGGGCAAGCCTTTGCACCACATGCAGGAAGCAAGTGCCGTGGAAAGATCAGCAAATTGCAGATCCCTCACAGCCCAGCACATCAGGTGCTCAGCATAGTCGGTCCCAGAGCTCGACACAGGATACCGCTGAAGCCGAAACATCGTCATCGTCGTCACCCTCACGACCAGCAAGTGATGTCTCTCCCGACAGACAAGCCACTGACGATCTTCGCCGTATTATGTCGGCGGTTGGAGAAACGCCAATCCGCACAGGTAATTTCAGTGCTATATACTAATATTACACATACGTCACGCATATCTTTGTAAAACATAGAGCTCAGTTGTAATGGTTGTAAAAGAAGCACTGGCGGCCGCAGGGGGGGGGGGCAACGGGGCCATGCCCCCCTTTGGCTCCGAAAGGGGGGCCATCATGTCTTTTGGCCCCCCCCCCTTTGGTTCAGGAGGCGCCCTCTCGAATCCACCCGGCGCCCTCGCCAGGCACGCTTCCCACGCCCCCCCAGGATCGGAGAGCGGCGCCCTCTCGGATTCACCCGGCGCCCTCGTCAGGGACGCTTGCCACCGCCCCCCCCCCCCTAGGATCGGAGAGCGGCGCCCTCTTGGATCCGCTCGGCGCCCTCTCGAATCCACCCGGCGCCCTCGCCGAGTTGGCCCCGCTTTATCGGCGGTCTGCGGCCGCTAGTGAAAAGATGGGTCACTAGATTATTAAATGCATTCAAAATACTTTTCAATTTCAACATCGAGGCCTAAATTGTGATAAAATGTGGCAAGCCGTAACCAGACCAGATTGGAATTGTGGGTCCAGGGGGATCGTTCCCGATTGATAACACTGGTGAGACTATTGTATTTCTTTCAGGTGGGCTTTCTGAAAGCCAACGCCAAAAGAAGGCCAGACAGAAGTTTGACTCAGCGAAAAAGGGAATGAAGCGACGCCTATCGAAAACGTATCAGGTAGAGATAAACGAACCGGAAGCCGAGGAAAAAGTAAGCGATTTAGAACTCTATGAGAGCATGATGGAGGAACTAGTAGCCAAATTCAAGGACCCAAGCACCTCGTACGCAATGAAGCTTCAAATTTTGACATTGTCGCCATTTACCATGTACAAAACGGCTGCAAAGTTCGGTGCCCCCCTGTACATGGTGCGAAAAGCTCGGGAAGTGAAAGCGACGCATGGAATTTTGGGCACAACTGACAGGAAACTGTCGATTGCTGCTCTCTCCCAGAATAAAAATGACGAAGTCATTAATTTCTACCAGCAGGACGACATCAGTAGACCACTACCAGGACAGAAAGACGTGGTCAGTGTGCGATGTCAGGATGGCATAAGGCGAACTTACCAGAAGAGACTGGTCCTTTCGAATTTGAGAGAAGCCTACCATCAATACAAGGAGCAAACTCCTCAGCCTGTTGGGTTCTCCACATTCGCTAGTCTGCGACCACCTTGGTGCGTGCTAGCCGGCGCTAGCGGGACGCATTCAGTTTGCGTATGCATTCATCATCAAAACCCGAAATTGATGGTTCAAGCCATACGTCACGATTTGTCTGTCGTTGATCTTATGAAGAAAGTTGTTTGCTCCGTGGAAAACGAAGAATGTATGTTTCGGCAATGTGACAAGTGTCCCGGAGTCAACGAGCTCAGGAATTTTCTGACCAGTATGCCGAGTTTGGCAGAGACTGACGAAGTGGAATTTAGACAGTGGATCAGCACGGATCGAACCACGATGGTAAACATGACGCAGACCGTTGAAGATTTTATCGAGGGGCTTACTAATGCCATATCAAAGCTAACCAGGCACCACTATACAGCGCGCGTACAGAATTACTTTCTAAAAGCTTTGAAAGGACAACTACCCGAGGATGAGGCCATCATCTCGGGATATTTTTCCGAAAACTACACCTTTCTGGTGCAAGATGCAGTACAAGGCTACCATTGGGAGAACGCACAGGCCACTGTCCATCCATTCGTCGTTACAACGCGAGTCCCAGACGGGTCACTGCAAACCAAAAGCTATTGCGTCATAAGTGACGATCTGCACCACAATACAGCCTCAGTTTACGCGTTCCAAACAAAGGTTCTGGAACGGATGAAATCCGAGAATGAAAATGTCAGAAAGGTGCATTACTTTACAGACGGCTGTGCAGCACAATACAAGAATAAACATAATATAAGGAACATGTGCCTGCACAAGCAGGACTTCAACGTTAACTGCGAGTGGCATTATTTTGCCACCTGCCATGGAAAAGGTCCGTGCGACGGCGTAGGTGGGACCGTGAAACGTCTGACGGCAAGGGCAAGCATTCAGCGGCCAGACGGAGACCAGATATTGACCCCGGAAGCTATGTTTAACTTCTGCTCGACACACATACCAGGTACTGTTCCTAATTGCAAAAATCATTTTTTATTAGCACCACCTAGCACCATTTTTTGCAATTTTCTGTCAGATTCTAATTTTCGCGGGATTTTGGGTATTCAGGGCACATCAGCTCAATATACCTAAGCCTTCACTGGTTACCCAGGATCAACAACTGGTCTTTATAAACAAATAAATAGTCCGTTCACTATGACACCCGTCAAAAGGGCGAGTGAAAGTAGCGCATTTCTTACCCGTTTTCTAGATACTCGTAAAAATATTGCATATGTGAAATGCTGAAAAGATCGAAGATTGTGCGATCTGGATGACAAATACTTGCAAGGGAGATGATGAAAATTTCGTCCCACAGGGATCGAATTCATCTACGTCTCCCAGGCGGACATCGAGAAGACAGCGACAATGCTGTCACAGCGTTTCGCTTCAGCAAAACTTGTGAAGGGCACGAGGAGCTTCCACTGTTTTCGGCCCAGAAGCGCGACTCAGGTGGCCGCATATGCGACTTCGCGGACCTCAACATTCAAACTAGTGAAAACTGTCGTTAATCGAAAATAAACCTTTCGCCGACGCATTCCTTTGAAGCCCGGAGAATGTCTTAAACATAAAAATCCAGAGGAAATCGGAATTTCTATCGGTTCAGTCGCGTGGGGCATCCTATTATATCGCAAGGGACACCATTCTACACTGTACAGTGCCCTGAACCCCCCCCTCAGTCCCTCTTCCCATAAAGATGCCACTCATTGTACACGACTGACGCAGCCCACAGAAACTCTGGTCTCCTCCCCAAAGGCGTCGCCACGGATTTTTATTTGGGGGGTCGGTCCCAGGGACGGATCTAGCCACTCGGTTTACGGGGGCCAGTCCAGGCCCAGGACTTCTCGACCGGGGGGGGGGAGCGATGTCGGATGTCCGGTGTTTGTATCGTTGACCGGTTGTTTTTTGGGGGGTCGACCCCCCCTAATTTTCAAAGTGGGGGGTCCGACCCCCCGGTGGCGACGCCCATGCTCCTCCCCCATACCCCCGCCCAATCCCCACCCTCACTGGATCCACCAGCCACGCTCGCGATCAGCTCTTCACAACGCTACTCCAAATGGAGGCACATCAGGTGGTATGTTTTTTTGCGATTTTTCTGACGGTGTCCCAAGAGTGCGCCCACTCTATCGTTGATTGTTTCGTATACAGAATTGCACGGAGAATCAGAATATGGATGTTTTTCGAAAATCGACACTTATACATTTTTCGAAAAATGATGTTATATAAAATATATCATGTAAAAAATAATAAAACATGGATGTAAAAATTCATAAAAAATATTATGCAATACCATACTACGTCTGCTTTACAAAACATTTTACAGAATGGAAAAATAACGATAAACCTCGGAGTTATATCGCATTTAAATTTGCAATGAGCAGAAAAAAGTCAGTACATGACGTCATCGTGACGTAAAAACCGTGAGACCTAGGGATCTAAAATGTTCAGATTCGTATTCTCGGCCCTAGACAACCCCATAAAGCAACTACCTTGGGAATTCGACAGGGTGCTGTGTTGAAACAGGCCTTCTGGGTGTCGAGTTTCTGAAGAACTACTCAGTTAGTACCATCGTTTGATCAAAATATTCAATTTCACATGCGACCACATACTGCTTCTGGCATTCTCCATGCTAAAGCCATACGGAAATATTGGAACATGTCAACTTTGGAACGAAATTGACGAACATTAATGGCCGTTATACTGGAATCTAAATGGCGTCAGCTGCTACATAAATTATGAATGTATCCAGCACAGCTGGGGAAAAATCTCGAGCTAGCATACTTTCTTTGTTTGTGACAATTATCTTCAAGATTTAGCCTCTTGCGGCCGCGGCCGCCATGCGACCCAATGGCAGTGTTAAATTATTCGTGAAATAGGGTGGAATATACCACTTTTTGAACCCTCGATCGACATCCTTATCCAAAAAGTATCGACATCCTGCTACTTGATGAGTGCTTATGAAGTTTTAATGTCTCCTTTCTAACAGTATCTCGCTTATAAGTATCTTGTCCATGCTCGTCCATGCTGTCGATAAGGAATGGTATCACGCGAATATTTCGCAACGCAATTTCAGGTAAAGGGATCATCCAATGTGATATGGCATACACTGCCAGTTTATAACATAGGATTATTCGCCCTATCCCGAATATAGCTCTTCCTAAATTACGAATCTCAAAACAAATAATAAAAGTGCAGTCATAAGTACCCACCATTGGCTGAAATTTGAGTCTGAAGGACATCAAAAGCATTTTAAATGACACTAATTCCATGGCAAATTTCGACACCCTACTGTGCTCGTTTCGACATCTCACATCTAACGAAAAACCATTATTTTAACTCTGCAATGGCATGCTTACAGTTCGAACTTCCGCCGCTAGGTGCAAACGAAGCGCTAGCAGTAGCGTGGCCGCGCGTGTCCCCTGTCGCGTTTCCACAAGGCCGTGTCGGTATCATCCATCCACCGTGCGCGTTACCACGACAAGGCGGTGTCGGCACCATCCATCCACCGTCTGAGTTAACACTACCCTGAGGTCTGCCCTCGGGACGACGCATGCCGGACGCGCCGCACCTACCCCCTTGAGTATGGAGACGGCCTCCCGGCTCAGCCAGACCGGGTAAAGCACGTCGTCGTGCAGGATGCTCTCGAACAGGTCGTCTTCGTTGTCGGCCTCGAACGGCGGCTGGCCAGCCATCATCTCATACATGAGCACGCCGAGCGCCCACCAGTCTACCGACGCGCCATAGTCCAGCTCCTGCAGGATCTGTGAGCGCGGGTACGTCAGAGGTTCATCGCACAGATTCTTGCAGGATCTAGGGGAGGAGGTACATCGTGAGCACCAACCACTACACATGTTTCAGCAGGATCTGGTGGGAGGAGGTACGTCGGTAGCACCAACCACTACATAGAGATTCGTGCAGGATCTGGTGGAGGGGGAGGTACGTGGGAAGCACGAATCACTACACATACGAGTGATTACACTACACTCGTATATTCCTGCATGACCTGAGGGGAGATCATACGTCAGAAGCGCCCACGACTCTGTCGAGACGTGCAAATGCAGAGTGTGGGAGAGAGCATGCTCGGGAAGTGTCACCCCCCCCCCCGTCCAGTCAAAGGCAGTGGTTCAAATCCCGTTTGCCACATAAACGAAGGAGAGGGGTTGGGGTAGACCGGACCACATCCTACTTCCTGATAATGCCACTCCAGATCGTGTGTCATCTCATACCAAAAGTTGGAAACTGCCGACCTGCGGCCGCATCAGCATCAGCTTCAAAGGTAGCCGAACGGATTCAGCATACGATTCACCCGAATCACCTCATCAAACCGCACGAGCAACACACAACGGCACACTGAACGGACACGCACTGCATACGCGCGTACTAACAGATCCTCGGCGCAACGAGTATACAGCAAAACTGGCTCCGAGCCCGACTGGCCGGACCGCCGATGCCTCCCGGCCGCCGCCCACCTCGGGAGCAATGTAGTCGGGCGTGCCGCAGAACGTGTTGGTGGTCTTTCCGTTGGTGATGCCCTCCTTGCACATCCCGAAGTCGGCGATCTTGCAGTGGCCCTCGCTATCCAGCAGGATGTTGTCCAGCTTGAGGTCCCTGCGGCCGACGGCGGGTCATTCGGAGGATCCGGCCACGCTGGGGCTGGCGCCGGTACCGGACACACCCTTCCCTCCTCTCCGTGGGTGGCATCCTGTGCCGAGAGTGACGCACACAGCCAGCACTCAGCCAGTCTCGGGGCTTCCCTATTACGTGGGTGCTAACAAAAATCGAGACGTAGAAATTGTCCATGAAAAGCATTGACTTCAAAATAAATAACTAAAGTTGAAAAAAGGAACCAATATACTAAGTGATTTGAGTATCACATATACTAGAAACAGAACGAGAAGAAGCAAGGGATACAAACTAGCTTGGTGAGATGTTAATCTTACATTCCATAGGTGACACTTTCCATACATTTCCAGCAAAAACTCACCGCTGGTCGGAGGTGACGAGAAACACGCCGCCAGAGCCCCGACGAGAAACACGCCCCGAGGGCGGAATGCTGGTCGGAGGTGACGACAAACCCACCGCCACCGATGACAACGTGATGAGAACCAATGCTCTAAGCGAGCATTGCATATTGAGACATTTGCATCAATTTACTTCATCATGGTTGCACGTTCACCTCGTTTCATTACGATATATAATTTATGTACGCTTCGGTTTCATAGTGTCACCTCCTTTGAATCACAATTACTATGAACTATGATGTATTTTCATGTTCTAATGCGACATTATCTGGAGTCTGCAGCTATCAGCCGAGAAAAATTATATGGGAAAACAAGCATTCAAGGGAGATGGAGGCACGGGAATACTTGGGGCGAGCTGTAGGCCGCGATAGATGGGCGTTCCTGCCACGCACGGGGAATGAGCACCGCTTTGAAGCGGAAGTAGTATAACTCGAATAAATTTGAGAACCGTTGATGTAGATAATAGGAACCCGTCACACAACGAACATATCCTTGTACTCCCATATCGCTGTGTATTGAAGAACACTGACGTGGTTTTGAAAGCACGTAGCATAAAGGTTCACGGACCTCCTGGTAGTATATCTTGGTATTAGCACCGCACTTATCCCGAGTGATTCTAGCGATAAACACATTCAACATTATGAGGTGGTCTGGCCATCAATTGGTACCTGAGGGCGCGCCAAATACTTGGGGTCATTTTGCACCCAGACTTGCCACGAGGTGACCTGCCTAAGGACAAGTCGTACCCACGTGAAGCCGCATAATGCGCACACTCAACACCGGCCCTGTCGTTACCACCATCGGCCATTACCGAATGGTGATAAGTTCATCTCACAATTAGGGTACTCAGAGTGGACCTCACTCCTCACCCGGTTCACCGCGACGTCATCCTCACCATTAGTCCGACAGCTGAGTTCAGTCACGGCACACTGTGTCAGCCTCAGTCACGGTACACTGTGTCAGTCGGATCCGCTCAGTCACGGTACACTGTGTCAGTCGGACCCGCTCAGTCACGGTACACTGTGTCAATCGGACCCGCTCAGTCACGGTACACCGTGCCAGTCCCACCCGCTCAGTCACGGTACACTGTCAGTCGGACCCGCTCAGTCACGGTACACTGTGTCAGTCGGACCCGCTCAGTCACGGTACACTGTGTCAGTCGGACCCGCTCAGTCACGGTACACTGTGTCAATCGGACCCGCTCAGTCACGATACACTGTCAGTCGGACCCTCTCAGTCACGGTACACTGTGTCAATCGGACCCGCTCAGTCACGGTACACTGTGTCAGTCGGACCCGCTCAGTCACGGTACACTGTGTCAATCGGACCCGCTCAGTCACGGTACACTGTGTCAGTCGGACCCTCTCAGTCACGGTACACCGTGCCAGTCGGACCCTTTGAGTCACGGTACACTGTGTCAGTAGGACCCTCTGAGTCACGGTACACTGTGTCAGTCGGACCCTCTGAGTCACGGTACACTGTGTCAGTCGGACCCGCTCAGTCACGGTACACCGTGCCAGTCCCACCGGCTCAGTCACGGTACACCGTGCCAGTCCCACCCGCTCAGTCACGGTACACTGTCAGTCGGACCCGCTCAGTCACGGTACACTGTGTCAGTCGGACCCGCTCAGTCACGGTACACTGTGTCAGTCGGACCCGCTCAGTCACGGTACACTGTGTCAATCGGACCCGCTCAGTCACGGTACACTGTGTCAGTCGGACCCTCTCAGTCACGGTACACTGTGTCAATCGGACCCGCTCAGTCACGGTACACTGTGTCAGTCGGACCCTCTCAGTCACGGTACACCGTGCCAGTCGGACCCTCTCAGTCACGGTACACTGTGTCAGTCGGACCCTCTGAGTCACGGTACACTGTGTCAGTCGGACCCTCTGAGTCACGGTACACTGTGTCAGTCGGACCCTCTCAGTCACGGTACACTGTGTCAGTCGGACCCTCTCAGTCACGGTACACCGTGCCAGTCCCACCCGCTCAGTCACGGTACAGTGTCAGTCGGACCCTCTCAGTCACGGTACACCGTGCCAGTCCCACCCGCTCAGTCACGGTACACTGTGTCAGTCGGACCCGCTCAGTCACGGTACACTGGGTCAGTCGGACCCTCTCAGTCACGGTACACTGTGTCAGTCGGACCCGCTCAGTCACGGTACAGTGTCAGTCGGACCCGCTCAGTCACGGTACACTGTGTCAGTCGGACCCTCTCAGTCACGGTACACTGTGTCAGTCGGACCCTCTCAGTCACGGTACACTGTGTCAGTCGGATCCGCTCAGTCACGGTACACTGTCAGTCGGACCCGCTCAGTCACGGTACACTGTGTCAGTCGGACCCGCTCAGTCACGGTACACTGTGTCAGTCGGACCCTCTCAGTCACGGTACACTGTGTCAGTCGGACCCTCTGAGTCACGGTACACCGTGTCAATCGGACCCGCTCAGTCACGGTACACTGTGTCAGTCGGACCCTCTCAGTCACGGTACACTGTGTCAGTCGGACCCGCTCAGTCACGGTACACTGTGTCAGTCGGACCCGCTCAGTCACGATACACCGTTCGATTGGATTGGAGTTTAGGGGCGCGTCGACTGCCAAGGTCATTTTGCGCCCATAACTGTGTTTATATGCAATCTACCATGCTCTTACAGTAGTCAGTAACTAATAATCCTCAGGGGCGGCGATATACATCAAAACGTGCTTGTGGAAAAAGAAGGTAAAAATGTCCCCAGACGATACGACCCCAGAGTCATTATTTAGTAGCATCACGGCACACAGTCAGCCCGACCGACGACAGTCACGCAGTCGCGACAGTCACGACAGTCACGCAGTCACGCAGTCACGACAGTCGCGCCCGCACCGCCATCACCCCTCCACTCCCCACCATGTGCCGTCGAGGACCGTACTTATCCTCACCGGTAGATGACGCCGTGGCGGTGCAGGAAGCGCAGCGCCAGCGTCACCTCGGCTGCGTAGAAGCGTGCGCGCGGCTCGTCGAACTTGCGCGACCGCTGGATTTGGAACATGAGATCACCGCCGTTCACGTACTCCATCACGAAGAACAGCCGGTCCTGTGTGCATGATGGGGCGGCCGAGTCAGCGGGATCAGTCCGGGACAGGGTCGGAAAAAAGCCCCGCCCTCGATTGTTACTTCCCAGTGCATGATGCTCTCCTTTCTCCTGTCGGAGGCCTGGGAGATGCTGCTTCACAACTCCCTTATCCGAAGCTATAGCCTGTCCTCACAAAACTCGCGAACGACAGTTAGCTCCCATAAATAAATTGTAATTACACTTCTGAAAGGCTGGGGAAAAAATTACCGCAGCATTGGACATAGTTTGATTTCTCCTTTGCATTATTCCTATTAAAATTTCATCCAATAAATAGCACCATGAAACCAGGAAAAATGTGAAATATGGAATCCGAACAACAATCAATATTGTGCTCCCGCATGCAATGGTTTTAGCATTTGTCCCCCTAAATCCAGAAGTCTTAGGCATAAAACCTGTCATGGCCTGCGGAGCGCTATTGGGTAGTAATTTTCAGACGACAGGGTTGACGGGACGCCATCGAAAATACAGCTGCAGCAAGCCTATGAAGTTGATCTCACCATACGTTCAGTACGAGGTACAATATGACATCATTCACTTGAGACAGACATGATGCATACTTCGATTACGGTCCGTACCACCTGACATGGTCGGCATATCACGTGCAAATTGCTTGGGCCAATGGGAATAGGGCTCGGTGAGATGTTTCGCGGAGTAAACATTTGGGATTTTAAACCTCAGCTCACATGTCTTCGGAGATAAAATCCAATTCTGGAGGAATTTTGTTTCATGCACATTTTGATTTGAGACTTCATTCACTCCCAAAATCACACGTTTGCTTCTCCAGTGATCAGTTCTTTTGTTTGTAAGGTTGCCGTTTGTTTGTTCCATAGGCAAACAAACAATCAGACAGTCTCATGTTTGCCAAATTATGCTTCCAGATTTGTAATCTTAAGGATATCTATCTTGATCCTGATTTAATCATGACCATTATCATCTGATTTCTGTTGCTGATGATGACCCTAGAAGGGTCCCGGTCGAAGCCCAAAATCAGAAAACAGCTTGCCAGCAAAATTAGTGATTTTGTTGTTGGAGGGAAAGAGTTCGGGCACAGTGAGAGCAGTGAGGTACCAACTGTGAGAGCAATGATTCAGAGAGACATTCTCATCAAGGAGAAACTGATTGTTGAGGAAGAGGCTGTGAAAAGGGACATTAAGAAGGGCGACATTGCTCGGGAGTCAGTGTCTCTAATCCTGACCCAGCGGCACATATACAATGCAAAGTTTTGTCCCCATGCGACCATTCAGGCGTGGGGGAGGACAAACAAGAGGGAGAATGTGGATGGGTTACTTAGTCAGCTCGTGGACATCACCACATGCCCCTCACATCATCATGCTGTGCCAGGAGCTGGAGGCTGGCTACCCTGTCCAGGAGTGCCAGACCAAGGTCCACATCACAGGAGGCCCCCAGGTCAGTAAAGTGCCGGTGATGGAGCTCAGGTGGTTCTGTGGCCAAAGGAACGAGAGGGGGAGTAGTCAGACATGATGACGGGTGGTGATAACAAGGTAGTCTAAACGTCAGAACAAACAACCAAGAGGAAAGCAGTCGAGGCTGAGGATGAGCCGAAGAGGAGGAAACAGGAGGGAAAGAGCAGTATGCTGGAGTAGCAAGAGCAAGCAAAGCTGTTCTCGGGTGAAGGAGAAAAGAGTGAGGAGGAGGGGACGGAGGATGCTTTATTGATTATTGGGGTTTTGGGGTGCGTCAACCCAGGTGGACTATATCGCACCCATAACAAGCTTGTTTACAATCACGTCAAATTTCACGTCCGAAGAGGGGATAACTGGGGTAGCATGTTATCAGCTAGCCAGGTGCATACATGATTGGACATCCTACCTCCGCAAGGAAGCGAAAAACTGCTCTATCGTGGACGAATCGGGCATCATTTCCAAGTAGGTCTACAAACATCAGTGTTCGCATCGTATCCGAAACGACGTCTACGTTCTTCTGCGTTGTCTGGGCACGCTACCAACACATGGCGCACTGTCAGTGCGGCATCACGCCTCACGCATTTTGGTCTTTCGTCACCACTTAATAAATACCTATGTGTGGCTAGTGTGTGACCAAATCTAAGCGAAGGCCGTCTCATCCTTTCTAGATTGCTAAAGGACGAAGGTCACAGCGCTAAGCGTGGTTTGATTTTCTTTCTTTTTTAAATTCCACTCTGAATTTAAAACCTCCTGCCACTGCTGACCTGCCACTACCTGAAAATAAATGATGATACCAATTGGTTAGTGGTCACTGGCAGGAAGTGGAAGCGCACGACGACATGGTGCGTGTGCCGCACGCCGTGCAGACTGGTCTGCAAGCTCATTACCCCGGGCTCCAAGTGCTTATTTCTCCCGGCCCGGGAAGTGAAAACGCGGCAGGAGGCAACCAGGCGGTGGACAAACTGCTGGACCAAAGCCTGGGTCACCTAGCCTGACTGGTGGTGAGGTACCTGTACAGGCCAAGACCCAGGAGGAACGCCATGCCCGTGATGAGCACAGCCAGGGGCAGCCTGATGTGTGACATCTCACCTGCTGCAGCAGCTATTATGAACAGTGAGTTCCTGAAGGATCTCATAGCAGCAGGTCACCTGGCTCCTGAGATGCCTTACCGTGCCTGCGATCCCAGCAAGATAGTCCGGACCGGGAAGGCTGTCATGGCTGGAGTCAGGGAGCAGAAGGAAAACCATGCGGGGAACCAGATTCCTGGCATGGGGCATGTAACATGATGACCACAAGGACCTCACACCAGGGCAATGATTGCAGACAGCTTTGGCCAGTTAAGAATGAGGGTGATAGAGGAGAAGCATGTGCGGTCAGTGAGGAGCCCAGTAGCAGGTACCTTCTACACTGTGTACTTGATGATACAGTTTATCCCGAGAAACCAGACCTGAAGGTTGCCCAGACCTTGAGAGATATTCTGGGGCCGCATACCTCCCTGAACTCACTGCAAATCCCGCAATGCGACTCCACTAACCATAACCCTGGCTAGAAAGGTGGTACTCATGCGCACTTGGAGAAACGTCTTGACAGGAAGTTGTTTTGGGAAATTTTCAATATACATACCAATAAACGTTCCCTTCGCTACCTTACATAGATTACCTATCAGTTCTAAGGTGTTCGTGGATCCAGTCTGATCTCTGCTATCCAAAGTCAATGAGGTGGAGTATGATCCCAACTTCAGAGGGATGTTGGGAGCAGACTTGTGCTCGACTCAAATTTTTTGAGTCGACTCACATTTGACTCATAGATCTTGAGATCCGATTCAACTCATGATTCAGAGCAGGTCAAAATTATTTGATTCGACTCAATTCAGACTCAGAGCTCACAAAGCATGATTCAACTCACGACTCAAACATAAATTTGAATCGATTCAGATCCGACTCAATGGTATCAGACTCATAAGCCATATGATTCAGTGTGCACTGCCCACACACTATTTATATATATATATATATATATATATATATATATATATATATATATATATATATATATATATATATATATATATATATATATATATATATATATAATATAATATATATATATAATATAATATAATATATATATATATCTATATATATATATAATGTGAGGTGAAAACAAAGTTATAGCAAAAATAATATATTCGACAGACAGTTTGATGTCAACGCATCTTCATCTGTGTCTAATTAAAGAAGGGAATTAGTATTTATTTACACACTAACGAAGATGCTCTAACATCGAAACATCTGTTGAATATATTATTTTTGCTATAACTTTGTTTTCACCTCACATTATTTATCGTTCGTCATGCACTGTAATGGTTGATATATAGGATGTATGCAGATAAATGCACGTGCATGTGCATAAAGTAATTGACTCAAACACATTAACGAGATGAATGGTTGTCAATGCATATGCAAAGCAATGAGTGCATAATACTTCAATCCACATCAGCATGATGCACAACCTGAATCATATATGCCTGACACACCACCTAACTTCAACATAGCACCCAGGTGCTGCACTGCAATAGGTATCCTCACAATATGAAATTGCGTTGGTTTGTTGCCCCTACGAAGTTGGTTTGGTAGCGGGCTTGAAGGTTTCCCTTCACCATTGGCTTACATGCAATTTTACCGACTTTCTCTACGCTATCTTGCATATTTTATGGCAATATAGGGTACTTTGACATGTTCTAATTGAAAGACCTATTCTTTAGCTTCAGCAAAGGGTATCCTAAATGACCCAGTAATAATTGTTCCGCCTAACAATGTGCCATTTCCGGCAGGCTCACCATCAAGCGCCTCCAAAATAAAGGGCTTGTTCCTGATATTGGTAGAATCCCTCTACCATCCATTTTACATGTTCAAGTTGTCACCCTCGTTCAAGAGCGGAAGAAAGGACAGTCAGGGTGGGGCGCTAAGTGCGCCATAGCTTCTTCTCCCCAGTGGCAGGAGAGTTTCAGTCGAGTTGCAAGTTTCAGGAGGGCATTCCTAGATCACAATGGTGTTGTACATAAATGTTCAATTATGCATGCATCATCAATAATCCATGCAAGATTCATCAAGGAAGAATGCATCATTCCCTGGGTCTAGCAGGCCTAGAAAAAAACTGTTTTCAACAACTGCTGTATGTCAATGTAGGTAGGTAGGTACATGTTTGGAAAAATAGGCTGATCCTAGATTTTTGGGGTCCCGAACATTATCCTCTCCAGAAAATTATTTCTTGTTTTTTTCATCTGGAAGTTGAATTTCCTAAGTTATTAACTTTTGACAACGAACTGCTGTGATCAAGTAAAAGTGCTCAAAATTCACTGAAATGGGTGCAAATTGAGTTACGATGCATAAGGTTTGAAGAAAAATATCCTCCATACTGGATGACTACAAAATATTCCTCTCCACATTCTGGATTACAATGCACAAATCCAACCTTGTCTATGCATGAGAATAAAATGTGTCGGAACAAATGCTCACTAGAAAGAATGGGACAAGATTATGACTCACCTGGTGAGCAGAAGACAAATATATTTGCTAGGAAGCAAATTAAAGTGACCATTGCGTATGATTTGAGAAAAGTTCTGCAACCAAGTTGACATCATTTTTTTTTAAAACTTCGAATGACGTCATGCGGGCTTGAAGGAAAACTTCGATCTACCTTCTAGTAAAGGTACCTTTGGCTTGTTATTTGTCACACGCACGGGTTTGTTATTTGTCACACAAACCAACGCAATTTTATTCAGTGCAGATGCCTGTTGCAGTGCAGGGCCGTTTCGGTTCCATATTTTTTTTTACAATCACATCCTATTTCTGTGTTGTGTTCCTGGCACTAGGATTGACTCATGCATGATACTGATTGTGAATACCAAGCTTAACATTAATACTTATTTGTAGTTATTGTTATCCGTTTTTGGTAAATAACTTAAGTATCCCTCATTCTGTACTCACTGGCAGCTGATAAGTTGACAATTGTAATGCTAAGCATGAATAATTATACTGTGTTTTTACTCCCTACTTTGTGTCATGGCATACTATTTACAAAGATACACGCTTTATATAATTTGTTCATAGCTTGCATTTGAGTCACAAGACTCAAATGACTCATGGTGATTCAAATGATTGACTCATGATTCAACTCATTTAAAAAAAAGAAAGACGTGATTCAACTCGCGACTCAAGATATGTTTGGGGAAAAGAATCGATTCAACTCACGACTCATCCAAAAACGATTGATTCATGAGTCGATTCTTGATTCAACTCGAGTCGAGCACAAGTCTGGTTGGGAGGTGAGGATCTTCATCCTAGAGGTGTTGAATAGATGCACACTGATCAGAGGGCCAGTTACAAGCGGATCCAGGCAACCAAATCGGGCCGACTCCGGGAGGAGTTGCAGGAGATGCTGCTTGGATTCGGTGGCGTCATAATGTCATCCACGGTGGCGTACAACAGGTCGCAGGATCATCTTAATGTGGACCAGGCAGCATGGTCTGACTGGTCACACGCTGAAGGTGCTGGAGATTCCGGTGAAGGTTTATTAGCTGGAGTACTACTTCAGGCTCTATTTTGACATCAGGGTCAAACACTACATCGAGAACCACACCTCACCACATCCACATCCTCATGCTCACACTCAGTCAGCCCAGGATCCTTAGGACACAGCCTAAAAAGGAGCGGGATGCTGCCACATTCTACATCAGGATTGGGCCAGGTACAGCCATCCTGAGTGCATTCTCCTCTCCCCCTGGCACCCCAGCACTGAGCCCAAGGATCGTACGTTTGCTGTGAATCAGACCCTGAAGCTGCGAGGAGACGGCAAGTTTGTTGACACCATTATCAGGCCAAGGGTCACTCCCAAGTACAACATCTCAGCCACCAGTCTCACCGAACTGATTACCTGGAAACCAGGGCAGGTGGACGAGCCTGTCTGTAGCTACTCCATTTCCATGCCCATCAAGGGGTTCCTGAACAAGCCCTACATTCGTCCCAAGTTCTTCCGCCACACCTAGTCTGCCGGGAGATGTGTGAAGCTAGTCACGGAGGTGGCCGTGCGGGCAGGAGGCCAGGGACGACTACATCAGGGCTGTGGTCGAGCCTGTGGTGGAGCTACCGTATGCCCATTTTCACTACCAAGAAGCAAATGCTAGTCACCTTCTAAGGTCTGTCCACACAGCTGTATATGATGAACCAGTTGAAATACACAGTTCTTTTTGAAAAGCCTTAGGACGCTATAGAGAAAATCATGAGAATGCCGGTGCAAATGTGTGATGCAATGTGCAAAATGCAAAAGTGTGATTTTGCGAATGACGGAATGCCGAAAGAGAAAAAAGTGAATGGAACAAAATCATTCTAGAATTGCATTTTACAATGGAAATGCACTGAGCTCCAACTGAAACTGCACTATTGATTTCATACAGAGCCCTAATGGGGAAAGTGCATAGTGGCAAAGCACGTGGTAGAACATGTACGTGGTGGCTACACCTCCAGAATGAGTGCGGGGCACTGGGGAGGGTGTTCGTATCATCCGATGGGCCAACCGATCTTAATCTGGAAGTTGGAGTCTGGACCCGTTCTGAGGGATGCCTGCATCACATCCGTGGGGAAAGGAGTGAGGGGAATGATCTCGGTCCGGAAGGGTAAGTCAGGTATCATCAATAGGGTGTCTGTATCCCTCTGCTGACACAGACGAGTGACCTCGGTCTGCAAACTGGAGTACAGAGCGGTCATGAAGGATGCTTGCATCCATCTTGGCTCAGACGGGTGACCTCGTTTTGGAAGCTGGAGTGCAGCGCAGTCACGAGAGATGTTTGTACCAGTTCCGGTGTCAGAAAACTGGCCTTGGTCTGGAAGCTTGAGTGCAGCGCAGTCACGAGATGTTTGCACCAGTGCGGGGGTCAGAAAACTGACCTTGGTCTGGAAGCTGGAGTGCAGCGCAGTCAGGAACGGATGCTTGGCCGACAGCGCCAGGATGCGCTTCTCTGTCATGGTGCACTCGACGTCGTCGTCCTGGACGATCACGTTCTTCTTCAGCACCTGCGGCACGGACGCCAAATGATGTGTGTGTGTGTGCGCCCGTCTCACACGCACGCAGACGCACGCACGCACGCACGCACACACACATACGCACGCATGCACATACACACACACGCAAGCACACACACACATATTCACGCACACACACATGTACGCACACACGCACGCACGCATACACACACAATTATATATACATTGACATGAACACAGCCACACACACGTCCTCACACACACAGCCACACAAGCTGCACGTGTACGAGTGCCGCCAGACGGCCACCGTCCGACATTGTTACCGGCACCGGCGTTTGACTCTCGGTTATAAGATCGTGAATTCAACTCCGGGAATTTTCGGGATTACCGAGTTCACCTGCGATCAATCAGCATGAGAGGTTGGTGACGCTTTGTTTCGAATTCGCGTCTTGCATTCGAATGCGTCGTAAACGAGCCCAATGTTCGTATTCTCTTCGCCCGGTGACACTCGGCGGGGCCACAGTTCCAGGCGGTACCAACAGGAAGCACGCATAGAACCGCGCCGGAAGCGTCGGACAGCGTCCCCGCACACTTCACATTACACAGCGTCCCCACACACCACACACAGCCGTCCCCACACACCACATACAGCCATCCCCACACACCACACACAGCCGTCCCCACACACCACATACAGCCATCCCCACACACCACATACAGCCATCCCCACACACCACACACAGTCGTCCCCACACACCACATACAACAGTCCCCACACACCACACACAGCCGTCTCCACACACCACATACAGCCATCCCCACACACCACATACAGCCATCCCCACACACCACATACAGCCATCCCCACACACCACACACAGTCGTCCCCACACACCACATACAGCCGTCCCCACACACCACACACAGCCGTCCCCACACACCACATACAGCCGTCCCCACACACCACACACAGCCGTCCCCACACACCACACACCACATACAGCCATCCCCACACACCACATACAGCCATCCCCACACACCACACACAGTCGTCCCCACACACCACACACAGCCGTCTCCACACACCACATACAGCCGTCCCCACACACCACACACAACCGTCCCCACACACCACACACAACCGTCCCCACACACCACACACAGCCGTCACCACACACCACACACAACCGTCCCCACACACCACACACAGCCGTCTCCACACACCACATACAGCCGTCCCCACACACCACACACAACCGTCCCCACACACCACACACCACATACAGCCGTCACCACACACCACATACAGCCGTCCCCACACACCACACACAGCCGTCACCACACACCACACACAACCGTCCCCACACACCACACACAACCGTCCCCACACACCACACACCACATACAGCCGTCACCACACACCACATACAGCCGTCCCCACACACCACACACAGTCGTCCCCACACACCACACACAGCCGTCTCCACACACCACATACAGCCGTCACCACACACCACATACAGCCGTCCCCACACACCACACACAGCCGTCTCCACACACCACATACAGCCGTCCCCACACACCACACACAACCGTCCCCACACACCACACACAGCCGTCCCCACACACCACACACAACCGTCCCCACACACCACACACAGCCGTCCCCACACACCACACACAGCCGTCCCCACACACCACACACAACCGTCCCCACACACCACACACAGCCGTCTCCACACACCACATACAGCCGTCCCCACACACCACACACAACCGTCCCCACACACCACACAGCCGTCCCCACACACCAAATACAGCCGTCCCCACACACCACACACAACCGTCCCCACACACCACATACAGCCGTCCCCACACACCACACACAACCGTCCCCACACACCACATACAGCCGTCCCCACACACCACACACAGCCGTCCCCACACACCACACACAGCCGTCTTCCCACACCACACACAGCCGTCCCCACACACCACATACAGCCGTCCCCACACACCACACACAGCCGTCCCCACACACCACACACAGCCGTCCCCACACACCACATACAGCCGTCCCCACACACCACATACAGCCGTCCCCACACACCACACACAACCGTCCCCACACACCACACACAGCCGTCCCCACACACCACACACAACCGTCCCCACACACCACACACAGCCGTCCCCACACACCACACACAGCCGTCTCCACACAACACATACAGCCGTCCCCACACCACACACAGCCGTCCCCACACACCACACACAACCGTCCCCACACACCACATACAGCCGTCCCCACATACCACACACAACCGTCCACACACACCAAATACAGCCGTCCCCACACACCACATACAACCGTCCCCACACACCACACACCACACACAGCCGTCCCCACACACCACATACAACCGTCCCCACACACCACACACCACACACAGCCGTCCCCCCACACAGCCGTTTCCACACACCACATACAGGGACGAGTGGTCTAGGGGTAAGATGTTCGTCTCACAATCGAAAGATTGTGGGTTCGAATCTCACCTGTCGCTACTCTTCGCCCGCGACCAATCGGCGTGAGAGATTGGCGACGCTATATGACTCAACGGTCGACGTGTCGTAAAAACCAATAACCAACCAACCAACCACACCACATACAGCCGTCCCCACACACCACACACAACCGTCCCCACACACCACATACAGCCGTCCCCACACACCACACACAGCCGTCCCCACACACCACACACAGCCGTCCCAACACCACAAACAGCCGTACCCGCACACTTCACACTGCACACACTTTACACTTGATATGCAGCTAACGTCCGTAGGATTAATACGGCTTCTGAAAAGCACCTCCCCCTCCCCCTCTTGCTTTGACGCCCATGACACTGCAGCTTGCAGCAAAAGGAGCAACATGTCCCTACGGTTCAAGCGTACTGTCAGAGATCAGGAGTGCTACTAACTGACCACCAACACCCGTTCATTATCAACATGTCTCCGCCAGCCTTCCAAACGGATCCATCAGCCCACCTTGACGGCGTAGATCTCGTCGGCGCCCTTCTTCTCAGCCAGCATCACCTTGCCGAAGCTGCCCTTGCCCAGCACCTTGATGAAGTGGAAATCTTCGATACCGACGCGGCGTGCGTGCGCCTCCGCCTTCAAGTCCAGATTGGAGCGGCCGCCTGCTGACAGCAGACCACATCTCACCGACCATCATCCAGCTCACACTCTGATCCGTACAGTCGGTCTGCTGTCGTCACCGTTACTACTGTCCTACCCGCACCGTCAGTCTACTGTCGTCACCGTAACTACTGTCCTACCCGCACCGTCAGTCTACTGTCGTCACCGTAACTACTGTCCTACCCGCACCGTCAGTCTACTGTCGTCACCGTAACTACTGTCCTACCCGCACCGTCAGTCTACTGTCGTCACCGTAACTACTATCCGACCCGCACCGTCAGTCTACTGTCGTCACCGTTACTATTGTCCTACCCGCACCGTCAGTCTACTGTCGTCACTGTAACTACTGTCCTACCCGCACCGTCAGTCTACTGTCGTCACCGTTACTACTGTCCTACCCGCACAGTCAGTCTACTGTCGTCACCGTTACTACTGTCCTACCCGCACCGTCAGTATACCGTTGATGATGAATTGATGATGCATTGATATTTAGCGGCACGTCGACAACAAGGTCATTTTGTCAGTCTACCATTGTCACCGTTACTATCGTCCTACCTGTACCGTCAGTCTACTGCCATCACCGTTACTACCGCCTAACCCGCACCGTCAGTCTACTGTTGTCACTGTTACTACCGCCTTACCCGCACCGTCAGTCTACTGTTGTCACCGTTACTACCGTCCTACCCGCACCATCAGTCTACTGTCGTCACCGTTACTACCGTCCTACCTGTACCGTCAGTCTACTGTCGTTACCGTTACTACCGTCCTACCCGCACTGTCAGTCTACCGTTGATGATGAATTGATGTTTAGGGGCACGTCGACAACAAGGTCATTTTGTCAGTCTATCGTTGTCCCCGTTACTACCGTCATACCTGTACCGTCAGTCTACCGTTGTCACCGTTACTACCGTCCTACATGTACCGTCAGTCTACTGTCGTCACCGTTACTACCGTCCTACCCGCACCGTCAGTCTTACTGTTGTCACCGTTACTACCGTCCTACCTGTACCGTCAGTCTACTGTCGTTACCGTTACTACCGCCCTACCCGCACCGTCAGTCTACTGTTGTTACCGTTACTACCGTCCTACCAGCACAGTCAGTCTACTGTCGTCACCGTTACTACCGTCCTACTTGTACCGTCAGTCTACTGTCGGCACCGTTACTACCGTCCTACCCGCACCGTCAGTCTACTGTTGTTACCGTTACTACCGTCCTACCCGCACCGTCAGTCTACTGTCGTCACCGTTACTACTGTCCTACCTGTACCGTCAGTCTACTGTCGTTACCGTTACTACCGCCCTACCCGCACCGTCAGTCTACTGTTGTTACCGTTACTACCGCCCTACCCGCACCGTCAGTCTACTGTTGTTACCGTTACTACCGTCCTACCAGCACAGTCAGTCTACTGTCGTCACCATTACTACCGTACTACTTGTACCGTCAGTCTACTGTCGGCACCGTTACTACCGTCAGTCTACTATCGTCACCGTTACTACCGTCCTACTTGTACCGTCAGTCTACTGTCGGCACCGTTACTACCGTCAGTCTACTGTCGTCACCGTTACTACCGTCCTACTTGTACCGTCAGTCTACTGTCGTCACCGTTACTACCGTCCTACTTGTACCGTCAGTCTACTGTCGGCACCGTTACTACCGTCCTACTTGTACCGTCAGTCTACTGTCGGCACCGTTACTACCGTCCTACTTGTACCGTCAGTCTACTGTCGGCACCGTTACTACCGTCCTACTTGTACCGTCAGTCAACTGTCGGCACCGTTACTACCGTCCTACGTGTACCGTCAGTCTACAGTCCTACTTGTACCGTGAGTCTACTGTCGGCACCGTTACTACCGTCCTACTTGTACCGTCAGGCTACTGTCAGCACCGTTACTACCGTCCTACATGTACCGTCAGGCTACTGCGGCCTCCGCAGTAGCCTTGCTGATATCACATCGTGACCTCGGTAAGGTCACTGGTCACATTCAGCACTGCCACTACGGTCTCAGTAGCATCAGGCGAGACCACATCGTGACCTGATTAAGGTAAGGTAAAGTCACATCCTGGGTAAGGTAGTGTAAGATCGCATCCGGCACTGACCTGCAGCCTTAGTAACATCAGCCGAGATTACACCGTGACCTCGGTAAAGGAACTGATCACATCCGGCAAGGTCACTTCGGGAAACATCAACCGAGAGAACGCCACTGCACGGGGCTGCCACGGTGGCTGACAGTCAACAGGTCAGTATTTCCGGGCATCTCTGACATACGACGCCGCTGAAATAATGAACTTCAACAGCATACCCACACTCCCGGCTATAGCCCAAACATCGTCCATGTAGACATCGCCGCATCATCTCTATGTCCGTCGACGAGGGAAAACATAGCCATCCGGCAGCTCAATGGCATATGTTGACAGGCCGCCGGACCGCTGTGTTGTTGCCGGTGGGAGATTGGCTGTGTTGCTGTTTCTCTCCCCGCGGGGGAAGGCTATGGTGTTGCCCCCTCCCCCGCTGCCGGACGGCTGTGTCACTGTCCCTCCCCGCTGCCGGACGGCTGTGTTACTGTCCCTCCCCCGCTGCCGGACGGCTGTGTTACTGTCCCTCCCCCGCTGCCGGACGGCTGTGTTACTGTCCTTCCCCGCTGCCGGACGGCTGTGTTACTGTCCCTCCCCCGCTGCCGGACGGCTGTGTTACTGTCCCTCCCCCACTGCCGGACGGCTGTGTTACTGTCCCTCCCCGCTGCCGGACAGCTATGTTACTGTCCCTCCCCCGCTGCCGGACGGCTGTGTTACTGTCCCGCCCCGATGCCGGACGGCTGTGTTACTGTCCCTCCCCGCTGCCGGACGGCTGTGTTACTGTCCCTCCCCGCTGCCGGACGGCTGTGTTACTGTCCCTCCCCGCTGCCGGACGGCTGTATTACTGTCCCTCCCCGCTGCCGGACGGCTGTGTTACTGTCCCTCCCCGCTGCCAGACGGCTGTGTTACTGTCCTTCCCCCGCTGCCGGACGGCTGTGTTACTGTCCCTCCCCCGCTGCCGGACGGCTGTGTTACTGTCCCTCCCCCACTGCCGGACGGCTGTGTTACTGTCCCTCCCCGCTGCCGGCCCCGCTGCCGGACGGCTGTGTTACTGCCCCTCCCCCGCTGCCGGACAGCTATGTTACTGTCCCTCCCCCGCTGCCGGACGGTTGTGTTACTGTCCCTCCCCGCTGCCGGACGGCTGTGTTACTGTCCCTCCCCGCTGCCGGACGGCTGTGTTACTGTCCCTCCCCGCTGCCGGACGGCTGTGTTACTGTCCCTCCCCCGCTGCCGGACGGCTGTGTTACTGTCCCTCCCCCGCTGCCGGACGGCTGTGTTACTGTCCCTCCCCGCTGCCGGACGGCTGCGTTGTCCGCCCGCGGCAGGATGTCTGTGCTGTTGTCTCTCTTCTCCCGGACGGCTGTATTGTGGTTTCCTCCACCTCCATCAGGCGGTGGGATAGCTGTGTTGCTGTCAAATTCCTTCCGGCATCCGGACGGCTGTGTTGTCCCCCCCCCCCCCACACGGCTGTGTTGTCCCCCCCCCCACACACTCCCGGACGGCTGTATTGCCGTCGCCTGACTTCCGGTGGCTGGACGGCTGTGTTGTGTCCCTCCTCCTCTGGGATAGCTGTGTTGCTGTCGCGTCACTTCCGGTGGCCGGACGGCTGTGTCATGTCCCCCTTCCTCTGGGACAGCTGTGTTGCCCCTCCCCCGGCCGGCGGGACGGCCGTGTTAGTGTTGTCGGCGACATGCATGCTATGACGCAAATGCTTGCGGCGAGACACGTGCACGGCACACGGCTGGCAGACCATCAAGGCCACTTGGCAGCTGCAGAACCGATGGCAGTGGTGCCGGCGCGCCTGCCGCAATCGCCGTGCGCCAAATCGATGCTCGGCGCCATCGGCCACCTCCGGCGGCTCGCTCGCCGTGTCACATCGCGGCGCGCGCCAATGCACCGCGACGGCACCACATCCTGGCCAACAGTCGGATGCCGCGATACGCCACGCGCGCGCACCTGATCCAAAACGGGCACTTCGACGTGCCCGACCTATCTGCGTTTCACATCGGCGGCCGGGCGGAGGCCACACCGACGCGTCGAGTTATACTCCCGCCGATACCGGCATGAGAACATGGGTATGCACCCACTTACCCACGTCGCTAGCACCCACTTTCGCCGCCACTTTCTGTCCAGCGTGGGAACCAACTTGGATCGGCGCCGTGCTGCGGCGGCGTCGTGTTGCGCCACCACCACTTGGACAGCAGCAGACGTGTTGTGCCGTCAGCAGCAGACGTGTGTGCCGTCAGCAGCAGACGTGTTGTGCCGTCAGCAGCAGACGTGTGTGCCGTCAGCAGCAGACGTGTGTGTCGTCAGCAGCAGACGTGTGTGCCGTCTATATTGAAATATCGCAATGTGCAAGATGACTGATTCAGTGCGAACTCACCTGCGATATTCGGGCTCCTGCATCTGAACTAACGGACAAGGAAACCCAACTACAGATGGGTACGATTTCAATAATGGCGTCTGTTGCCATCACAACATACCATATGACCCACAGGAATATATTGTCTTGGGGAGGGAAGGGCAGGTCCTTTCCCATTTTGTATTCCAAAATGTTGGTTTGTATTTCATAACCCAGCGAGAAAGGTGCGATTTTCGCATGCATTGGTTGGAATCCTTCTCGTCAATTTATCCCACTCCATGTTTCTTGACCCCAATTTCTGGAGCAACGGGAAAACATCAGCACAGCGGCCACCAGTTCGTAGCGGCCACCGCCCGCCGCTCACCCTTGTTCTCCTGTTTGTGCGGGGCGCCGCCGCCCTGTTTGCCGCCCATGGCGTTCTCGAAGGCCAGCCGTAGCTGCAGCACCTCGTCTTCGGTGGAGCGCGGACCGTCCTCGTCACCCTCGGGGATGGCGGCCGCCGACGAGCCGATACCGGCCGCGTTCCGCGTCTGCTTCGTCACTGATATCGAGGTCTGTCGGTAACACACGGGCGCACGTGGACACTCCGACTCTGCCTGACACTGCCGGCGGCTCGGGGAATCCTGGTAAGCTCGGGGAATACAAGCGAACTCGAACACTTCCGTGCACCAGACACTCGGAGTCGGCACCTAACGACGGCGCATAACCGCGGCCAGCGCATGCCAAGGGGACTGGAGGACTTAGGCGAGCAGCGGACAGACTGTAGAACGTGGGGTCTGCACACGTGTACCAGTCTGACACAACTCACACCGGGAGCGTGCAGCGGACAGACTGCAGAGCGGGGTCTGCACACGTGTACCAGTCTGACACAACTCACACCGGGAGCGTGCAGCGGACAGACTGCAGAGCGGGGTCTGCACACGTGTACCAGTCTGACACAACTCACACCGGGAGCGTGCAGCGGACAGCCTGTAGAGCGGGGTCTGCACACGTGTACCAGTCTGACACAACTCACACCGGGAGCGTGCAGCGGACAGACTGCAGAGCGGGGTCTGCACACGTGTACCAGTCTGACACAACTCACACCGGGAGCGTGCAGCGGACAGCCTGTAGAGCGGGGTCTGCACACGTGTACCAGTCTGACACAACTCACACCGGGAGCGTGCAGCGGACAGCCTGTAGAGCGGGGTCTGCACACGTGTACCAGTCTGACACAACTCACACCGGGAGCGTGCAGCGGACAGACTGCAGAGCGGGGTCTGCACACGTGTACCAGTCTGACACAACTCACACCGGGAGCGTGCAGCGGACAGACTGCAGAGCGGGGTCTGCACACGTGTACCAGTCTGACACAACTCACACCGGGAGCGTGCAGCGGACAGACTGCAGAGCGGGGTCTGCACACGTGTACCAGTCTGACACAACTCACACCGGGAGCGTGCAGCGGACAGACTGCAGAGCGGGGTCTGCACACGTGTACCAGTCTGACACAACTCACACCGGGAGCGTGCAGCGGACAGACTGCAGAGCGGGGTCTGCACACGTGTACCAGTCTGACACAACTCACACCGGGAGCGTGCAGCGGACAGACTGCAGAGCGGGGTCTGCACACGTGTACCAGTCTGACACAACTCACACCGGGAGCGTGCAGCGGACAGACTGCAGAGCGGGGTCTGCACACGTGTACCAGTCTGACACAACTCACACCGGGAGCGTGCAGCGGACAGACTGCAGAGCGGGGTCTGCACACGTGTACCAGTCTGACACAACTCACACCGGGAGCGTGCAGCGGACAGACTGCAGAGCGGGGTCTGCACACGTGTACCAGTCTGACACAACTCACACCGGGAGCGTGCAGCGGACAGACTGCAGAGCGGGGTCTGCACACGTGTACCAGTCTGACACAACTCACACCGGGAGCGTGCAGCGGACAGACTGCAGAGCGGGGTCTGCACACGTGTACCAGTCTGACACAACTCACACCGGGAGCGTGCAGCGGACAGACTGCAGAGCGGGGTCTGCACACGTGTACCAGTCTGACACAACTCACACCGGGAGCGTGCAGCGGACAGACTGCAGAGCGGGGTCTGCACACGTGTACCAGTCTGACACAACTCACACCGGGAGCGTGCAGCGGACAGACTGCAGAGCGGGGTCTGCACACGTGTACCAGTCTGACACAACTCACACCGGGAGCGTGCAGCGGACAGACTGCAGAGCGGGGTCTGCACACGTGTACCAGTCTGACACAACTCACACCGGGAGCGTGCAGCGGACAGACTGCAGAGCGGGGTCTGCACACGTGTACCAGTCTGACACAACTCACACCGGGAGCGTGCAGCGGACAGACTGTAGAGCGGGGTCTGCACACGTGTACCAGTCTGACACAACTCACACCGGGAGCACAACTCACACACAGGGCTATTCGCACACCATCTGGCAAGTACACTTTGTAGATGCATCAGCTTTGCCTTAACACACACGTAATGGATAATCGACACGATTTGTACCGAGCCACTTAAACTCAAACGTTCACATTTGGGGACGAGTGGTCTAGGGGTAAGATGCTCGTCTCACAATCGAAAGGTTGTGAGTTCGAGTCTCACCTGTCGCTACTCTTCGCCCGCGACCAGTCGGCGTGAGAGATTGGCGACGCTACATGACTCAACGGTCGACGTGTCGTAAAACCAATAACCAACCAAACGTTCACATTTCGGGCGTCTGCGACTAACCATTATCTTCCTCCAGGTGATCTCAGACCAGCGCAACATCCGTGAACCTCATCCTTATTCCCATCGTGCGCAAGCGATTCTGACCTTTTTCTTGGGCGCGCTGAGCTGCTGCGACGACACGCCTATGCTGGAGAGCATCTCGGCCAGCTGCTTGGTGTTGATGCCGCAGTTGTTGGCTACGTTCCTCTGACATCGCTTGTGTACATTGAGGGAGCAGACTGCGAAGGCGGCAGGCATTCTAGTTGGAGGAGTGCACTGGCCTCTTGGCCATACGGCACGCACAACAGCTATGTCACAGATGGGCGGGTTGGAGGAGTGCACTGGCCTCTTGGCCACACGGCACGCACAACAGCTAAGTCGCGGATGGGCGGGTTGGAGGAGTGCACCGGTCTCTTGGCCACACGGCACGCACAACAGCTAAGTCACAGATGGGCGGGTTGGAGGAGTGCACCGGTCTCTTGGCCACACGGCACGCACAACAGCTATGTCACAGCTGAGATGATTGGAGGAACACTCTGGCCTCTTGGACACACGACACGCACAACAGCTATGTCGTAGACGAAAGGGTTCAGGCGCCGGTGAGTGCCGTGAGACTAGCACCTGCATCACATGAGCATACTATTCTAGCTCTTTCGCAACATTCTTCCTCTTTGCTGGTGAGAAAAGCATCAGTTATCCCCTATGTCTCTTCAGAGGTGACATGGGGCTTGGTGCTTTGCCAATATGCATGTGTGCATTTACGGATACATCTATGGACGTATGTATGTATGCATGTACGCATGAATACATACATGCATGCATGCATGCATGTACGCATGCACGTACGTATGCGTGTACGCATGTGCGTGCATGCGAGTGGTATGCTTGCATACATGCTTCTTTGCATGTATGTTCGGTTGCATACATGTATGCACTTATTTATGCGTGTTTGCATGTAAGCGCCTTGATATGTCATTGCCTCCCTATGTCTTCACGCGCTTGATAATCGATATATCCCCCTCTCATCGTCAGAACTTCGGTCGCGATCCCCTGACATAGCACGATAGCAGACGCGAGGACTGCTATTGACTGCTATGCTATAGAGGACATCCATCTGCTTCCCGAACTGACAGCCGTTCAGTTCATGCAGGGTTCGACCGCACGTCTACCCTGGTTCGCAGGAGGTGTCCAGTTACCAACAGCGCCACTCAACAATTAGGCAACGCCGTCGCACGTACGACAGCAAGGGTTGTTTGGCAATTGAGAGCGCATCGACTACATCGCCATTTTGTGTTCCTGCTTTTCCCTCCCGCCGGCAGAACCGTTCAGACAATGGCGCGCTTACTCGCCATGGTCACTTACTCACCGCGCTTACTCGCTATGGCGCGCTTACTCACCGCTGCATTGCAGTCCCTGCTTAATGAGTCCGTACAACAACGAGCCGCAGTGGTCGCAGAACGTGAACAGCTTGTAGCTGTGCTCCTCGAAGCGGTGCGGCACGTTCACGCTGAAGCGCTTGTCGACGCCCTGCCGCTGAGGGCAGGGGAGGGCGAAGTCAGCGGGGCGCCACCAGTCAGGTGGTGGTGTGGAACCCTGGAGCTCCGTCTCTACTGCAGCATGATGCACTTAATCACCGACTACCTGCTTAGCATGAGAAACACTCACTTCCCTTTTAGCATGAGAAAACACACTCATTCCGTCACTACTGCCATGTAACTTGAAATCCACAACCATCAGGTAACACCATTTAGGGGATGCTTATATTTACACTGATGCTGGAGCACCAGTGAACAACCGGGTGCTGGTCAGCGTACCCAGCTGGAGCACCAGTGAACACCTGGGTGCTGGCCAGCGTGCCCGGCTGGAGCACCAGTGAAGGCTGGTGTACCCTCGGGGTGGATTGGTCAACTGTTCGTGGTCGTGGTCGCCTCGACACTGCATTAGTTAAACACCGCAACACGTAGTGGAATACGCAGTGAAAACGCTGGTTCCATGTGCCTGTTGTGGTCCACATCCTTCTAGAGATCAAATTAAGTTCAATTCACTGCATTTTGCATTAATCCAGTCTTAAAATGGATGCGATTGGTATGCATATCAACAACAAAAGGATTGGCGAGAAGTCTTCCAATTGGGAAAAGACACGCAACAAAAGGGAAGAGACAAACACAAAATGTAAGAGAAGAACGTAATGCCTCATTGCGAGCGAGCGGAAGGACAGACAGTTTCTCTCCAACCACCAGAGCAAAATCAATCCGAGTGACTCAGCCCGACCAGAGCGGTTTTAACACGCGCCCTGGACGGCGTCTGAAAATCACGCGCACTGGAGAGGGAGGGGGGGGATTCCTCCCCCTAAGATATCGGCTTCTATTAAGCTAGGGTAACGAAACTTTCAGGGTAGATGAGTATCGTAGTGAACTCTAATGTATGCAAATCTCAAGACTTTAGGTCAATATCTTCAAGGTCAAATGAGGTCACATATGTCATATTTGGCTTGTTTTGCGTGGCTTGGCTTGACATGGTTATGGATCGCTGCGATTGTGTTTAAATGCTCCAAAATGGGCATCAATGATATTTTGGACATAACTAATGATGCAATACAGATGATAGATCCGGTATTTGACTTCAGGTCACCTATATGTCAGCACTTTATCGGGTCAGTTACCGGTTCCAGTTACTGGAGCCGGGCCGCCCGCCGGACCGGCGGGCGGGCGGGCGGCCCGGCGCAATCGGCTTCACGAAGAACGGGCTGAAGTACATGAATGAAATATGGAAACACTTAGGTCTACAATGACAAAAACAGAAGTTTTCAGTATGGAGTAACATGCAAAATGACATGAATCGCATGACTGTCATTTGCGTTTATGACAACCTTCCAGTTGAACAATTTTGGTTCCATTGACCTGTCATGAGCTTGACCTGTGTTGACCTCGGTGCCCTAGCATGATCTTGAAACGATATAGCATAACAATATACATCAAACAAGTCGCTAGTATTGCCATGACACTTCCCTTCTGCCGATATACGGGAAGCGCATCAGCGCCGATTTTTGTGGTCTGGCGATACGAGATGTTTTGACTTGTACGGCCTCTAACTCGGAAAATTGTCGGCTGATTTTCGTTTTGCTTGTTTTAAGCGACGCGCCGGACATTTCTAAGGATGTACCAAAAAATGGCGTATTTCGCCCCCCCCCCCACCACCACCTCTCTCTCTAGTGCGCGTGTTAAAATAGTTCGAACTTTGCGACGACGCACCATAAAATCAGGAAATAAACAAGCATGAAAGGTCCCTTCTCCAAGAGTTGTTTATTTTAATATACGAAGCTCTGACGGCATACCAATCCCCTCCCCTCCCCAATACTACTTTATATCAGGTGATGTTCCCAGTTTCATCTCTTTATCTCGCAATGTTTCTGCTGCCAGTTATCATGAGCAGAATTGCCATGAACAACGCGAGTGGTATTTTATGGACACTTTTTCTCGGAATCGATTTAATAAAACTTGTTAATATTGAGTCCGTCCAGAGCACGTGCCACGTCATGACACACGCACGCACGCACGCACGCACGCACGCACGCACGCACGCACGCACGCACGCACGCACGCACGCACGCACGAACGCACGCACGCACGCACGCACGCACGCACGCACGCGCACGCGCACGCACACGCACACGCACACACACGCACACGCACACGCACACGCACACGCACACGCACACGCACACGCACACGCACACGCACACGCACACGCACACGCACACAGTATGTGTCCATAATCAAGCTCATGATTACTACACCAGATGGCAAGTTGACGGCAAACTGAATGTATCACGGCACATTAAAAGAAACAAGATGCAACTTCCTCGCTGGTGACGTCATCAACAAGGAGTCTTACTTTTCGGTAACTACAAAGTTAGTGCACATTCACTCCACCAGCAGCATCACTGCTGGGGCCGTCCGCTGGTGCACTACAGCCACAGGAGCTCACACGGCGCAGGTACGTGCCGCTCTGTCCATTCCTGGCCAATATTATCTACTTCAGCGGAATTTCCGACATTTGTAACCGTTACGGACCGAGCCGCTCATTTAGCGTTCTGAGCCGGTAATAAGCGTTAACCCGCCATAGAGAAATTTACTTAAAATCGTGATGTAATCGGTGTAGCTACTAACTGACCGGGGAAAACTAAAATTCGACGCCTGGTTCCAAGTGGAACCAAGCTTTCGCTATAAGATGCACTACTCCATGTGGCCGTAGTGGCCGTACTTAATAGGCCAATTTGCATGAAAGATGTGCATGCAAGCCGATTTTAACATTGGACGTCCGTGAAAGTTACACGCAATCTGATCTTATTTAGTCCTCACCTTAGCGGTGTAATCATTTTAAAATTTCGACGCCCACTTTCAAGTAGAGCAATATATAAGGCAACTGCCAAAAATATCCGGGATGTTGCACTGTTGTAACTTTAGAGGCCAAATTGCATTGCATTTGTAATTTGTTGCTGTAAATTGCCAAAATGCTTACTAGACGCTATAGTTCAACCAATTAATCAGATATTGCACACCTTTAACGTGATATATCACAAGCATTCGACATTCGCGAGCACACTGCATACATTTGTTTGCAAAATGTGCAATTGGTGTGCGGTAGCCATAAGATGAAACACCTAATTGCCATGATACGCCTATAAATTATGGGATGGCTTGAATTATACTGCATGTTTTTGGCAGAGCTGAAAAATAAATAGGCCTGTACGATTTTACAATAAATTAACACGTATTAAGCCTTCTCTCGTACTATGCTGATTTGGGAATATGCATAATCACTTCAAGTTCGTCACAAACAAAGTCACGAGGAGATAGTTCTGACCTCAGGATTGCTAAACACCCTACCTACCTCAGTCTTTTCCAGGAACATTTCCCATTCAAACTCGGTCTAGCATGCCTAACACTGAGAGCAAATAAAAAATATTCTGGCTACTTACGTCAATCCATAATACTCGCTATCTCCACACATCAATGAAGGAAGGACGCGTGGTACACGTACAATTAACAAAGGTGGGACGCCTCAACATATGGCTCCAACCTATTGCTCCAGCATAAACGCACAACTACAGCGAATGTCGCACGCGCGCCAGAAACGTAGAAGCCCGCCTGCAGGAAAGGGCAGACGAAAATTCGCACATTACCGATATATTCCACTCATGATCGCTCAGAAATCCACTAAAGTTTGAACTTGTTGACTTCTTGCGAGGTATGCACAGT
The DNA here is from genome assembly GCA_034440615.1 of Ashinkailepas kermadecensis. NCBI lineage: Eukaryota > Metazoa > Arthropoda > Thecostraca > Neolepadidae > Ashinkailepas > Ashinkailepas kermadecensis. Next base: position 107,345 of record JAOTOM010004818.1, on the reverse strand, counting down.
ACCGATTGAGGAAAATGAGACACGGAATGGAAGGCATGATACATCTTCGTGTAATGTTTGGCTATCTGCTCAAGAAGTTGCCTGATATAATAATAAATATATAATATCCAGCAAATATTCCTTCAAACCATCGGTCCCTAACGCGGTCGACAATAGAGACGTTCGAGTGGATGATCGGCTGTCGCTTGCTCTGGGTCGACCCCAATTCAAAAGCGCACCAGCACGACGTTGTATTTGCATGCCGGGCGACGGGATCCTTTCGGACAACCAGCCAGCACACATTTCGGCACGGCTGCGGGACAATTCCGGCGCTTGTTGGCATTTATCGCGGCAGAACTCACACTGACAATGTGGTGGGAGCTGGCTCGTCCGTGTTTGGCACACGGCCGTAGAGTAACCCACGGCAAGCAGATGAGGAACGTGACGTGCCGGCCAGCGCATACTACCAATGGAACTCGAGTGCATCGTATCGACTTTTGCATGACACAAATTTGCACTGTACGTCGACGTCGGCCGTTACTGCCAATCTCTGGCAGTAGCGCGGCCAGCCGATCTCTGGTTGGATACAGAGGGACCCAGGTGCGCGGATTGCGTGCGCGCACCAAAACACAACAGCCACCACACGCAACGTCCGTATCAGGCAAATCACAGCAGAACGCCACCTTAGCCGACCGCCGCGCACGGTGTCTCACCAGGCGGGGCGGGGCGGGGCGGAGCGGAGCGGGGCGGAGCGGGGCGGGGCGGAGTGGGGCGTGGCGGGGCGGAGCGGAGCGGGGCGGGGCGGGGCGGGGTGGGGCGGGGCGGGGCGGGGCGGGGCGGGGCGGGGCGGGGCGGGGCGGGGCGGGGCGGGGCGGGGCGGGGCGGGGCGGGGCGGGGCGGGGCGGAGTGGGGCGTGGCGGGGCGGGGCGGCGCGACCTACCTCATCGTCGAAGGCCTGGCGCACGCCGATGCAGCGCGTCACCACCAGCTCGTGGCAGCGTTTATGTACCACGCAGGTGCACAGCTGACACTGGTAGCACTGTTTACCCAATCCCCTGCCGAGACAGACCGGGTGTGAGAGTGGCAGCCATCGCTCAAGCGCGACGTCTTCAAATTCACTCTGCGTAGTGGAGGATGCCAGGCGAAAACGTAACAAGTCGCGATGAGGTTACAGCAAACCACGCACATCGGAAACACAGGGGTGATGTACCAACTCCACGACAGTCACACGCGGATAATTGTATTGCTGTTGGCATGTCTGGCAATGCTTGCATGGAACCATACAGGGGTGTGACATCTGGTGTTTCACCCTTGACCGTGCAAACCATCCCACCTCACCCAGTACAGGTGTTGCGACCCCCAACGGGGAAGGCTGGTAACATGGAAAAAAACCAGCGTGTTACATGCAACAAGATCTCATGGTTGGCATCAGCTTTTATACTTCGGATTCCTGGTTCACTTTCAAAGCGAGCTTAAAGGCCATTTTTCCGCCATGATTACTAATGTTCATGTCTCCGTTGCCTTTGAAAAAAATAAGCATGTGAAACATTCACCATAGTATCCTTCAGTATCTTGGGCCACTAACGATATCTGAATTATTGCACTTCCACCCATTGGTCCAGGCATGGATGACATAATATTGGACCGGAGGTCGTGAAATTATCGCGAAATCTTTTGCTGCCATAAAGCGACAGGAATCTCATAGTAATGACAGATGAGAGAGGACGCGTAGATAACTGTGACGAGGCGGCCAGGTGCGGCACTGAGAGATGAGAGAGGACGCGCAGAGAACTGTGACGAGGCGGCCAGGTGCGGCACTGAGAGATGAGAGAGGACGCGCAGAGAACTGTGACGAGGCGGCCAGGTGCGGCACTGAGAGATGAGAGAGGACGCGTAGGGAACTGTGACGAGGCGGCCAGGTGCGGCACTGAGAGATGAGAGAGGAGGCGTAGGGAACTGTGACGAGACGGCCAGGTGCGGCACTGAGAGATGAGAGAGGACGCGTAGGGAATTGTGACGAGGCGGCCAGGTGCGGCACTGAGAGATGAGAGAGGACGCGTATGGAACTGTGACGAGGCGGCCAGGTGCGGCACTGAGAGATGAGAGAGGACGCGTATGGAACTGTGACGAGGCGGCCAGGTGCGGCACTGAGAGATGAGAGAGGACGCGTATGGAACTGTGACGAGGCGGACGCGTATGGAACTGTGACGAGGCGGCCAGGTGCGGCACTGAGAGATGAGAGAGGACGCGTAGGGAACTGTGACGAGTCGGCCAGGTGCGGCAATGAGAGATGAGAGAGGACGCGTAGGGAACTGTGACGAGGCGGCCAGGTGCGGCACTGAGAGATGAGAGAGAACGCGTAAGGAACTGTGACGAGGCGGCCAGGTGCGGGACTTGCTGGTTTTCTACGCATCTTGTGAAGATCTGACTATCAGTTTCCAGCTGAAGGCTAGTAGCAGTATGCCTTCAATATTTCGTGTGCTGCATTGGCCGATATTTGTGTTGCATTGATGCCAAATAACCCATATATCAATGTTCGTAGCAAGCGAGCATCTCAGCTCAGAAAAACAAAGCATACTTGTCGATATTGATGTAGACAACTATTTTTGATTATCTACATTCATACCTAACGTAACCGCCTCAAATCATTTGTAACCTATGCCTCAACTTTAGAGACTTTGTGTTGACCTTGTTGACAGCAACAAGCATTGACGACAGGAAACAAATGGGAACAAAAGGAGGTATAAAAAATCAGCATCGTGGTGCAGCAACGTCGGCGATAATTTCAAGAGGACTCCCAACTACGGAGCCCGGGGATCTCCAACAGGCCAGGTGGGTTACCCTTGCCAACCGCATTCTGCGGCTATGTGTGCACAAAAATTGACACAGTCGTTACGCCGTATCGTGTTTTTCATCCTTCGGCAATATGTGCCTGGTTTGCGTAGGGTTAGAAAATTCCCAAACGTGAGTGATGGGGTCAGAAATATTTTCTTTCTCATTTAACTCTCCAAAAATATGTCCAAGCAAGATCGAATGGTAACGCAACGGGTGTTACAAAGGAACGACTTTTGAGTCCACCACGGGAATGTGCTGAGCTCGATGTTGACGTCATGCTGGGGATGCGAGGCTGGTGAAGTTCCTGTCACCCAAGACCAGCTCCAGTGCTGTATCCAGCACCGAAATTGTGAACTGAAACACTGAAACGGTAACCTCTGACAATCGCTCTGAGCGACAGCACAATCCAAGCTGCAGCTGATGCGCCGAAGGAGTTTCCCCAGTTGCTCTGCCACTCTCAAGCTGTGGAACCGTGGGTGTTTGAAGTCACGCAGGTTACCGCCAAGGAGATTGGCTCGCCACCGGTTCATCCGAGCTCAAGCTCGGCCGAGATCAGACCTACCAGTGATGGAAAGCAAGCGCAATTTCTTCACCCGGTCATGATGGCTTGATAAATAGTCCCGCATTGATCAGCTCGATGTGGGTCGTGGATGCTGGGTTGGACATGTTTTGTGTTGGTGGGATATGGTAAACTGATAAATACATGCTTACAGCTGATATGCTATTTAATGGCATAACGGGCTATCGATACTTTTGTAGCCGTCTGTACATCAACGCAATATCAGATGGTAGTGGCATCAGAAGCTTGCAATGATGTCGCTCGCAAAGAAAATGTTCTGATTAAAATGATCAAGGGAGATTTACCGTTTGGTCGTGTTAGATGGTGATCACCCATTACAAATACAATGGTGACTTCAACGCCAGCGACACCATGCAGAAGTTCGATCTATGAAAATTTGGGAAAGGAATATGCAATTGTGCCTTTTTCACGTGCATCTTTGCTGGGCACGTATCTTGCCAGATCGGATAACTCTGCCAGAGATCAACTTCTAAAAAGTCTTTACGCCACGGGCCCCAATTAAAGTATCAGGTGGATGGATCCAAGACTTGGTATATGACGAGGTCGATATGGCAGTTCGGACCGACAGCGTGCCTGCCAGGTCCAGCTGAGCCAGATTCGGAGATCCAGCTGCCCTACAGCTGGATATCCGAAGTACACAAATATAGGCCGAACGCAACACTTCCAAGGTCAGGTGTACTCCAGAAATTTTGTACGGGCCCCAACATCTCCGGCGCGGCCCCAACTCCATTCCCAGGACAGGGGTCAATGGCCTAATTTTCCTGGATCAACCTGTGGTCCCGTATGTTAAATGCAGTGAATCACAGGTAGGAGATAGGCCATCATTCGATACATGCAGCAGCTATTCAAAGGTATAGACGGTAACAACCATGGTCAGTATTTGCATGTGTTACCGACCTCCCCAACTTTAAGCTGCTTCGAGTGCCTGTCCTCGAACTTTTTGTCTACGCACGAGCGTGTAATTCTGGAGAGCAAAGCTCTCGGCTGTTCATCTCATATTACCCCTGCGTGATGATGTGATGATGGTAACATCATCACACAAGAAAGCCAGCGTGCACCCAGCGAGCTCCCGCACACACATTCTGAATCTACAATCTCTGACCGGCCTTGTCCGTCTTCCATCTCCGTTACAAAGAGATGTTGCTGATATTTTCCATTGTCTCCCCATTTTGGAGGATGACCTAGCTGATAGACTATATATACCCTTGGAATCAGAGGCTCGACTAAGGGAGGACCCTCCCCTCCCCCCTCCTTAGTAACCAGAAATGATCAAACAAGAAATTTTGATATTTTCACCACACAAAACCAGAAAGCGGTCCGTTTCATGACATTCCTTTGGTCGCCCACTTTTTTCGAAGAAAATCCTGGCTGCGCTCCTACTTGGAACCATACACGCGAGCATGGCCCAAACAATACGAATGCTCACCAGACATCAGCCTTGAAATCACCCACAAACGTGTCGTGACGGGCCGCCGAGCGTGTCGTGACGGGCCGCCGAGCGTGTCGTGACGTGTCGTGACGGGCCGCCGAGCGTGTCGTGACGAGTCGCCGAGCGTGTCGTGACGAGTCGCCGAGCGTGTCGTGACGAGTCGCCGAGCGTGTCGTGACGTGTCGTGACGGGCCGCCGAGCGTGTCGTGACGTGTCGTGACGGGCCGCCGAGCGTGTCGTGACGTGTCGTGACGGGCCGCCGAGCGTGTCGTGACGAGTCGCCGAGCGTGTCGTGACGAGTCGCCGAGCGTGTCGTGACGTGTCGTGACGGGCCGCCGAGCGTGTCGTGACGTGTCGTGACGGGCCGCCGAGCGTGTCGTGACGAGTCGCCGAGCGTGTCGTGACGAGTCGCCGAGCGTGTCGTGACGAGTCGCCGAGCGTGTCGTGACGAGTCGCCGAGCGTGACGTGACGTGTCGTGACGAGTCGCCGAGCGTGTCGTGACGAGTCGTCGAGCGCGTCACGACGTGACCGCGGCGTCACGACACCCAGGCACGAGCCAGGCGTCACTCACGTCCGTCCACCACGGACGCAGTCAAACCGCCAAACTATTGCCGAATTGTAGCAGGACTGCATTGCCATTCTCTTGCATTGCTCTCCCTATTTCTGTGCCTTCGCCATCAATCATTCTGGCAGCCAATACAAACAAAAAATGTTTTGCTTTCACAAACCGAGTCCTGCGCTACCGTTTGGGACAGAAAAGGACGCGGATCTCCACACCTGTGTCATATGTGCCTACGTACGTACGTTTCATGATGGGCTTGAAAGGTGTAACTACGATCTAGGGCCCACGTCTTAACAAAGGAGTACGTTTCTAAGAATGATTGGGAGGGCACAATACATGAAGGCGGGCCAAAATGGATTGGGGGCATACCACATAGGGTTCCATATTAAAGGCTGAATTTTTTTTTTTTTGTGGGGGGTGGGGCAAATGCCCTCCCAAGAGCATAGATGTCCATGGCTCGATATGCCATGGACATGTTTGCTTCGATTGCCATGTTTGTGCTTCGATTTTCATAATTGTTTGAGATTGCCGGCGGACTGAACGCCACAAGAAAAAAGTGAAAGTATGGAAACGAATGTAAACCCGAATTCCAGAACAGGCGTGCAGTGAAAAAAACATCAAATTCCGTCCTGGCACCGCGCGATCTTTTGTGACCCCCCCTGGTGTCAGCCGCCCACTCCTGTTGTCGGTCACCCCACTCATGTTGTCGGTCACTCTAATCTTGGTGTCGGCCGTCCCACCAATGCATTTATCATTGGGCATTATGCCACTCAGCACAGCAGAAGACACCCACTGACCATATGAAGTCGCGGCAGTGAGAGCAGAAGGCCGGCTGACGCAGGATGGTCGCCATGAACTTGTGCCCGTTGACCTGGTGCACGCGGCGACGCATGGCGCCGCGGCGCAGCTTAAAGCCATAGTCGCGCTCCTTGAATTCGCGTTTGGGCGCCGCGCGAGCGCCTTCCTCTTTATCTGCCGGCGAGGAGCCACGTCAAAACACTGCTAGGCGACTGAGCAACCGCACACTGCAAACGTTGAAAAGAATGCGTTGGAGTAGTGTGACCGTAGTCGCAGTCATGACAATATTAACCAGACTCAATAAATACTGAAACAAATGCTGTATAAGCAACCTTCGTTCAAAAACCCGATGGAATCCTCGCTGGACAACACCTACTCTAGAGCAATCCAGGACACATGATCCATGTTGTACATTTCACGACTTCATAAGCCGTACTGTTCACAATATGAGTAGAGTTTGTTATCTCCTTCGAGGGGCACGAGCGCGTCCAAAAATTAGCCACGACTCCCAATAATTGGGCCACCATGGGCCAGCCACTTTAAGATATCCATAATTTAGCATTGCTGAGCCATCCCAGTAATTCTTGTAAAGCTCCACACCCGCAACACAGAGAAGCTAGACTAACACACAAAGGTGCAGTTAGATGGCCCAAAGGAAACAAGGGACAAGATATTCCTGGAACGAGTCGATTGATCGATGTTCGCAGTCGAAACGTCGGACGGCGCGGGTTAATGTCGAAGATCGCGAAACTGAGTGGCGCGGAAGATCACATCGTTGAAGCACTGTTTTCTCAATACATCCATCACGCTGCGGGCTCTTTGGCTTCGGTTCCTGGTTGAGTGAAATCGCACCAGGTCGCAACCATCCTCGGGGCTGGGGAAGTGGTAACATGACCAGGATAGTAATAGTTAGGCCAGCATTGTAATGACGCGTATCGCTTTACAAACTTGAATAGCCCTTAGTCAATAGGGGCATTGCGTTACCCCCTCCCCATTAGCCCTCATCATATTTGATGGTGTCCTCCAAAATTGGCTGAGAACACTTCACTCTCTTTGAACAGGTGAGGTACCTTCAAAAGGATCTAACATACCTTCCATTCATAAAAAGGTGTTCCTCGTCCTGAAGCTAGGCAAAATAGAGCATTCAGAACAAGTTAACTGTTCGATAAATTTTGTTTAAGCAATCGTTCCGATAAAGCAGCAGCCGCTATCCAGTACACAGCGAAATCATTACATACTTCCAGTGCAGTAATAAATTATTGGCGAAATAGGATGGAACATACCACCTACTGAACACTGTATTGGCACCCTTCCCAAAGGAGTATCGACATCATGCTTCTTTGGTGCGTGTTGTGAAGTATTCATTCCTCGTTTCTAACTGTATCCCATTTACAAGTATCATGCCTATGCTCATCATAACGGATCCGGGATCGTGATAACGAACATTCTGTAGCGCAATTCCAGGTGGATGGATTACCTATGTTGTGCTGTGTTATACAATACCAGTTTATAGCATAGGTGTTTGCATCGTTATCGTTCATATCGGTGTCACCAAATTAGGTACCTCTCAAAACACACAAAGCGGGAACAGTAATATGTACGCGATTGTCTCGAAACTACTGAGTTTGTACGACTTAACATTTGTAATAACATTACTTCCATGGTTATTTCAACATCCTGCTGTACATATTTCTATATCCACACCTAATGAGAAGTGATTATTTTAGCACTGTTACAGTGGGTGCATATGCAGATGGCTGTCCAAAATCCCGCAATGGGAGGAATGTCAGTAGCCGATTCAACGTGAAGAATACGGCAGTAGCGCAGCATACCTTTGGTTTTGGTGAGAGAAACCACCACGTGAATTTTCCCTTGCGGCTCCAGCATGACCTGAAAAATTAAACAAAATATTATTGTATGGTAACGGTGCTCCGAGGTGGTGGCCAAAGCGGGAACGATTACTTGAAGCCAGGTTGTGGAGGGGAAAGGGCATGCGGTGGGGGGAGGGGTACAAGGGCTGTCAGTAACACCGCTTGTCGTCATGACAGGCACAAACAGCACGCATAGCATCAACAACAAAACGGCAAACCTCGGTGTGTATTATAGTACACAGAGTATTCACAGTTTGTACAATGCATGCACTTCCCAAGGTGAAATACATGACGCGTCGTTGAGCACAACTTCAAGTGCGCACGTTTTGTACATATAGACATGCATTTTAAATTGGGTTAGACTGCGCAGGGCGAGCATTGCTTGATATGCTTTGAATCACCATTTATCTTTGGATATACTATTATGTATTTCTCACTAACTAGCGGAACTAAGGCAGCTTTGGACCTCCTTAACCTGGTTTCATCTCGATGCCCAGGATCGCAGGCCGACAGTTTTATCGACGATATCAAGCAGAACATGATATATTTCGGTAAAATAATAAGCGATGAAAAACAGCTATGCTTTATTGACCCAATGTCCTATAAGCGGTCCTGTCAAGCGAGAGCATTTTTTTGGGCTGGAGATGCAAACACATCCGTCGGAACAAACGACTTTCTTGACGTTGGCATGACCACTTGCTTCCTTGTTTGTGTATTGTGTTTTTAATTCCATAACTGGTCATGTCAAGGTGTAAGTTATTACACCAAATATCTCGTCAAAGCAATAGTTAGCAAAGAACACGCTGCCAAATCCACTACCTAAGACAAGGGAATGGAAACGTCAAAAGCACTATTTTACCCTCCCTCGAAGCATTCCTGTTCAATTCTGTAAACTTGTTTACCTGATGACCTCGGCAAAAATGTTTCTTCCATATAGATCGGCCAACAAAAATCGTGTGCTCCCTTTAAACGTAGAGTGGCTGATGCGTGACACCTATTCGCGACCAAAGAAAACAAATTCCGCAATTGCTGACGCAAGTGTTTGAGGAGCCACAGATGATCTCCCGAGTGGGCAGAGCCCCGTGACAGGGTCGATCGACCTGCCGCCGGCGGCGGGCGCCAGGTCGGGGTTTTCCGCGCCACCGTCTGCGAGGCCGGCGCGGTGGTGCGGCGCGTGACTGCCGGCCGGCCCGGCCTGGGCTGGGCTCCGGTTGACGTGCCGCTGGGCCGTGCGCCACATCGCGCCGCTGGCAGACGTGACACGAGTCACTGGTGGCCGTGACGACCACGTGACGTGGCCGGCCGACGCCAGCTGGCTGCAGAATGTCCAGCGGCCGGCCAGACCCGGCCGAGCCGCGCACCGGCCGCCATAATACAAACAAGTGGCAGAGTGGACCCACAGCCATTAACACTGCCGTGAACCAGACACACGGCTGGCATACACATGGAGACACAGGGCCGTGCTGAAATCGGTACCAAATGGTGGCTACATGGCTAAACCAGTTAATGCTATCTTTACGGGTGGTGTGTGGAACATGCACCTTATGATTGGGTGGGGATGCCCCACCAAGTCCCCAATGGAATCTATGACATAAAATTCGCAGGAGAGAAGAATAGATGCAGTTCGAAGACCGACTCAAGTTGATACCCACTCTCCGTGAAATGTGCAGCGAGCTGAGCTGGTTGTGCACACTGCGGTGATTCGCGATAGCATGCCAGGTCATGGCTTCCAATAGAAGGGCCGGTGGGCCCGATACCCGGCTGTAAGCGCAGTCCTTTCGCCATGTGTGGCGTAAACGATTGTGCATATTTGCGAATCATGTTAATTTCGCGGTTGGGTGGAGCCATGCAACCTAGTGCTGTGGCTTAGACGCTGTTATCTAAGGTTTAACTTCACAAATTGCAATTTTTGTGTTCGGATATGTTATGGCCTGCTTGCATGGCAATCATTCTGTAGTGTGTACAAGTGTGAATGTTCGATGTGGGTATGAACAATATGTGTAACGTTCAACGTAAGCCACGTTATCACCATCCCATCCCCTGAACGATTTCAGATGGCCAAGACACGTAAAGGCGTCAGTGGGATTGGAAATCATAGTCTTCAAAGACACTAGGCGGTTTCACGCGTGCACCAGCGGGAAGTAATCGTCATGATATCCCAATGGCGGAGTCAGGCCATATTAATTATGTTGACCTGAAAACTTTAAAACGGAGATTTCACCAATGTATTATATGAATAAACAAACATAGTAGGTTCAGTTACCTAATACTACAAGTTTTTGGACTAATAACAGCTTGTTTATGCACAAACCCTGAAAAAGTACACCTGCATCCGCGCCTGGGCGTCATCTTGTTGGAAATCTGGAAGTCAGACCAAGCGATTGATTGATTGATTATTTGGGCTTAAGGGCGCGCCGACTACATGGTCATTTGGCGCCCATTCAGACCAAGCGAGCCTGACTTCGGAAGTAAACTCGATGACAACAGCTGTTTGTTGAATTTAGCGGTCTTCAAATGCCAAATTTTCAGAGCACTCGACCACTCTGATCGATATCGCCAGCCAGCTTCAACCGCGGTAAATGATTGGCCCTTTATGATGGCTATGACGAATTATAATCCACGTTTAAAAAAAATGACGTCATCATTTGTGCTCTGATTGCATCATTTACGGCTGAAATATGTCAGGTAAGCTAACAAACAAGTTTGTCTCATATGCGCATATTTTGGACGTGTTGCGGTCTTTGGGGGTGCTGTAAACCATTCATTTCTTTGTTCTTTCTTGCGAGTATGATATTCAAAGACAAGGATCAACTGCTCTCGTCCTCCAGTAGGGGTTATTCAGGTAGGAGTACAGCGACATTTACAAACGGAGCCTCGTATGATGCGGTACAGTGGACATCATTACAACTGTAAACAACCCGCTTGTAAAGTGGAGAAAATTTAATATTTTCGGGAGCGTCAAGATGGAATCGTAGCACCTGGAAATGATGTATTTCAATATTTATTCATAATACAGGTACTTCACAGCCATAAATGAAACTTAAAAGGAAAAATAGTCATCCGCAGGATACATACTACCACTTCTTCCCCAATATTGTATATTTGCTGGTAATACAACGGCAAATTTATGTTCTACCCGACAATTCCTACATCTCGGCCATGGTGCCAAAATGCGGCCAGATTGGCTAGTTGTTTCTGTGAATCGAGTGCTCTTTTTCAAACAGTGCCACAATTTGAATATGTTCGCTGAGTTGTATATTGAATTTATTACTTTATAGCTAAAACTTTTGGAACATTTCATATCTACAGATAAAGTACATATACTCGTATTTCAATGATATGCCCTTCATACTAGACGAAGTCATCGACCTTGCATCCAGGTGCTTATTGGCTGTCGTGAAACGGGCTACTCACTGTTACGCCAGTGATACCCCGGGTATGTTCCATGAGCAAGTGCAGCGATTAATCTTCTGTGACTCACTACACACCCCTCGCTAATCCTATCAAAGTAGCCGTCATTCAATATTATCTCATTCAAGGAAATACTATTAATTCGAAGAATGCACTATCACACATGCTTCAGAAGCGTTATTTCCACTTCGCTAACCTAAAACAACAAAGCTTAATCCCACAGCTTAATAAAAGAGCTTGTATCTAGAATGCAGTTTCGAAAACGCACTTGCCAAACGGCAGCCCGTGATGGTGTCAAGAGTCTACAGAGCCATAACCGCCATCAATTACCACACGACTGATAATGCATTCGACAAGTATCATTCCTAGCACATATCAATGACTCCTGCGGAGCCGGAATTCCAATAATGCAGTGGCAATAATGCAGCGCCAGAGGAAATTTTGAACACAAGGAAGTACTCAGTTGGGTGAAGGAGGGCCAGATGTGGCCTTTTCACAAATAGGTGCGGAAAGAACACCACTACTGTTGCTAGCTGACTGCAGGGGAAATCCCCCGCCTCTCTCTCCCACCGCAGGAAACCTGTTGGACCCAACCATCCACAACAGGAGCCAGACCCAACCATCCACAACAGGAGCCATGGGAGATAGCCAACCATCCACAACAGGAGCCATGGGAGATAGCCAACCATCCACAACAGGAGCCATGTGAGATAGCCAACCATCCACAACAGGAGCCATGGGAGATAGCCAACCATCCACAACAGGAGCCATGTGAGATAGCCAACCATCCACAACAGGAGCCATGGGAGATAGCCAACCATCCACAACAGGAGCCATGGGAGATAGCCAACCATCCACAACAGGAGCCATGGGAGATACCCAACCATCCACAACAGGAGCCATGGGAGATAGCCAACCATCCACAACAGGAGCCATGTGAGATAGCCAACCATCCACAACAGGAGCCATGTGAGATAGCCAACCATCCACAACGGGAGCCATGGGAGATAGCCAACCATCCACAACAGGAGCCATGGGAGATAGCCAACCATCCACAACAGGAGCCATGGGAGATAGCCAACCATCCACAACGGGAGCCATGGGAGATAGCCAACCATCCACAACAGGAGCCATGTGAGATAGCCAACCATCCACAACCAACAGGAGCCATGGGAGATAGCCAACCATCCACAACGGGAGCCATGGGAGATAGCCAACCATCCACAACAGGAGCCATGGGAGATAGCCAACCGTCCACAACAGGAGCCATGGGAGATAGCCAACCATCCACAACAGGAGCCATGTGAGATAGCCAACCATCCACAACAGGAGCCATGGGAGATAGCCAACCATCCACAACAGGAGCCATGGGAGATAGCCAACCATCCACAACAGGAGCCATGGGAGATAGCCAACCATCCACAACAGGAGCCATGGGAGATAGCCAACCATCCACAACCAACAGGAGCCATGGGAGATAGCCAACCATCCACAACCAACAGGAGCCATGGGAGATAGCCAACCATCCACAACGGGAGCCATGGGAGATAGCCAACCATCCACAACAAGAGCCATGTGAGATAGCCAACCATCCACAACAGGAGCCATGTGAGATAGCCAACCATCCACAACAGGAGCCATGGGAGATAGCCAACCATCCACAACAGGAACCATGTGAGATAGCCAACCATCCACAACAGGAGCCATGGGAGATAGCCAACCATCCACAACAGGAGCCATGTGAGATAGCGCAGCACACCAAACTGTGGCTCTGTGAACACGAACACGTACAATGACTCCATAGACTGTGAGCCATAGTGCCAACGGCTAGATCGACCAGTGATCACCAAAATACAATTTACCAGAACATTGGGGGGGGGATATTTCAGCAAACAAATTAAACATCTTCATTTCCATGCGGTGAAATGCTCAATTTGTGCCAGGAATCACGACAGGTCACGTGACCTTATGTCACGAGGTTATTGGCTCGACATGAAATTAAATGAAGGCCATTATGCAACCAATACATTTCTGTGACATTCCCGAGTTAAAAATTGTACGGATTACTGTAGCTACAATGTTTTGTAATGAAGATATGAGCAATCAACGACACCCTTTCCGGGTGGCCTTTCAAATATTCCTAAGGCATTGATCTAATAGAGCTCAAACTTGAACAGCTGGATTCGGAGCCCAGGACAACACTATAACCTCATTTTCGTTCACATATGAAACATTTCGTTATCAAATTGTCACTTTACCGGTCAGTTTGCCGTTCCCCATCAATCAGAGGCGTAGCCAAGGGGAGGCCGCACCAGTGATAAATTAGTCGTAAAATAGGGTGGAATATACCACTTCCTGAGCACCGAAAAGATATCCTTACCAAGGAAGTATCAACATCGTGTTTGTTTGGGCTTAGGGGCGCATCAACTGCTACTGGTTACGTAGCGACATCGTGTTTGTTGATGTGTGCTTATGAAGTCTCCGTAACCCCTTTCTAAAAGTAATTCACGTATAAGCATCATGTTATGCTCAACATACGGACTGCTATGCACAAGCATCTCGTAACATGGTTCCAGGTAAAGAGATTAAATATGGTGTAGTATGCTAAGCAATGCTATCTGCTGATACCATGGTATCGTAATCGTTATCGTTAGTATAGGCATCCATATATTAGGTGTCCCATAAATGAAATGAAAAACATGCATTGATGTGTACACTATTGGCTCTAAATTGAATTTGAAGAAATGAAACGTTATTCTAATTGGCATGCTTCCGTGACAGATTTCGTCATCCTACTATACTGGTTTCGACATTTAACACCAAACGAAAAACCATTATTTTAACACTGGACCGCGCCCCCCCCCTCCAAATGAACAAAAATACACTAGATCGCAGAAGATACTTTGAGATTTTCACCACGCAAAACCAAAAAAATCAGGCGCGTTAGTCTCGCCTAAAGCGTTCTTTATTTCTTCACATTTTTTGTCAAACCCCTTTTTAAAAAATCCTGGCTGCGCCAATGCCATCGCTTTCCTCCTCGACCTAGTCAAGAGGAAAAGCATGACCTATGCTTTAAAAAGCATGCGATCTGGCCGTGCATTTGGAAGATGGAGTGGAAATATAGGACTAAGGTTCCAGATTCAGTTGGGGTGTTTCGTTTCTTTTTTCACCGATAGCAGCTGCAGAAGAAATTTCGGTTACATACGCTCGGTGGATAGTCCAGCATCAGGCTCGTAATTAATGGAGTTTCAGGATATACCGGTAAAGGTCCTTAGACTTGGGATAATACCATTCATCAGGACTGAAGTGTGTAATCTAATGGTAAAAACAGGGTATGGAGGAGGAAGGTGGTGGCTGAGAAAAGACAGCTGAACGCCATTTTGAAGAGAGCTAGAAGAATAGTTGCAGCTCACGCCAAATATTAATTTCATTATTTAATGTTTCGCTTGAACTTATTCCCAGCGTGCCCTCACCGTGACAGTACACCGGCGCGACCAGACTCAAGTTTGCTCGATCCGATCCACTAAAGTGAAAGCGCCGACATTGCCAAGCAATAAGTAAGCGGCCCAATAATGTACACCTCCTGCCCATGCTTCCGTGCCGTGTGTGCTAAGTATGTAGCTGTGTTTCCGCACCCAAGCACTGCGTAGAAGCAATCCGCTTGACCGCGTCGTGCCCGGTCTTACGTCTCAGCGTGTGCGGGTGTGACGGAGACGACGCCGCGCCTCTGTCCACGGCCCACTCGCCTCGCCGGCCTACACTCAGCTGCCTCCGCTCTCCACACATCACGGCCGGCTGCCACACAGTGCGTGACGTCAGCAGATATCGAAACACCCACCACGGGCACCGCAGGCAGAAAACCGGCCGCGGTCGGACTGCATAACACGTCACCCACGGACCGTGACGACACTCGCGGCCCACGTCATTTGGAAATGGACAGCTCTACCGGATAAAGGCACTGCTCTGCAACACTGATAGAGGCGGGATGAAATACAGATCCGAGGAACCATTCTATAAGTCATCTTACAAAGTGCATTACGCATTGAAACGGAAACCGACGGTGTCTTCTTTGAGAAAATACTATGCTATCTAATGTGCTCTCCTGGCCAGCCAAAGCACACCATGAAAAGTCTCAATTTGCTAAACTTATGCCTCAGTGTTCGAAAACTAAGCTGTTCACAAGCCAATTTTAAAGGCAGGTGCAATGTAAAAGTTGCCCTCTAGTACTTGTCTGGAGCTCATTTTTTTCCAACGACAAATAAAAGACAAATAATCGTCGCTTTGATTACGATACATACATTTTCGGTCCTCGACAAACCACGGTTGAAACTCTCCACAGGTCCGCAGTGATTGTGTCGAATGCACAGGAGGAGGGTATGATTGGAGGAGTTTGTAATGCACAGGAGGAGGGTATGATTGGAGGAGTTTGTAATGCACAGGAGGAGGGTATGATTGGAGGAGTTTGTAATGCACAGGAGGAGGGTATGATTGGAGGAGTTTGTAATGCACAGGAGGAGGGTATGATTGGAGGAGTTTGTAATGCACAGGAGGAGGGTATGATTGGAGGAGTTTGTAATGCACAGGAGGAGGGTATGATTGGAGGAGTTTGTAATGCACAGGAGGAGGGTATGATTGGAGGAGTTTGTAATGCACAGGAGGAGGGTATGATTGGAGGAGTTTGTAATGCACAGGAGGAGGGTATGATTGGAGGAGTTTGTAATGCACAGGAGGAGGGTATGATTGGAGGAGTTTGTAATGCACAGGAGGAGGGTATGATTGGAGGAGTTTGTAATGCACAGGAGGAGGGTATGATTGGAGGAGTTTGTAATGCACAGGAGGAGGGTATGATTGGAGGAGTTTGTAATGCACAGGAGGAGGGTATGATTGGAGGAGTTTGTAATGCACAGGAGGAGGGTATGATTGGAGGAGTTTGTAATGCACAGGAGGAGGGTATGATTGGAGGAGTTTGTAATGCACAGGAGGAGGGTATGATTGGAGGAGTTTGTAATGCACAGGAGGAGGGTATGATTGGAGGAGTTTGTAATGCACAGGAGGAGGGTATGATTGGAGGAGTTTGTAATGCACAGGAGGAGGGTATGATTGGAGGAGTTTGTAATGCACAGGAGGAGGGTATGATTGGAGGAGTTTGTAATGCACAGGAGGAGGGTATGATTGGAGGAGTTTGTAATGCACAGGAGGAGGGTATGATTGGAGGAGTTTGTAATGCACAGGAGGAGGGTATGATTGGAGGAGTTTGTAATGCACAGGAGGAGGGTATGATTGGAGGAGTTTGTAATGCACAGGAGGAGGGTATGATTGGAGGAGTTTGTAATGCACAGGAGGAGGGTATGATTGGAGGAGTTTGTAATTGTTGAGTGTGTTATGCAATAGCAAGTGAATGGTGCTAGATAGGCTGGGGTATATATCTCCCTAGGAACTTGAGATAAGGGATTGATTAGGGTGAGAGTATGTACATTTCTAGTACCTTTTCTAGATAGGATTAACGCGGGTCCCTGTGGCTCTTATTAAGCCTTAACACTTTGACTGTATGACTTTATGAGGTGCTGGATAAAAGAATACCAGCATGACCTTTGCCACGATCAGTGGCACAGCCAGGATATTCTTCATCGGGGTGTCCCACGAAAAAGGTCATGGAACGGAGAACGCTTTCGGCGCGCTTTGCGCGCCCAATTTGTTGTACCTGTGCCCCCTGTGCACCAGGCAGTGGTTCACTTGCGTGTTACTCATCGAGCCACACGTAGCAACTGAGCAGCTAGCGTATGAACAACTTGAAAGGGGACAAACGGTTCGCTGTTGGTTAATCTGTGGTGGCTAGAGGCGCAGCCAGGGGGTCTTAGCAACTCAAAATGTACTAGATGAAACAAGAGATTATTGGTTTTGAAGAGTGAAAATCCCAACATTTCTTGTTTCAACTATATCATTTTTAGTTGCCAAGGCCCCTCCCACTCTTGGCTGCGCCTCTAGTCACCACAGATTAACCAACAGGGAATCGTGTATCCCCTTTCAGGTTGCTTGTACGCAAGCTGCTCAGTTGTCACGTGTGGTACGATGAGTAATATGAAAGGGAGCCAGCCACTACCTGGTGCACAGGGAGAACAGCTACCCCAATCTTCGCATATTTGACATTACGCCGATCCTAGCTCCCAGGTGTCAAATAATCCATCAGGTCGTCGCATTGAAAGAATCCATGCGGAACCTGCTGTGTATACTCCTGCCCTACCAGTTTGTCCAATTCTACTTTCAGTTGGTCGTTAGATCATAATAAAAAGGTTTAAGGTTACCATAGGTGTAAATAAAAATGATCAACTTTACGCATTATCTGGAATAGAACTGTAGAAAATGCAATTTGGCACATAAATAATGCTGAGAAAATAGTGAGGAATTGAAATAAAAGGAATCGTATCAAGGCAGTGGCGTGGCGTGGCCAAGAGGGAATGGGGAAGCCGCCTTCCACACCCCTGGAGGGTCGGAGGGGATCTTGAGGCGACCGCCTTGAGGGGCCCGCAAGGTCTCCTGGGCCGACGTGAAGGGCCCCTGGACCGAGGAAAGGGACCACGGGATGACGTAGTATCCAAGGCCAATGAAGATGACCCCGAGTCAAGGGAGAGTGCCCTTGAATATGTTGAGGGCCCTTGGCTGGGCTAACGTGAAGGGCTTCTAGATCAACGGGGGCCAGATTGTTGGAAGGGCCCCTGGACCGAGGAAAGGGACCACGGGATGACGTAGTGTCCAAGGCCAATGAAGATGACCCCGAGTCAAGGGAGAGTGCCCTTGAATATGTTGAGGGCCCTTGGCTGGGCTAACGTGAAGGGCTTCTAGATCAACGGGGGCCAGATTGTTGGAAGGGCCCCGGAGGCTGAAGGAGTGGGCCACGAGCCAATATGAAGGGCTCTGGGCTAACGGTGCGGCCCAAGCAGAAGAAACAACCCCTGACCTGATGGAGAGGGCCCAAGCGTTTGAAAAGGAGCCAGCAGCCTGCTGGAAAAGACCATGGGTCGTCAAAGAGGGCCCATGCGACGACGGCGGGGGCCCTATTTGCCGGAGAGGACCTCGGACAGTCAGAAAGGGCCATTTGGCCGGCGGATGGGCCCTAGCCGTGCAAGGACCCCCGGCCTGATGGCGGAGCCCCAAACTGTTGAAAGTGGGCTTCCGACCTCACAGACGAGGCCCTGGATTGCTTAGGAAGGCCCCTTCGCCGACGGAGAAGACCCCCAGCCACTGGAGAACCCTGGGCCGTCGGATAGGAACCAGAGCCGGTATGAAGGGTCCTTGGACGAAGGGAGGGGACCGAAACCGCGCAGGAGTTCCCCTACGTGATAGTTGGGCCCAAGCTTTTGAAAGAGAGGACTACGGCCCGACAGTCGCCCCTTTGGCGAGTCCGATAGGGCTCTCCAGGCGACCGCCTCGAGGGGCATAAATATAACCGAGAAAAGATTAACACGCATCGTACAGCTTGTGTGGAAAGTGCCCTTGAATCCTGATGACGTCCACCCTGAGGGCCACCCAATGGGCGTAAACACAAAAGAGGTCCGAGAGTCTGAATGTCATGCCAGTTTGAAAAAGCAGTCTCAGCTGCAATGCGCCTCTGCCAGCAGAGGAATAAATAGGCGCCTGATGGCCAGCAAGGCCTGGGATGTTCTTGGGATTTGAAATGGTCCTGAGGGATGAACAGGACACCTAAGAGCTAAAGAGGACTTGGCTGGTTGGTTGTGGCTTTACGATGCACTCAGCAGCTGAGGCCATATGGCGTCGTCTGTCTCTCACCCTGGCAGGAAGGGCGGGCACCGCGGGGAATCGAACCCCGTACCTCTGGCATGCTAGAAGCTCAGCTTAACCACTGAGCTACCAACGCCCGGATGAAGAGGACTATAGAGGGCCCATCTCAGAGCTGAAATGCCCCCGAGATGAGAGCTAAACAGGGTTATTGAGGACTGCGATGGGTCACTAGAAGCATGAGAGGGTCCTGGGGGATGAAGAGGACCTCTGAGTGTGAGGACTGGACTGTGATTCTCCTGATTTTGAGAGCGATCCTTAATGGACGAACGAGGTCCACTAAGAGCTAAAAAAATCCCTGTGGGCTGACGATTGCTGTGAGGAATATTGTGCGTCTGCCTCAAAGCTACGATGTTCTTGAAATCACAAGAGCTGTCGATAACTGGGAAGGGTCCCAAGTAGCTGGGTCAGGCTGGGGTTGGTTGGGCTGGGTTGGGTCAAGTTAGGTTAGGTTAGGTTAGGTTAGGTTAGATTAGTGCATATTAGTGAATTTCGTGTTACCTTAGTTCAGATCAGCTCAGGGAGGGGGAGTATCCTACACGGTTTATACGTAAGCTATACATACTTCGATCAGTTGCACGTGCTGCCTCGCCAGCCAAGCTACCTTGAGAAGGATTTGCTAGGTGAATATACCTTATGCTGTATACTGGGAATTGCAGCTGTGTTATACGGAGTATGGAAATGAAGTTAGGGAATGATAGAGAAGGCAGATCAAGTGAGGTTTGCTTAGGTCAGGTCAGGTCAGGTCCGGTCCGGTCACGTTAGGTTAGGTTAGTGTAGCCTAGTTAAGTTTGTGTCACCTTGGTTCAGATGAACTAGTGGAGGCGGCATCTTTCACGATCTATACGTAAGCTATGCATTGAGGTACGTTTGCGATTTTGAACGCATCAACATGGAAGTGGGGTTGGTGTGCATCACACGCAGTAATGCAGTCAGTGGCGTCGCCACGAAATTATTCTAGGGGGGCAATGTTGAAAGGGGGCCTCCTGCTCCTCGAAAGGGATCTCCACTGTGTTAGGACCTCCTATTGTTTTTTTAGGCTTTTAATATGGTTCTAGAATGGGAAACATGATTGCATATTGATGTCTTGTTTGTTCTTGGCATGGTGCATCATTTACGTAAAACGCAATAGCAATTTTTTTTCTTGCTGAGAACTGAGCCATACCAGGGCATCAATAAGTAATATGTGGATAAATACCTAAGTGCCAAAACAAACCAATGTCTTAGTGCTTTCTCGACCAGAAGAATCTTCCAGCTGGTCTCTAGATTGCAGCGAGCTGACGGGGCTGGTGCTAAGCGCATCTTAAAGATAACTCCCATTGATCAACCCACTTCTATGTCCACCAAGTCCAACTGAATATAGCTAGATTCATCACTACTATTAGTCATTCCCACCAGCTTGATGTCATAAGCAAGCTTAAACGATTATTTCTCAGTCCTAGGACGACAATTTCGCGAAGGTAACAACGAGGAATGAATTGAATTGTTTTCTTTATCCCCATCTTAGGGGTTTATTGATTTTTAATAGCATTTGGTGCTGGCTGCAAAGTACCTAGCACACAAGCGAAAATAATACATCCACAGCGAATAAATTCACGGCAAGAACAAGCATTGTTGAACAACAGTGCATAAATGGCAATGCAACAATGCAACAATGGCAATGCATAAATAATGCAAAACCATCAAATTCCAGGCCGTCACGCCCATGGTTTTCGCTGTGCTGTACCGTTTTGTAAATGACGTCGTTGAGAAAGTATTGAAGCCGGGAAGCTCTAGTCATGCAGGCTATAATCACAGAAGCGAAATTTGTAGGAAGAAAATGTATTTTAAAACATCATTCCTCCCATTTTTTATGGGGTATTGTTCTGTGTTTGTGAGGGGGAATTTGCCCCCTCAATGTTGGCTTTGCCCCATGGGCGTATGTTTCTGAACATCATTGGGAGACCAGTGGCGTACCTATATTTGCGTCAAGGGGGAGGGGGCGATAAACGCATTTGGAGCGATCCACTTACCCCATTAAAAGGTCCTCGGATTTAGACCACTATTTTGTCAAAGGAGACCTTTTTAAATCAAATAATTAGTGACCAACTGAATTATCCTATGGACGGGCCTAATCTACCACTATCGTTTCTGACTCGTCGGATTTCAACCCTAACTCCCTCACCCTGTTCGAATATTTTGTTTTGGTATCCCTTGATAAGTGACCTCACACTGCCGAAATTACACCTATACAAATCACTTTAAAATGTAAAATTTCCCAATTTCAGACATTCCAGTTCATAGCGCCCGTTCGCCATGACGCAAAAGTTCGTGCACACGCACACCATCTTGCGCATTCGGCGCATTCGCCACACTTCGTGCGATGCTACGGTTTCTGCTAGGCCTCCTACGTTTTGCTAATTGCTGCCACATGATAGACTTGCGCCATAATTGACGTGATGGAATGCTTCGTATGGACGTTCGCTGCGAAAATTCGATTAATCAAATTCGATCATTACTGCCCTACTTCTAATCTTCCAAAACTATCTTTGATTAAATATTCTCCCAGATTGGCTACCGAACCGAGGCCCTGCCTCAGTGTTCTCTTTTGGACCCGTTTCGTCTCTCTTCGTCTACGGATGTGGTTTAGGGCTCCAATCCATTTTTGTTACGGGCATAACATATTTTCGAAACCCCTGCTCGTTTTAGGGTTTTGTTGCTTTTTTGTGCACAGACGATTTTGTTTAGGTGTCGGGGCGCTTTAAAAGGTCCCGATGTGTCTATTTAGTGCTCGGTCTTTTTGTTCCTTTTGGGACCATGTTGCTTGTTGCGGCTCCAGCACCTTTTCCGGTCCTTGTGCGGTCGCAAGGCCCCTGTGTGCCTTGATACCTTCCGGTGTATTTTTTTATAGCTCCCGGCATGTTTATTTAGGGCTGCAACGCATGTTTTAAGCCCCTGTCGCTTTTTGCGCGACTGTGCGCTTTGGAGGGCCAGTCGCAGTTTCGGCCCCCGTTGTGCTCTTAGGGTCCCGCTGTGTACATTTAGGCTTCTGACGCAGCTTTGTGGGGCCCCAGTACGATTTTGGGGCTTCGGTGATATTTTTTCTGGGTCCAAGCGCGATTTGTCGCGCCCAGGCGAGTGGCTCCGGGGACCCAACGTCAGTTTCCTTGGCTCAACGCGATTTTTGTGGATCTCTTCTGAATTTTCTTTAGAGTCCGAATCCCGGTCTGATTTTTCGAGCCCCTGGCGCCATGTTTTGTATCTCACCTCGATTATTTTCGAGCTCCGGTATGCTTTTCTGGACCGTACGCGATTTGTGAGGGCATCTGATGATATGTCTGGTACTCCAGAGCCATTTTTCTGACCCGGACAGTTATTTTTTGGAATCCCTCCTTATTTTGGAAGGCTCCGGCTTGATTTTTTGGGGATACCGATGCGATTTTTGGGGTCACACTGCTTATGTGGGGCCCTAGACGCGAATTATTGGGAGCCCCGACGTGAATGTTTGATGCCCAGACCAAATTATTGGGACTACCGATGGCAATTGTGGGTCCCGAGCGCGATATTTGGGGGAACCGGTTCGAGTTTGCGGGGCGCGTTGTACATAGCTGTGACCCCAACGCGATCTTGGCAGTTCCTGTTGCAGATTTGCGTGCCTCTGAGCGAGTTTTCTGGGCCCGCCGTATTTATTTGGAGCCCTCTGCACGAATTTTGGTGGACCGACGCGAATTTTGGTGGCCCCAGCGCGACTTTTGGGGGCCAGGGCAGGATTTTTTTCGGTGCCCTGACGCGTTTTTTTTATTGGTGCCCAACGGGTTTTTTGGGGACTTTGATCCGATTTGTGAGGCCGCAGAGTGACATTCCGGTTGATAATTATTATTATTATTTTTTTTTTTTTTGGAAAGCTAACTTTTGGGGGCCCGACGCGACCTTTTGGGCCCCCAGTGTGATTGTGAAGGGCTGCGACGCGACTTTTTGTAGTCCAATGTAATCTTTTGTATCCGACGTCATTTGCTGGGATCCCTACCGCTAGTTTTAGCGACCTCGACACTCTTGGTGGGTCCAATACGTTTTGGAGGCTTTTGGCGCCATTGTTGGGGTCCCAGAGTGATTATCCATATCCGGACTATTTTTCGTTGCCCCGGCTTCATTTGTGTCCCAATGAGACTGTCTGGGAACGGTACGACCTGTCGTGCCCCTAGCGTGATTTTCATGGTCCGGGCGTGACTTTTTGGTGCCCCAGGCCCAGCGTGATTTTCAGGGGCCCCGACCGGATCTTTTTGGGCCCATACCGTGATTTTGAAGTACTCCGGCACGACTCCTACCATTTCTTAGGGGCTTCTTCTTGCAAATTATAGGCCTTCTCTCGCGTCTTAGGGGTCTCGTCTCATTTCCTGGAGCCTCTTTACCGATTTTGGATGTCTCCTCTGGTGTCCTACCCTCCTCCATATTCAATGGCCCTCCTCTCCCGTTTTGGAGGGCCTCCTTCTACATCCTGGGGCCCCCTTAGCATGGCATGGGGCTTCCTCTCATGCTCCAGGGGCATTCTCTGCCAAATTAGGGGCCTCCTGCCACGCCTCGTGGGCCTCCCTTACCGTGGCAAAGCCTTACCCGTCTTGAGGGGATCTTCAATTTTGGAAACCTTACCTTCTTCCATACCTGCTACCAACTCCCATTTTAAGGGCCTCCTCTCATTTCCTGGGAACTCCTTCCGGTCTTCAGGGCCTCATTCGGCCCTGGAGACCGCGTACTCCGTCTTGAGGGACTCCTCTCGAGTCCGGCAGGGGCCTCCTTTTCTCTTCTAGAGGCCTTCTTTTTTTCAAATTAGGGGCCTCCTCTCACGTCTTGGGGGCCTCCTGCTCTGTGTTTTGATTCGATCTTTGCCCATTTTAAGGGTGGCCTCTTATCTCCTGGTGGACTTCTCTTCTCTCCCAGGTTCCTCATCTTCCAAATTACAAGCACCCTTTCCTATCTCAGTTGCCTTGTCATCTCCTGGGGACTTTCTTATCCGTCTTGGAGCCTTCTTTCTCGCCTGGGAGCCATCCCCCTTATCTAATGGTCTTTCTCTTCTGTTTTAGGGGTCTCTTTGTTCATCATGGGGTCTCATTTCCAATCCTGTGTCGTCCTCTTCCGAATTAGGTGCCTCCTGCCACGTTTCTGGATCATCCTTTTCTATCTTGGTGGAACCTTACCCATTTTTGGGCCTGCTTTTGCGTCTCCGAAACCCCATCTCATATCCACTGGCTTTCTCTTCCGTCTTCGGGCCTCCTCTCATTTTCCTGGGCCTCCCTTCCCGAATTGGGGCCTCCTTTGCGATCCTGGGGGCCTCCTTTGCAATCCTGGGGGCCTCCTTTACAATCCTGGGGGGGCCTCCTTTGCAATCCTGGGCGCCTACTTTGCAATCCTGGTGGCCTCCTTTGCAATCCTGGGGTCTCCTTTGCAATCCTGGGGACCTCCTTTGCAATCCTGGGGGCCTCCTTTGCAATCCTGGGGGCCTCCTTTGCAATTCTGGGGGCCTCCGTGCCAATTGTTGGCACTCTCGTGATTTCTGGGGCCTCCTTCCTCTCCTAGGTGACTTCTTTGTCAAATTAGGGGCCTCCTCTCACGTCTTGGAGGCCTCTCACCTGTGTTTGGAGCCTCATTATCCTCTTAGCAGGGTGCTTTTGTGCCATAGTCCCAAATCTTCTCTTCTAGGGTTCTCCTCTTCCAAAGCATGGGACTCATCTAGCTGGTCTCAGTGGCCTTGTCTCATTCCTGTGGAGACCTTCTTACCCATCTTGGGGCTCCCTCTTGCGACCGGAGAAATGTCTCCTATGATTCATTATTTTATATTGTAGGGGCCTCCTCTTCCATCATGGGAGCCTAGTTTTCCAAATTAAGAATATCCTGCCACCCATCCGAAGCATTCTAGTCTAACCTGGGTGGCTTTTTTCCCGTCTCGGTGGTGTCCTTTTCGTCATGAGGGCCTCCTCCCAATATCTGTCCTACGTCTCTTATTAGGACCTGACAAAATTTCCCGGGAGCCTCGTTGCCAGTCTTGGGGCCTCCTTGAAAGCACGATCTTCTGTCTCGTCGTCCTCCTTGCTCACCTTTTTCCTGTACAATTCCGGATAGGGGCCTCCTCAAATTTCATGGGGGCGCCCTCCAGTCTTACAGCAGGGGGGGGGGGGGCACTGCCCCCCCCGGTGGCGACGCTCCTGAATGCAGCATGTGCAGTAATGTAGTAAGCATCACACGCAGTGGCGGAGCCAGAAAACCTCCCAAATGGCGGATACAAGATGTGCCAAGAGATGTTCAGGATATAACATATTCAAGCCACTGCAAGCAATGGCGCGACGAGGGTGACACCTTGGCAATGGCAGATCAAGAAGGGGAGGAGTGTGTTCAGGACAAACGATTACCTATAATAAATCACGCGCAGTGGTGGAGCCAGGAGCTCTTCCGAATCGTCAATGACTGTGACCGACCGTCAATGACCCTCCCACTCAGGCATCTCGGTATCCTCCCTAGTAGGGTTCCCTGGCGACGCCTTTGTTGAAAAAGCTCATGGTAAGCATTCATATCATGCCACAATGAAAGCTAATGTGTACTTGTGGCATTGCCTGCGAAGAAGAACCAGTCACAAACAACACATGCTACCTCCTTAGGCTCCTGGCTGAGCCACTGGCTGTTTTACATGAGCATGCATGGCCACCTGCTTTTTGGTTGCAATTACAACACCTGCAATTCGTGCTTTGGATCATTAAGAATGATTTATGCCCATCTATGCACAGCTTACCGATGTAAAATACGGCACAGCCCCAAATGGCTTTGAACACAATTCCCCGTCCCCCAATGCTTTCTGACATCCCCATTGAGAAAAGCTTAGGAATTTGACATTCTAAAAGTGTAAGTTGGACCAGTAGAATTCGTTCGACCCACCCAGTTGTGAAATTTCTCAAATAGATTCCGAGATCTTAGAGGGGGGGAGGGTGATGTGCCCCTTATAGATTAGGCCTAAACGAGCCCTACCGCAATATGGTTAACACAGTTCATGACAATGTTCCAGAAATGCAAGGTAAAGCTGGAAGCTGTTGCTCTACCCGAATGCTATTAAATTCCATCGAGGTCAACTAAGGTAGACAATCCTGCTTACTCCCCAAGGATGTCGATGCAAGTTGCCATTTCGTGTGCGCTTCCGCTTCCGTTTAGGCCCTATCATTCCATGACAATGGTATGGAACGTCAACCGGGGCCATATTAGATCACCAATACGGAGCAACTACTTGTGGACTGGAAGATCGTGCCTTCATGGTGCATGCGTTCAGAGGATGTGTGCGGGACGGAGGCTACGCACCGTGACCTCCTGCGTGGGAATCTGCCTGCTGAACAATAATGGGCTGTTTCTCAAATCGCATGAAGCCTCACTGGCCTTCCTCCAGGAGGCGCATGTCATGAGGGGACCGTATGCGTCAAGCAGGGTGTACCACAAGTCTCGAAGCCCACAGGAGCACGGCTAGGGCAGCCCCAAGCACATCGCACCGCTTCACTGAATGGAAAAGGCACGTCGTAAGGCCACACGAGCCGCCTGGGACTGTGCACATGCGGATGAGACGTGCATCATCACTGAAGAGCCCTGTGCGCAAAGGTCTACATCGGAGCGGATGCATGCGCCACCAGAAAGTCCGCATCGGTGCGCCTGTATGCGCCATCAGAGTCTTCTTCCATGTGTTTGCGCTATTCTCTGTTCTTGCATTACATATAGCAAAGGGTGCATAACGCATGCCGACGCATTTACTTTTCTACGAATATACCGCAAATAGGTCAAATAACATTTAGCATTATCCAACGAACTTGGTAGGTTAAAACGAAAAGGAAAAACGTACAAAACGAGGAGCATTTCGCCTAGAAAATATAAGTGCCCCACATCGGACAAAACACAATTTTGGAGTGCACCAAGCTAAACCTACTGGATATTTACACCTTTTTTTTAACATGAATGAGGCAGCAAACATGTCAAAACGTGTCAAAACGAAAAATTGAACTGGAGGATCCCAGCTTAATAAACGAGTGAAGAACGAAGTTCCAGCCACTCGTCAATTACCAGGGGAACATCCGGAATGGTGAAAGAAGCAGAGGTTTGCCCTCTGGGTTGTGGATTGGTTGGTTGGTTATATGGGTTGAGGGGCGCATCGTCTGCGTTGGTCACACAGCGCTGTGGGGCGCGGTGCACACGCACCAGAGGTACCATCTGGATATTTGATACTGAAGAAATTATGGATCCACATCTACCATTATACGCAACAGTCCAAATGTATGAGACTTCATCTGCCGGAGAGTGCACCTCCGCCTGCTGGATACTGGCTGCTAACCTTTCATGTGCCCTCACTTTTCTCCCGTGTGTGTGCCTGCAGATAAATACCCAGAGCATCTTCCGCACCAGGTGCGGTTGGAAGCGGTGAAGCGGTTACAGCGTGTTGGAATTCATGTCCCATTTAAAGTTCCCCATATTAACAGACAGCATGGGTCATATGCCCTCATCTTCCAATGTCTAACTACGTGGGCACGCGGGTACCTAGATAAAAGCCAGCCTAACTAGATACCTGTGTCCTCTATTCGCAATATGTCACACCATGGTTGGCAAAATGCTGGCAAAAACTAGTTTTTGTCATGCCACTGGTATTAACTGGCAACAAACAGTTACTGGAAAACTGTTAACACCGCAGCAGACCATGATGGGCTTACATCCTCAGGGTCCGAAGAACCTCCAGATCCAGAATCACAATCACAGACCTGCCATATTCTCCTGCACAATGCTGATACGTCTTGACCAGGCGTGAACGTATGTTTTGAAATTCTGGAGGTGGAAAGTAAAATTGCACAGCCAGCAAATTCGTGAATGACAATTTTCGTTTACTTTTTACATCAGGAACTCCTTTCGGCACAACCCAGTTAATTTAAGCCTGTTTGATGAAGGAGCAATAAATTTGCAGCTGCTGTTAAACAGTACCATTCATAATTTTGACAAGAAGAGCAGATTATAACTTTCTGGACGATAATGCTCTGGATGACAGAAATCCAGGACACGGCTGTTTTCTCAACTCTGGTCTTGACAGCAATTGCCATTGACCTGGTATTAACCAGTTAACGCCAGCATCTTGCCAACCCTGATGTAAGCGTATGAACAGTGCTGGTATTGCAAATAATATCCCTAAATACAAATCCAAAGAAGATTGCCACTTTCCCTCTCCTAAACTATGTTTGGATTATATCAACATAAACAAAATCAGCTGTAGTGAGATTGCATGCGAGGTGGCACTGGCACTGGCAAGGTTAGATAACTGTCAATTGTTTTAATACTTAACCAGTCCAAAATAGTTCTTGAACACTGGCCCGCTACATTGATAATTATAAACTAGATGCAAGATCTCTATGGATTGTATTTTCAATATGCTACAGAAAACATGTTATCTAACATATATTATCTTGACATGAAATACCAACTTGCATTCATTCACTTTGCATCGTATTTCTGCACACACATGTCACCACTCAGATTTGGCCAGTTCCCCCAAAAGTAAGCATACTTCTCATATCGTCTGCCTTGGTCAGGATTCAGGATGCACAGGATTGCTGTCGGGATAGGATGCATCTCAACCTGGAACAGCGAAAACACAACATGCACCTGCAGTTTCCATTTAGTTCATGGATGCCATCTTGATGTGAATGATCTCCAGTTTGAGATGTTAATAAAACACATTTTCAGATACAAGATGTAAATATGCTCAATGATAGGCGCTATTATACACCCAAGTCCAGGGTCATTTTTGAGACCCTGTTCCAGAACACCGGCCAGCAAACATTGAGATTAAATTTGTATATGTAAAACATGCCATGACATCGCTCGATATGTACCATTTTTTTTGCAAAGGTTTAATCAACCGATATTAGAGAAATGAAGAAGCTTTCAGTGAGTGAAAAGGAAGGTCGAAACGACAGTGGTTGTGCCGGCCATTTGATGCGATCACCAAACCTCACATAACATTTTGCTATTTTAGTGCCCTGGTTGGACCGCATGTTATCATGTAGTCCTACGATGGGATCCAGCGTAGGGTAGCCGTCATTTCTCCGCGAATATAAACCGCTCACATGGTACCAGCATGTCGACGTTAGCGTGAAATCATATCAGGCCACCGAGAAACCTCAGCGGTTGGACCAAATTCTGTCACACAGCTGAAGATAGACGCCAATGGCAAGCTCCGTCTCCCGCAAAAGAAAAGTATTTGAGTGGTACCAAATAGTACATTTAGTACAAAACAATACTATGTTCGCCAAGTAACAATGCATGACCTTTTTTGCGTGACCTGATCTCACAAAAAGCTGCTATGCAGCTTTTCCATCGTTATCAAAGGAATTGTGTAAGGTACCTGGTCCGTGGTACCGAAAAGTGATCATACATACCACTGGAGAGCACGAAGCACGTAATGGAACAGGAATAGGCTCAATATGCATTCTTTTATGCTTGCATTGCAGAATATCGGAAGCCTTTTGCAGCTTGATAGGGGTCATAAAGACTTGTCGCCATGTGCTTGAGAGCTTGCAAAATTGCGTGTTTCCAGGTTTGGAGAACTTTGCCGATCTTTTTATGACAAATGGCCAAATTTCAGTCGACAGGGCACTGTGGGCAAGGTGACTGGCAGACAACGGATAATCGGGGATACAACTTCATTTGAGAAACCTGATATTTTTGATGCCATTGAAGCAGATGATCGCATGTTAAATCTACTGGAAGACAGGTATTGATAAGATAAGCTGTGACAAATTAACTGATGTGTAGCAATGCGAAAGCCGGAGATCAACAGGGATCCTGTAGTACACTTCCTCCCACCCCGTGGCAATTGGGCGACTTCCGAGTCAATTTTTACGATTTTGTTGCCAGCCACAGGCACGCCCAATGGTGAAGGTGCCTGCCATCCGCCTGTCATTAGCAGACAAAAAGTAATATGTACGCCGGCCCCCCAAAAAAAAAAAAACTTTTTTACATGCAGATGTCTGACCTTTACCCGAATGTACTCAATCGTGGAACTATAAGGCACTAGCGCACTTGCAAAATATATTGATGTTTCACATGCTTCCAGACACAATTGTTCAAAGGGCTGTTACTATTCGCAACGCATATGGCCGAGCAAACTCGTGTTACCGTACTGCATCATGAACTTCGCCTAACAACATTCCCAAAGTGCATACTGCCCTTGCCTTTTTGCCTTTGTTACTGGCCTGCTAATTGCGAGATTTATGGTAAGCTGTCAGTGCGCGAGAATGTCGCTGCAAACATCTCTCTTTGAGCAAAGGATGAGAGTACCTCAAGAGAAAGTGATGAAATTTGGTAAATCCAAGATGAAAAGAGCAGATCTGGCTCTCAGTGCAATAATTAGAACTTGGAATACTGCATTGTACCGTGAATCGCTGTTGAAAGCTACTCGCGAAGGGAATACGGTCGCGTAGGTGCCTCTTCTGTGAGCAATGATCAAGAGCACTTCATGAAGAATATTGGGATAAAAATTGGTAAAAATCAACATGAAAAGAGTGCATATCAGACCCAATGGGGAAATTGTAAGCCAAATGCTGCAAAAAAAAAGTTATAGTTGAAAAAGCATGTTGGTTGGACCGGCAGGGATGGCTCAAGAGACCTATCAGTGTATCATATACACTGTAGTAGGTATGCTCGGGCTTCGTCATCGCTCGCTACGTGCAGTTTTTTTTACATCTGCAAGGACTTTGGAACTTTTGAAAACATATTGTAATACAGGAAGTGAAAAACCTGGGTTGGTTTTTTTTTCGGCGCATCAACCAGGATAAATCATTTAGAGTCAAAAGCTGGAAAATAGCATTCCAAGTTCGAAATTCAACACATGAACTCATGTGGTGGAAATTTTGACAACAGTACACACATATATGCACAAGAACTCAAATCCATGAAAGTCATACTGGGTTGGTTGGTTATTGGTTTTACGACACGTCGACCGTTGAGTCATGTAGCGTCGCCAATCTCTCACGCAGATTGGTCGCGGGCGAAGAGTAGCGACAGGTGAGACTCGAACCCACAACCTTTCGATTGTGAGACGAGCATCTTACCCCTAGACCACTCGTCCCCAAAGTCATACTGGGCATTCAGAACAGTACACAAAGTTACTTCATTCGGGTACATGGACAGGCATATTACCAGTCTTCCATACAGACTAAGCAGTCAATGTTCAACCACACTAGCATGGCTTGAGATCCCAGGTAGGTAGGGGGGGGGGGGGTCTGGATCCCCATGGTTTTGTACCTTGCTAACATTAAGTTGTGATCTTCCCTATTCAATCCAAAAATATGTATTGTAGTTTAGGGGCACATCGATTGCAAAGGTCATATAGCTCCAAAAGTATGTCTTGAAAATAAGGTATACTCTCCCCCCCCCAATGCTTCCGTGAGAGATATCCAGCTCTGCACACAAGGAACAACACCAGCACGAAATATGGATCTTGCAACACTGCAGGCAGGTGCAAGCAATCATGCACAGAGTAGCAAGTATAAACATGCACACCTCAATTCAATTCAGTTGCCTTTGACTGGGAAGGAACTGCTATGTCAGAAATCGTTCAACTACTGTCCCCATCAAAGCTAGGTGAAACAACATTTCAACATTCAGCATTCTACCTAGCTGCCAAACATGCATGGCTTGCCAGAACTCCACAAGGAAGGAGCACCACCAAGACCTGTCATCTGCTGCTGCAGCTCAGCATGCCACCAGCCAAGGCAGTATCTTGGAAACATCCTGGGTTCACTAAGTGGAAAGCTGCCATTATTTGTTGAGAACTCAGCACACTTTGTCAGTGATTAAGGACATGCCCATCTAACCTTGTGCAAAGATCATGAGCTTCAATGTTACCAGACTCAACACCATCATAGCAACAGACAAGGCACTGACATTGCATCAGCCTGTGGCATACAAATGATTTGTATCAGGGGCAAACAGATCTGAAGGGGGCCATCCTACCCCATTTTTAAAAGTCACCAGATATCTGCCATTATTATTTTTCAAAGGGTTACTTTTCATCAATTTTTTTATTTCCAGATGTGATTTTTTCAAGGCCCTACATATTTTGGGGGCTTTTGAAGCAATTTCAAGGGCCACAGGAACTTCCTGTGTAAGGATTTTTTGAGGGGCCATATCTGAATTTTGGGGTAGGTGCAACCTTTTGGGGCCCAGTGTGATTTTCAGGAGTCCTGGCCCAATCTTTTTGGGGCCCCAGCATGATTTGCAGGGGCATGGGTGATCTTTTGTGGCCCCAACGTGATTATCACGAGCACCGACGTGACTTTTTGGGGCCACAGCATGATATTCAGGACAATGGCCTGGCCTTTTGGAGCCCCCAGTATGATTTTGTTTTGGCCCTGGTATGATTTTTTAGATCCCATCATAATTTTCATGGACCAGCCCCACTTTTGGGGCCCGGTGAGAAATAATGGACCCCAGCCAGGTCTTCTGGGGTTCCAGCATGATTTTCATGGACTCCGGCACCACTTTTGGGGGCCCCAGCATCATTTTCATGGGACCCAGCCCAACCTTTGGGTTCCCAGTGTAATTTTCAGGGACTTTGGTGACTCTTTGGGGCCCCCAGCATGATTTTCATGTGGCGGCTTGACCTTTTGAGGGTTCAGCATTATTTATATGGACCACAGTGTGACTTTTTAGGGGCCTGACCTGATTTTTCAGGGACCTGATGAGATGCATTGGGGATCCAGCATGATTTTCATGGGCCTGGTATGACTTCTGGGACCACCAATGTGATTTTCAGGGGCACCAGTGCAACTATTTGGGGCTTCCGGTGTAATTTTTAGGGGCCCAGCACAACTTTTATAAACTCCAGTGAGATTCTTGGGGGCCCACAACCTCTCAGTTGGGTGGGGGGGGTGCAGTGGTGTACAATTTGTCCCCATTTGGTACACCACTGTCATCAGCATGGGTGTAGATTTCTGAAAATTATTGGGATGGACAATACATGAAGGCAATGGGTGGGTCCAAATGGATTGGGGAGTATACCATATTGTCCAAAGTTAAAAGTTGAAGTTATTGGTGGATGGGGCAAAGCCAACATTTGGGGGGGGGGAGTGCCCTCCCAAAAGCATACATAGCTACACCCATGGTTACCAGGGACATACAAGAGTATAATGACAACTTGGTGAGAGAATAGGTCTCCTGGTAGAAAACATGAGAGCAGTACAGTTCTGCATTACCACTGCATTATTCTAGCTTGATGAGGACATCTATGAACAACATCAAAGAATGGCCATCAGGTCATCACTTGGCTGTCACCAGTGATTGCAAACAGCTCTATTCAAAATTTTGAAGATGTGGCATTCCAGTGTGCCTCTGTCCCCAGCTGTATGGTAATGGTATCCAAATGACACACTCGCCATCTGGCGCAACCAGGATGATGCTTCAACACTACTCCATTTTTTGAGGGTCCAGCATGATTTTCAGCCTGAGACTATCCATCCAGTTCACAATGCAATATGAAGACAATAGATCCCCATTCCTTGATGTCAAGTTTCAATGCACTGAGATAGGGTCCAAGACCTTTGCATATTGGAAGCCCACATTCATAGGTTGCTGCATTCCCTTCAGATTCTACCATCCAGAAAACCTTCAGAGTGAGGGATAGTAATTGATTGACATAGTGGACACTGATAGAAGTGTTTGCAACATCTATTTGAGATAACTGCCAGGGATGGGAAGGCAGAGGTAGATATTATTAACTGAAACAGCTCATCTAGTTATGGACTAAACCTTACAAGCATTTGGAACAAACACCAACCAGGCCATCACTGCAGTATTACTCCCATGTATCAGAGATCTAATCAAGGAGCTCAGGAGAATCTGCAGATGCATACAATTAGAGGTCTCCAAAAGTGATATCAATATCCCATGGACAATAACCAAGACCAAGCCTAGTAGGCAGCAGGACACCAAGAACTGTGCCATGATAACATATTGTACAGTTCATACACTCACCATACAGTACAGTATCATAATCTGAGAAATAGATGCCTACTGTCAGGGTGAAGGAACATCAGGCAGAGGCCACCCATTAAAACATGAACCACTGGACATTGCCAAACACCCCTGGTCACAGCCTGAAGGCAGCCATTTACCATCTCAGGACACAAGCATCCTTGATATAGAATCTCACTGGAATCCATGGAAGATCAAAACATCAAAGAAATGACATGCTTAGCTTTGGTCACTAACCCCATCAACTAGCCAAGCAGACATGTCAAGCAAAGGTCTGATATGACCATCAGTATTTGAGAACAAAAACATCATTTGATAGTCATCAACTCATAAAGTGTTCAGACTTAATAAGACCCCAGGGGTCCATCTGGGTTAAGCCTGTAAAGGGAAGATACCATAGGCCTGGACAGAAACCTCAATATCCTATCCAATACTGTATCCTCAATTATAAAGTGCTATGTTCTCAGGAAAAGTACACTGACATTTTGGCTTAATGCCCTCAGCAGGGTGACAAATAGGATGTTCCCACTGGTCCTACTTGTCATTTATCCTACTTGTCACCCTGCTGAAGGCATTAAGCTGACATGTTGGTTTACTTTTCCTGATAATAAAACATCTTGAGCAATTGAATTTTGAATTGCAACTGAATGTGCAACTTGAATTTTGCAATTTAATTGGGGCAATTAAAGTACTGCAGTCCAATTCATAATTGGTTTTGTTCTGCTGTGCATTATCCCAACTGTTGTGTGTCAATTTGTTATTGGGGCTTAGGGGCGCATCGACTGCGTTGGTCATACAGGTGTGTCAATTTGTGTAATACAGTGGGAATATGGTCATACACTACCCATAAAACTGTCATCAGGTAAATCATAGGCAACTGAATGAATTATAACTGCAACAACAAGGGACTAAGAGGTACCAAGATAGGCATTGACATGCAAGTACCTAGGTAGGTATAGATACTCACCCAGATGTCCGACTTCTTGTCACCAACATCTTCAAATGG
Organism: Ashinkailepas kermadecensis; assembly: GCA_034440615.1. NCBI lineage: Eukaryota > Metazoa > Arthropoda > Thecostraca > Neolepadidae > Ashinkailepas > Ashinkailepas kermadecensis. The sequence goes on along the minus strand of JAOTOM010004818.1, from coordinate 72,064 downwards.
AATAATGCAGTTTGCCACAAACACATCAGGAGGGATTGCAGCATCATGGAAAATTGTGAGCCCTACATTCTGTGCATTTTTGCACTCTGTTTCAAAGGATTCATTCCACACAGGGCAAAGTGTCTTTGATTTTGAGGTTGACCTGTTAATATACTGTTCATCCACATCTATTGATACATACGGATCTAAGCTGACTGCTTGCCCAATAGCTACATTGTGCCTTAATTGAAAGTCTGTAGGCTTAAGATCTATAGCTTCGCACAGCTTGAGAGTCAGTTTACCCGTAAACATGGGGATGATTCACAAGTGCAACGATAAAAAAGAGCATGTAGGTATCACAGTTTACACTTCCACCGCCATTTTGAAGGTCTTCTCAATTCTGAGTCTTCTTGGAAGTCACTTATGGACTACAGTTCACCGACGCAAACACTCCCACCCTCGCGCCTATTCGACCCACACACCAAGCACTAATCGCCAACCTCGATTATATTCGATCCACCCATTCCTGTGCGTCGCCTGAGACTTTTATCCAGTTTTCACAAACTGTATACCAGATAGAACTTTAGACCAAAAACCTACAAACTGTCTAGTGTTAATGAAAATATAACTCCAGGCTTTAATGCGCTTTTCTATTTGTCCCTCTTTAAGGATTATATCTGCATTTGTCTTTATGTGGCTAGCATGCTTTTCAAAGGCTTTTTTATCCTGAAGCTATTTGCTTCTGTACAAAGGGCAAAATAATATACTTAGATTAATACTGTTCCCAATTGCATGGCGAGCTAAACCAAAACATGGCGGCGCACACGGCGCAATCTGCTGCGCGAAGGTTCTTACAGCAATCGCTTCTTGTGACGGCAAGGTAAGGGTCGTCGATTCATTCGAATCATTTTCGCGCGTGTTGGGGTAGTCGGTTTCATTCTTTCAGGGAATCCTTTCATTTAATTCCCGCCTCGTCTTAGCAGAACATGCGTTGATATTGAAACAAATGCGCTAGTCAAACAGCTCGTGATGCTTTAGGATAGTAAAGTCATAAAGTCAAAATGTTCGGACTTAATAAGAGCTGCAGCGACCCACCCTGGTTAAGCCAGTAAAGGGAAGAGGCTATGAGCCCGGACAAAAGGACAATCAACACCCTAACCAATACTATATCCTAAGTTATAAAGAAGCTATCTACCAACATCCCATCAACCCACTCACCTACCAGCATAAATATTACCCCATCTACTTGTAGTTTGAATTCAAAAACAAAACTATCCTACCTAAAAACTTGTCCATCCTATGCTTAAATGCATTCAATGAGAGATACCCCTCAAAATCAGTAGGGAGCCTTTAACCTGAATTGACGAACCCTATATGGTATTCTAGGCTTTCTTTACCTTTCGGCCGACACATACTGCCAAGGTTAGTGATTTGTAAAGAGGTGTACAGTGACGTCACAGGAGCCAGGGAAGTGACGTCACAGGAGTTGGGTGTCGATGTGCTAGGTTAGGTTAGCTTAGGTTAGGTTGGGTTATGTTAGGTTGGGTTAGGTTAGGTTATGTTCGTAACCGACATCGACACCCAACTCCTGTGATGTCACTTCCTTGACTGCTGTGACGTCACTGTACACCTCTTTACAAATCACTAACCTTGGCAGTATATGTCGGCCTAAAGGTAAAGATTACTGTATTCTAAATAGAAGAGCATCATTCAAATTGACCCAATCAAACCCTCTAAAGCTTTTATGCATTTCAATCATATTACCCCATAATCTGCTATACTTGAGTGAGTACATATTGTCATGATCCTTTATCCATGTTCTAAGTTACCTAGGTACCTACCTACATACCTCTCACCTGGTTCTCTCACCTGGTCGGTCCCCAAATTATCAAGTTTAATGTCACCCAAAGATGAGTTATGTGGCTGACCAAGGGGGGCCTGTAATGCAGGTATGCCAGTTACCTAGATTAAAGAAAAAGAGAGTGATCAGGTGAACAGGGAAATTAACAGGAATTGGAAAGTATGCCTTAAGCAGAGTTTATGTACTTAGAGTAGCAACTACATCTGCTAATAGATGGTTGGCACACAATATTTTTAAGGTGGGTTCAGCAAAATGAAATGCAAATAAGTGAAGCTACTCTTCAAGTTTGATTATTATGTTATCATTCTTAATCCAATCATTAGTTTCATACAACAGTGCAGAGATTTGAGTGCATTGCAGCTTGAAATTCAGCCAGACATGTTGAGGTTACAACATCATCAGGTAATGAATTCCATGTGGCACAGCATCTGAGGCTAAACAATATTGTCCTACAATCTATTGACACACATTTCCTCAACCAATGTGAGCCAATTTCAGTGAATGTCCACATGTGTTTACCAGTGGTACCAGCAGAAACATGTCAGGGATCTTGATGGCAAAATGGCCGTGAGAAATCATCCCACATTTTATCATGTCTGCTTGAATCAGTCTACCTTTCATGGAGTACAAATCTAGTTTTCTCAATCTGGCACCTTAATCCAGACCTTCCATCCCCTCTATGTTCTGTGTCTAACTTCTCTGTACTGACTCTAGTCACCTTAAGTCATAAAGTCATAAAGTGTTCAGGCTTAATAAGAGCCACAGGGGCCCATCTGGGTTAAGCCTATCTAGAAAAGGTACTAGAAATGTACATATTCTCACCCGAATCAATCCCTAATCCCAAGTTCCTAGGAAGCTATATATCCCAGCCTATCTAGCCTCATCCACTTGCTATTGCATAACACCCTCAACAATTGCAAGCTCCTCCCATCATACCCATTGTGCTACCATAGCCCCTGCTTAAAGGGGTCTGTGCCATGCACATTTAACATAAATATTATCCCCTCCATCCAAATTAGAAATAAAAAACAAGATTTTCCTGCCTAAAAAAATTGTCCACCCTACTTTTAAATACATTCAATGAGGAACTCCCCACAACATCAGCAGGCAGCCCATTCCACTGATCAACAACCCTTTGACTGAAGACCTGCTGTCGCTTAACTGTCCTACACCTCAACTTGTCTAACCTGAGTTGGTGACCCCTGTGTGATACTTTAAACTGAAGAGCACCATTTAAATTGACCTGATCTAGTCCTTTAACAATTTTGTACATTTCAATCATGTCCCCCCTTAATCTCCTATACTTGAGTGAGTACATATCTAATGCCACAAGCCTTTCTCCATATTCTAAGCTACCTAGTCCACTGATGAGTTTAGTTGCTTTGCGTTGCACTCTTTCTAACTTGTCTATATCTTTTTCTAGGTAGGGGCTCCAAGCTTGCACAGAATATTCCAAGTGCGGTCGCACATATGCTAAGTACAGTTTTTTCATGACTTCCTTGCTCTTATACATCACACTTCTATTAATGAGTCCCAGCATTCTGAGTGCCCTGTTCCTAGCTGAGCTACATTGTTTCTCTGCTTTAAGGTCATTTGAAACCAACACACCTAAGTCCCTTTCCTCTTCAATAACATCCAGTTCCCTCCCTCCCATTGTATATCTGAAAGTCTCACCTCCAGACCCCAAATGCATAACCTTACACTTGTCATAGTTAAAAGACATCTGCCATTGATCAGCCCACTTTTTTAGGTCCTCCAAGTCTAGTTGAATATTACTAGATTGATCGCAACTGTTTGCCACTCCTACCAGTTTGATGTCGTCAGCAAATTTGAACACTCTATTCCTCAGCCCTACCTCAATGTTATTTACAAAGATGATAAAGAGAAGTGGCCCTAGAACAGAGCCCTGTGGTACTCCACTCAGAACATCCTTCCAATCAGATTTACATCCATTTAACACTACCCTTTGTTTCCTTCCCCTCAACCATGCTTCAATCCAACCTATAACTTTTCCAACAATCCCATGTTGCTGTAGTTGATGAATTAGCCTCCTATGTGGAACTTTATCAAAAGCTTTGCTAAAGTCCAAGTACACAACATCCATCCTGTTTTGATTGTCTACTTCTTTAGTAACATACTCCATGAACTCCAGAAGGTTAGTTAAACAAGACCTTCGAGATCGAAATCCATGTTGAGTATCCCTTAAAAGATTGTGCCTATCAAGATGAATCTGAACATTCTGTTTTGAACACCTTAAATCACCCATGCATCCGGTATTCCAAATGCACAAGGAAAACTCAGAGAGATCTGACATGAGTAATGTACAGGGTTTTTATAAATTCAGGAGAATGACATAAAGTAGAACTTAGTAAGTTGCTGGCCAGACTTCCAGCTTTTTGTACAATACCAGCAATGTGTTCATGGAAGCACAAGCTTCTATCTACTGTGATGCCTATGTCAGTATGCATATCCACACAATTTACCTGAAGTCTATCCAGGTAATGATGTGCATATGGGCCAAGATTATTCCAGCCATGCAAGCCACTGTGTGCTTTAAGAACTGAACATTTGTGACATTGATGAGTATGTGGGATGTTTGTGGATGGTTTTTTTGGAATTAGGGATGTGGCGATGAGTGTCGTTGTGTCAGGGTTATGGTATTGTCCCTTTACAGCCTTAACCTGGATGGGCCCTAGTGGCTTTTATTCAGTTTGATCACTTTATGACTTTATAACACCAATAGGTTAGTTAAACAAGATATCCCAGATAAAAATTCATGTTAAGTGTTTCCTAAAAGGTTGTGTATATCTAAATTAGTCTAAAAATTATGTTTGACCAGTTATATTACCCTGCAAACTATTGAGGTCAAACTCACTGATCTGTAGTCTCTTACACACTTCATACTGCTCTTTTTCAAAATTGTTGCATTGGGCACTGTATGACTGAATCAAATGATTTTCCCCTAAACCTGAATAACCAGCCTAACCAACCAAAATTGGTGCATTGGTATTTGGCAAATCCTCAGGTACTTAACCTGCCCTGTCTTGGGGGTCTTTTTATTTACCAACAGACCAGGGCCAGGGTCAGCAAAATCGGCTGCTCCTGGATTTTTGCCATCCAGAACATTAACCTGTCCACAAAATTATCTTCTCATTTTTCTCATTTGGAGGTTTAATGTTGCAGTTTGACATTGAACTACTATGTGGTAAAGCATTCATAATCAACTGCAAAGTGTAAACTGAAATTCTGATCTCGGAGGTTGGAGGGCAAAATTTATCTGTATTCAATCAGCCAAACAATTTCCTTTCCACATCCAAAATTACAAAGTGTAATCCAGAGTGGAGTCCAGGCTGTGAGGGAGGGGTAGAGAGGTGCAGGGTTGCATTTTTGCCTTGTGTAGCCCCCACACCCCATACTTGTCATCACTTTCAGTATCCTTTGTGGCACTTTATGCTGGCATCAGTGTAAGGTGCCATAAAGTGCACTGAACAAGCAATGGAATGTGGTTGCCTATAGAGATTCGGTATCAGGACCACATTGATAGGATAGGTAGCAACCCCATATGAGACAAGTTGTTCTCATTTCCCTGTTGAAGGTTGCTCAGTTCAATATGCCACAATTTGAGCATAGTATTTCATTCATTACCTTTCAAACAGTCAAAGTATGTTTACAGAATACATTTCCTAGATTGCTTGCCAAATAGATAAACAGAGGAAAAGCATCATTTGCACTGCGTCGCTTAGACTACTAGTGACACTTAGACTACTAGTGGTATGTTTGAAAATGGATGTGAAGGAAAGCTGATGGTGTTTCTCCTTCATATTGGATCCTGATTGTCTTGTGCTGGATGCTTCCTTTTCGAATTGGCATGATGATGATCACCATCCAATTCCGATCACATGCGGACACTGGTCTTCCACTTCGTGTGTACGTGATGGTGTGTCGATTCGTCTCGTCACCGGTACCGAAACACCGAAAAAAAGCAAGTTATGATTTACGAAATTTGTTTCCTGTTTCGCCATTGATCTGCAGACCGTGTCGCCTTTCCGGCGCGAGTGTACCCTTCAGATGGTCCGCCGGCCAGCACCGGTCGGCGTCGGTGTCGACGTCGCCGGAGGGCACTGAGGTGCACCTGAGCGACGCGTGCGTGGCGCAGCTGCGGCGTCTCTCGGAGGACGGCTCGTGTCTGCGGCTGGCCGTGGACGGCGGCGGCTGCTCCGGCTTCCAGTACGTGTTCAGCACGGTGGAGCCGACCGCCGCGCCGCAGCCAGACGACGTGGCCATCGAGAGGCACGGCGTGCGCGTGCTGGTCGACCGCGTGTCGCTGGGCTACATCCGCGGCGCCACCATAGACTACCACCAGGAGCTGATCCGTTCGGCGTTCCGAATCGTCAGCAACCCGCAGTCGGAGCAGGGCTGCAGTTGCGGCGCCTCCTTCTCCATTAAGATCGACTAGTTGTGAGTAACGTGGTGCGTGCGTGTTGTGACCCAAATTGGAAGCTTCGGCTGTTGCAGCGATAAAAGAAGAAAAATATGACATTGGTATAATCAGGCAATTTTGCTGCTTTTCTGAACGTAAAACGGTGACATTTTCCAATAAACTGGCAAAACTATGTATCAGGGTATATCAAATGTCATCGTTGTTCTCCCTTTACCACTGCAAGAGGTAAGTCATTACTGCGATTAATGTACCCGCGTTTTGGCTATTTAGTGTTGAAGTGTGGTTACCACTGTGCTTTGCTGGACTGAGAGATCAGTGTGGCAATTTGGGTTTCGCCATCAGATTGCGTATGCGCTGACTAGCGAGAAGCTGATAAACTGACAATGGGCGAGCCTGTCTGTGGCAAAAGTGGGGTTATCGGCAATTCGTAACGATCTTGTACCTGAGATGACCGGCTCAGTGACGCTGCTGTATTCGTGTACCACACAGCACAGCAGCGTTTTACTGTCAGCCTGTTACAACGTGCATATTGTATCCGGGAGATGCTGTGATACTTGTGACCGGCAGCGTCTGTCAGCACTGCGTGCGGTAGCGCCGGCGTATTTGTCTCATGGTGGGCTGAATATATGGCGAGTGTTATAGCCGCCGTGGATCTGAAGTGATTGACTGGTCTGGGTTCGCTGACCGGCACAGGTCGCGGGCGATAGTCCGGCGCTGGTTACCAGCTGGACCGGCGAGGTCCAGGTCCAGGAGGTCATTAGCACCGTTCACATCACGACTTATGCTGCGGTCTGGCCTGTGGGGTGGGTACAAAGGCCAGGCTCAAGCGGCGTGGGTTGAGGAATCATTGCGGTATTTATTCAAATGATAGTGTTGAGCCAAAAAACGGGGGCAGCCACTTTGTTTATCATTGGGTAGTTCGCGACGCACCTTATGCACGATCACGGCTAATGGCGCCGCCCACGCTGTTTCGCTGGTGGGCCGCAGATTTGAGAACTGTTCTGAATGCACAAGTGTTGAACCTTCGTACCCATAGTTCAACACTGACCATTCGGTCACGCCTGCCCCCAACCCACTTTGTCGACGATCTCAACCGGGATGTAATGTCGCGACTGCCGCGCTGTTCGTGTACGTCGCCATGTGTTTGCTCTTAATTTTGGCAGAAAGGCATGCTTTTCTGTAGTAAGTACAACCGATTTCTGAAATTCCTCAGTGCTTTAGTGTATGCGATATGCATATCATGCTTCGCAGATGGGAGAGCAATTTCCGCAAGAAGATAACCATCTCGGGAGCAGTGCAGCCAATTTCAGCGGTAACCTAAGCAATTTTGTCACTAATAAAATAAATTTTGCAGATACTTGAACATGGTTTAGTTTGATAAACGTCGCTGTAATGCAGTCGAATTACGTGTTCTGATGTTGGATGTAGTCTAAAAATCAGTGAAGTGTGTCTAAAGTAGATGTAGTCTAAAAAAAACTGCGAAGTGAATTCATAATGCTGAATATTCGACGGGCGACATCGGTGAAGTTCATTACTGATTTGTGCCTATAATATATAATATATAATAATAATAATCGTGGCTGAGTCACTGTGGCTTCCCGCGATCCCCCTCCCCAAATTTGGAGGAGTTCCTGCGCCAACGAACGGAGATCCTGCGTTGTAATGGGAAATACACTACAGACCATAACTAACACAACAGGCCAAACCAGCCCAAAATAACGCTCTGGTGCACTCGCTTCACGAGCAGAAATCATGCGCGGCTGTGTGGGGGTCCGACGGTGGATGGTTGCATCAGCGCGTTGGGGAAACAGCAGCGGCGTGTAGCGCTACTAATGACACGTGCCGACCAAAAGAGCGCGTCACTTCCGCACGACTGGGGAATTCCTGCCGAGGCGGCGCCAATCGTCCGCGGCGCTGCGGTTAGTCCAAGGTTCCTGCCAGCGGCACGACTCGCCCGCGGACACCGGCGCGCCCTGGGGTCAGACACCTCTCGTGACCAGCACGACTCACCACCGGCACGCCCAGGGTCAGACACCTCTCGTGATCAGCACGACTCGCCACCGGCGCGCCCTGGGGTTGGACACCTCCCGTGGCCAGCACGACTCACCACCGGCACGCCCAGGGTCAGACACCTCCCGTGACCAGCACGACTCGCCACCGGCGCGCCCTGGGGTTGGACACCTCCCGTGGCCGGCACGACTCACCACCGGCACGCCCATGATCAGACACCTCCCGTGACCAGCACGACTCGCCTGCGGACACCGGCACGCCCAGGATCAGACACCTCCCATGACCAGCACGACTCGCCCGCGGGCACCGGTGCGCCCTGGGGTCAGACACCTCCCGTGACCAGCACGACTCGCCCGCGAACACCGACACGTCCAGGGTCAAACACCTCCCGTGACCAGCACGACTCGCCCGCGGACACAACACAACACTCAAGATCAGATGACTAACATTCTTATCCCATCACGTGCGACGAACATCAAAAGACTCGTATTTCAGTAGTATACTGTTCTAAACAAGTATTAAAACAGGCCACGATAAATTAGCGCGAAAACAACCATATATGCCTAATTTTGGACGAATATGTAGATTTTCAGGGGAAAACCATTTTTTAATGTTTTGCTTCGAAAGATAAGATATTGAACTTCGTTTCTGTACTTTTTCAAATCGCATTATGACTGTCCAGATAGTTATAGGTCACGATGTCACGATTTCAATTATCCCGTAAACGAAAATTTCTAAATAGCCAAAAGATGCAGCGGGTCATTGTGAGTTCACCTATATATACTCTTGCACAATTCAGATTGTTCTTCATCGGGTTAAAGACTCCCAAAACACCCTTGATTGGTGACATCTCAGAAATGCCCAGGCTATAACTCCTTGACCGTCGACCCGATCTTTCTAAAAATGGCACAGCTGGATTCGGCGCACCAGATAACCCCACACAAATATTTTCATCAAAATATAAAATACTGGGTGTTTTATATTTGTCGGGTCCCTTGTCCATTTGTCGTGGAATGGACCAGCATCACCTGAAGAGGCCGAGTTCAAGATATCCGCAAAATCCAAGCAAACAAAACCAAGTGGGTTTTAGCATTTGTATCACTGCATCCGCTCGTAACACTCGCTCACTTTGCCTGAGCAGCCAGTGTGTAAACACACAAGGTGAACGCTGCCTGATAAACGTCTGTGGGCGAATACGTGCTAATCTGCTGGCTACATCTGGTAATCTAGGTCAATGTAGGCACTTTTCCATCACGCACCACGTCCAGAATGATTAGGCGACCTTCGTACATCAGGCCCGGCTCACCTGTGACGCTGATGCGTACGCGAGCTGCGAAGTAGTTGTGGTACTCTGGTGGTACGGCAGTGGACCATCCGTCTCTGATGCGTACGCGAGCTGCGAAGTAGTTGTGGTACTCTGGTGGTACGGCAGTGGACCATCCGTCTCTGATGCGTACGCGAGCTGCGAAGTAGTTGTGGTACTCTGGTGGTACGGCAGTGGACCATCCGTCTCTTGTGAACTCGGTGACTTTCCGGATGACTGCCAGAACCTGATTGGTTCAGTTGTGGTACTTCATATAGGTACTTCATATGTGTATTCGTGGTTGCTCCCAAAGCTATAGAAGACCGTAATCGAGGCAGTGGCGTAGCGAATGGGCGAAGAGGCAGCCGCCCCCTGGAGGGTCGAATGAGGGCCCTCCAGGCGTCGGTGCAAGGGGCCCGCAATGCCCCCCAGGCCGGCGTGAAGGGCCCCCGGGCCATGGCGAAAGGCCCCTGGACCGACGAAATGGGCCCGGGTTGACGGAAAGGGTCTCTGGTCCATGAAAATGGTTCCGAGTCAACGGAGAGTGCCCTCGGGAAGACGCTCAGGGCTCTTGGCGGGGTTAACGTGAAGGGCTTCTGGATCGACTGAGGGTGCCCCGAATCGTTGGTTGGTTGGTCGGTTATTTGGGCTTACGGGCGCATCGACTGCGTTGATCATACAGCGCCCATAACAATTTTAGATGGGCAGCTTAAGAAAATTCATTCCAGCAGTAGTATCCGAGCCTTCAAAATACAGGCAGATCATTTCGCGCTTATAATGCTACATGTCAGTGAGGTGTGTAAATCGCTCTAAATTTGACGTCCGAGAGAAAGCGAAACAGTTGTCCTGAGGTTACTGCGCGTGAGTGGTCACCCAGGAGTTCACGGAGAGACTGAGACTGCACGACTCCGAGAAGGCGTCTTCGAGCATCGGCGAGCAGGGGACAGGATATCAGAACGTGACGTACTGATAGTGGTGTGTGACATCGAGGGCAGTTTGGCCTGTCCTCCCCACAGAGCAGATGGTGGTGCGTTGCGTGGGTGTGCCCTAGCCTAAGGCGGCAGAGCACGACTTCGTCTTTCCTCGTCCTACGGTAGGACGAGGGCCACTCCCCAAGACATGGCTTGATTCTTCGCAGTTTATTGTCTTGCAGTGTGTTCCAACTAGACTGCCATTTTTTAAAAACAAAGGTCGCAATAGAATGGTCATACTCCCTCGCGGGGAGCGGCACAGATCGCATATATGGGGCTTGAGCTGTTCGCTTCGCAGCAGCATCCGCTGCCTCGTTCCCCACGATGCCGACATGGCTCGGGATCCAACAGAGGACGATAGTCTTCCCAGCTTGAGCCAGTGATCCCAGACGCCGTAAAACGTCCTGTAAAATGGTGTCAGGTGGGTTAAACTGTTTTAGCGCCAGGAGACTGCTGAGTGAGTCGGTAAAAATCACATGTGAGGCATCCCGCCCCACTTCAATAAAATTGAGGGCCTTTGTGGTCGCCATCAGCTCTGAAGTGTAAACAGTTGCATGTGGTGGTAGGGAAAAGGATCTTGACAGAGGTCCAGTAACAAATGCACTGCCCACACCAGCATCCATCTTGGATCCATCTGTGTAAGTTGGGACGTATCCCTCGAACGAGGCTATGTGCTCTAGTGCACATGACAGTCGGTACTGTGGTGTCGCATGGTCCTTTCCAACCGAGGAAAGTGACATATCTATTATAGGAGGAGTCACCTGCCATGGCGGCGTTTGGATCAGATTGGACTGCATAATTCCCCTCGGTCGAATACCACTGTCCTCGAAGAGCCTGCGTATTCGAACGCAAAAAGGAATGGCATGCAGAAGGCGTCCTCGACCCCGAATCGCTGGAAGGGCCCCGGGCCGAAGAGCCAATATGAAGGGCCCCTGGGCTAGTGACGGGTGCCAGGCCGTATAAAGGGCCCCGACCTGACAGACAGGGCCCAAGCGTTGGAAAAGGGGCCATCGACTTGCCGTAAAAGGTTCTGGATCGTCAAAGATGGTTCCTGAGACAACGGAGATTGGCCCTAGATACCGGAGAGGACCTCGGGCCGTCAGAAAGGACCCTTGGGCGGACGGATGGGGCCCAAGCCGTACAAGGGCACCTGGCCTGATGGAGGGGGACCCAAGCTATTGAAAGTGGGCCTTCGGCCTGACAGAGGAGGCCTTAGATCGTTAAGGAGGGTCCCTACGCTGATGGAGAGGTCCCCTAGCCGCGGGAGGACCCCGGGCCGTCGAAGAGGGCCAAGAGCCCGTATGAAGTACCCCTGAACCGATGGGAGCCGAAACTGAACAGGAGGCACCTTGCGTGATAGATGAGGCTTTTGAAAGAGGGTATTCCGGCTGGACGGAGTGTCCTGAGTCGTGAAGGAGGGTCCCTGAGCCGACGAAAGGGTCCCGAGCCGGACGTGCAGGGCCACTGGGTCCACTTTGGCTCACACTGATGGAAATGGGTTCAGAGCTGACAGCGGGCCTCAGGCCGATGGAGGTCCCCAAGCTACGGTTACGATCCGGGTCCAAGCGGAGGCTTACCGGTGCTACGTGAAAGGCCTCTGAGTCCATGGAGGTGCTATGGGTTGTTAAAAAGCAATGGCGTTTCCAAGGGACGAAGGGCACCGGCTCCCTGGCGAGTCCGATGGGGCCCTCCTGTCGACCGCTCTCAGGAGCAAAGATATAACCGAGGACAAATTGAAACGCATCAAACAGCTTGTGTGGAAAGGGCTTTTGAAACCTGACGACGTAACCTGGAGGGCTGGCAAAGGCCGTGAAGACGAGAGGGCCCACCCGAGAGCTGGTATACCCATACTAGCTGGTAAAAGCAGTCTCAGCTTGAATGGGCCTCTAACGTCTGAGGAATAAATTGGACGCCTGAGGGCTAGAGGGCCGGGATGTTCTTGGGGCTTAGAAGGTCCCCTGAGGGATGCACAGGGCCCCTAAGAGCTAAAGAGGACTAGTGATGGCCCACCTCAGAGCTGAATTTCCCCCGATGTGAGAGCTAGATAAGTCAATCGAGGACTGCAATGGACCTTTAAAAGTAGAAGGCCCTGAGGGATGTAGAAGGTCTCTGAGAGTCGGAGGACTGAACTGGAATTCTCCCGAGGGTGAGAGCGGCCTCTAATGGATGACCAAGGCTCCCTGAGAGATCAAGAAGTCTCATGTTGGCTGGCGATTGGTGTAAGGAATACTGAAGGACAGTCTCAGAGCTAGAATGTTGAAACAAGAACTGCCTATAACTGGGAAGGGTCCCCATCAGCTTAAGTGGGCTTTTGAGGGCAAACAGAGCCACCTGAATACTAAGGGAAGTACTCAAGGCTAGCGATGGTTGTAAGGAATATTGAGGGCCCGCGTCAGAGCTAGAGCCCTTGAAGTTATAAAAACTGATAGGGACTGGTAAGGGCCCCTAACAGCTGGAGAGGGTCCTGACGTTTGAAAATGGTCACTGAGCGCTGGAGGACTGCACTGGGATGTCCAAGAGGCTTAGAAGGGGTCCATATGAGAAGAACAGGCCCCATGCGATCTTCGTAGCTAGTGATGGCTGTAAGGAGTACTGAAGGCCAGTGTCGGAGCTAGAATGTCCCTGATAGTCCGAAAGGCTGTCGATGATTTGGGAGGGCCCTGAGAAGTAGAGCATATATAGCATATGTATATATATATATATATATACCCAGATGATTTGCATGCATGCGGATATTTAACACCTGTCGTTCTCACAACACAGGTCGAGGTCACGAAACATGAATTATGCTGTGCTTGCCTGCGCTGACACTGAATAAACCAAGTAGTGTTAGTTTTTTTAGTTTAAGGGTGCTTCGACCAAAACGTGATCATTTAGCGCCCATACCTTCCAGTTCAGCGTTTCAGTTAGTTACGTGGACACTACAGGTATTACCCGGGTGAGTAAATGGCCCGAGAACCGATCGCTCTCTTAGAAACCTGAATGTTTCCAGAATGAGCTATGTCTGAGTCATCAGCCTGGACATCGCGATATGTGGTGAGCCGTGTGTTATTTCCATAGAACAACCGTTCTGTTGAAAAGTGTTGGCACGACAAAAGTACATGACGCACGGTCAGGTTTCCTAGACAGCGGGGACACTGGGGTCTCTCGTCGCCGCAGAGAAGGTATTGGTGAGTGACATGTGTGTGGCCGAGACGCAATCTGCACAGCGTCACCTCTTCACTTTTTGATCTGCGGTAGCAAGATGGCCAGTCTCCAAGGTGTGGTTTTATCGCGTGCAGCTTATTGTTGGTCTGCGCGCTCCAGCTCCTCTGCCACTTTGTGTGCATGAATGAAGGTATTCCGGGGAGATGGTCCCTGGCTGGCAGTGGAAAAACACATGTTTGTGGTCTCCGGGCAGCCCATTTCGCCGCATAATCGGCACGTTAATTTCCCGATACTCCCACATGGCTGGGGATCCAGCACAAACGCACAGTTTTATCATCCCGATGCCCAGCAGTCAGACGAGTAAGAATGTCGAGGAGCAATGGGTCAGATGGGCAAAAACCAGTCAGCGCCAAAAGGCTGCTAAGAGAATCGGGGAAAATGACATATTCGTCATCCCGCGAAATCGCGACATAGGAAAGCGCTTTGATAATTGCAACGAGCTCCGAACTGTACACCGAGGCATACCTAGGTAAAGTAAAACATCTGACAGAGGAGCCGCACACAAACGCATATCCCACTCCACAGTCACCCTTCGACCCGATAAACCATGTAGTGACATAGTAAGTTGAAAACGACGAAACAAGTATGACGACAGTCGCACTTATTTCGAATCGATAGTATGATTCTCTCTGCACTCGATATACATATCGCCCCGTCACGGATATTTGATGTCGTCATTCGGACACGTTAGAAGAAATGTAGCCAGTCAGGACGCTACATAGGTACTTCCCATGATTACATCACTCCTAAAATCGTACCAGTGACAGCTGGTTTTTGGCCCTTGGGAGCGTAAATTCAGGATGCAGACTGCTTTCAGTAGAAAGCTTGGCGTGTTTCGAGTGTATGTGGGTAACATGTACTATATGTGACAGTAAGTATGCTTTTGTAGAAAACCTTTTTTTCAAGGCACGAAAATTCACTTATTACTTTTTATCCATTCAGAGATTGTCATTAAGCCCGTAGTGTTACGACGCTTTGACAGATTCTGGCAGACAATGGCAAGTGTATGCACTTACACTATGACAACGTACGTCTGACGTAAACCTCGAATGGTTTGCGGATACCAATCTTCTGCAGTGGTGGAACTTTATACATTTTATTTTCGAGGGCTGAAGTCGTCCAAAGTTTGCTTGAGCCCCTGCCCCCCCCAGTAAGTTTGGATTTTAACATGAGAGTCTGTGGGCTGGCTCTCCTAACAGATTCCCGACACTCCCATTGCCTCCACGCGATGGGCGCTCCCAATCATGGAGGAGTTCCACCCCTTGCCCCGTGCACGTCGTACTCGGTGTTGGAGGATCGCAACGCATGTGTGGCTCGAACCAGCCGGTGATGTCTATGTGTGGCTCCCGTGCCGCGTTCTCGGCGCCGTGCAGCGTCGTCGGCTTCCTGGGAGCTGCGGGGGTACTTTCCCATTCCGACCACACATCATGTCCACGCTGGTGCCGTCACGGGCTGCCAGACGGGGCCATAGGCAAACCGGTCCCCGCTGCATGTGCACCGTTACTGTACGCAGGGTGGAACTTTCATGTTTTGTTTTGTGTGTGTGGGGGGGGGGGACTCCCCTCTCCGATGTTGCTGAGGTTTAACCTGGTAAACCACCTTGTGGAGGTTTAACGCTGCATGGGCATTGGCTGGAAAGAATGACATGAAAATAGTTCCTCCCCACCCCGATCATGTCGGAAAACGTCCACCCCTGGCTGCACCTGCATTGTCAGCCGTCACCGCTGGCACGTGACACCGTTGTACCGCCTGGATACCGAGGTGCACGAGCCAGTGTCACTCGGCCGCACACTTGGCGCCTTCTGTCCTTCTGAGGCGCATTTTTGGCGGACCCAAAAATGTGGCGGACTGACGGACAGTCAGTCCTGTGGCGGACCCAGCAGTCTGTAGTCAACGCACAATTTATGGCACCATTATCGGTGTTAAGAACTGGCTTCAGATGTCTCCCCTTCAGCTCCCCCCCTACCCACAGCACTCCTTCCGACGTTCCTTCACCCTCGATTTCAACAGTGCCAGAATCTGCATATCGCACTTCTTATCACAGGAGGAAGAACCTCGCCCCTGGCGCACTATTGCGTACGAAACGTTAGCATTGTAGCCGACAGAACATATACTTCCTATTCCCGTGCTATATTCTCCGCGAAACATACGAATTTGGGCAAGGGGTCACTGATGGGTTTTTGGGATTGTGTCCCAGGCTCCACCCTGACGTGTTCTGAACATAATCGTAGCACAGTGCCCGCAGAACGCACCAAAGCAAAATGATTGTTGCAGCCTACCGCCTGGTCCAGGAACGTTCACCCCACACCCGGCTGGCTCGGAATATGCCGCGACACTATCTTCTGATCATTTAATCATCTTAGATGCTCCGTAACGACGGCTTTCTTATACATCGCACCCGAAGTCAAAGGAAGGCTGAAAAACCGGCTTCCAGCTAACGCTGTGGTGATTATCTTGTAAATATTTTATATTTATTCCACGTGCATTATGGATACGCATCGAGTAAACACCTGATACATCCCAAGTGAATGGGTCTGCTCGTGCTGAGCGAAGTAACCAGCGTCCTTTCAATGTTTACCTGGTCAGTAGGAATGTTTTCCACAAACCGTGCATGAATACTAACATTATCACCAACAAAACACATTGCTCTAAGCGAGATTCCCGGTTGCGCAGAAGCGCGCCGTCGTCTAGCGCGTCACGTCGGCGATCTGTGCACCTCTGGTGCGACGCATCGGCGATCTGTGCACCTCTGGTGCGACACGTCGGCGATCTGTGCACCTCTGGTGCGACACGTCGGCGATCTGTGCACCTCTGGTGCGACATGTCTACGATATGTGCACGATATGTGCACGACTGGTGCGGGACACGTCGGCGATCTGCGCGCGTCTGGTCGACATGCACGTGAGCCTCGACCTGTGCAAAGCGAAAGTTTGAGGGGCGAACACAAATGAGACGGTTTACGAGTGTCCGAAATGTGTGCGTTCCATTGAGACCAAAGCCTGTGTGTGACGTATGCGCCTGTGCTAAACTTCGTCATCGGCGTGTGTCCTTCAGTACATCAGCATACTTTCAAACTTGCAACTCAACGGAGGCGGGCGGCCTCCGGATGGCCGACGACGACACACCGGTTAGACCGACTCACGCCCGAGGCCAGAGGCGTAACACCGCCCGGCAAGGGGCTCCTCGTAGTCACCGAGAGCAGCGTGATGGTGGGGGCAGCAGCGATGGCACGCACTCACCGCGTCTCACACCACCGCCGTCGGCAGGTCGGCCACGACCGGCAATGGCATGCACGACCGTCCCAACCGCTGCCAATGCCGAGCGCAGCGGTGCCGACGTCGCCGCCGGTAGCGGAGGCGACTTCAGTACTGCTAGACCGCAGCAACGGAAGACGAGGCGGGGGAGGTGCGAAGCAGCGACGAAGTAGCGAGTGGATACGCGTCCGTGGTAGTGAGTGGGGAACGCGACTCATAGGGATAGATGAGGTTCATGTCCGTGCCAGCGAGGGGTAGCATGTGACTCGTCCGTGCCAGCGACAGGTGGTGCTTGACCGCTTGTAGCAGCGAAGGGTAGCGTGTGACCCGTTCGTGTCAGCGACAGGTTGACCGTTTGTAGCAGCGAGGGGTAGCATGAGGTAGACTGCAACGGCAACAGTTGCACCCACCCACATCCTGGCACGGCGAATGTAGTGCGGGACGGTGACCACGGCACACACTAGCGGAGTAGTGCGGAGTCGGCCCAGCAGTCGCGGCGGCAGCAGCGACAATCGCAACATACTCAACAGCAACACGCACAACGTGCCATCGGCATCGTGTCTAGACTCGGCCAGCCCACCGACCGCTCACGTGTACGCGAGGCCGTGGTCCACCACTGCGTCGCTGCCACTGGATCCAGACGACTGGCTGCCCTGCTGCGGGCCAGCCGGCGATGCTGCTCAGTCAGTCAGTAAAGCCTGCCCCCACCCGTGACCGGGCGCCACCTCCACCCGACCTGACAGCGCGGCCTGCGATGCTGTTCGGCGTCAGCAGAACCTACCCCTAGCCGTGGCCAGGCGCCACCCCCACCCGACCTGACAACGCGGTCGGCGACGCTATCTGTTGTTGCGCTTGCGCTGACCCAGCTGGTAGCGCAGCTGGTCGATCTGGTCGCGCTGCGCAGCCAGCTTCTCATTGAGGCCGGCCAGGTGGTCAGACATGGCGGTCATCTGGCTCTCGTAGCTGGCCGAGGTGGTGACCAACTCCTTCTGGGTGGCCTGGCGCGCAGTCGCCGCCTCCGTCAGCTGGTGCTGCACCAGCGAGCACGTCTCCTCGACGGCAGTCAGGTTGCGCACCAGGTGCCGGCACTGGGGGTCAGACGAAGGTCAGATTACGTACTTGGTGCCAGCACTGGATGGTCAGACGGTAGTCAGATTACCCAATACGTGCCATCACTGGGGGGGGGGGGGAGAGTGTCAGATTTCTCACCAGGTGCCGACACTGAAGGGCCAGACGATGGTCAGATTACATACCATGTGCAAGCACTGGAAGGTCAAATCGTGCACCAGGTGTTACACTGGAGAGTCAGGCGGTAGTCAGATGAGTGAGACTAGGAACGCACGGGCGAGGTCAGACTGCAATAGACCACACAAACCACACATACCTCGTCAGTGTCGGCAAGCAGCGGGCGGGACTGTGCAAGGCACAGCAAGCAGCGGGCGGGACTGTTGTTGTTGTTGTTATTGGGGTTTAGGGGCGCATCAACTGCGTAGGTTATACAGCGCCCAGGGCGGGACTGTGCAGAACACAGCAAGGAGCGCGCGGGACTGTGCAGGACACAGCAAGGAGCGCGCGGGACTGTGCAGGACACAGCAAGGAGCGCGCGGGACTGTGCAGGACACAGCAAGCAGCGGGCGGGACTGTGCAGGACACAGCAAGCAGCGGACGGGACTGTGCAGGACACAGCAAGGAGCGGGCGGGACTGCGCAGGACACAGCAAGCAGCGGGCGGGACTGTGCAGGACACAGCAAGGAGCGCGCGGGACTGTGCAGGACACAGCAAGCAGCGGGCGGGACTGTGCAGGACACAGCAAGCAGCGGGCGGGACTGTGCAGGACACAGCAAGGAGCGCGCGGGACTGTGCAGGACACAGCAAGCAGCGGGCGGGACTGTGCAGGACACAGCAAGGAGCGCGCGGGACTGTGCAGGACACAGCAAGCAGCGGGCGGGACTGTGCAGGACACAGCAAGGAGCGCGCGGGACTGTGCAGGACACAGCAAGGATCGGTCTGTACAGAACAGGTCTCACGGACATGACCTGGATCAAAGTGGGATCCACATAAGATAAACAAACTTGAGATGGAACGTAGAAGGCCCTACGGGGAGAGCACAGCGACAGGCGTGATTTCGTGTAACGGAGTCAAGCTGTGGGAGGGAGCGCGACAGTCACATTGGGTCTGCGTCAGTCCAGATGGGGGTAAAACTCAAAACGACTAAAGGCTGCTCACGTTGGAAACAATCAGGGGAGGGCCAGAGCGGAAGGATCCCAGGTGCGGTGTGGGTGAGGTCAAACTGGGTTAATAACGGGATACATAAAACGGATCAGACATCCAAGGGACACATTTTTTTACAACAAGTATATTAATTCCGCGCAATCCGCACAATCAGAGATATAGATATAGATTGAGGTAAACATAGCCTAAGTGCCAGGGCAATGAAACCGGCGCAAGGCAGAGGCTGGATAAAGATTAAACATTATTAGTCAAGTTATAGACATAATCTTATGGCTAAGGGTTGGGTTCCCGGCACATACCAGTGCCCTGCCACATGTCAAGGCAAACTAAGTGTCAATAGCTTGCTATTTTTATAGCAGAATACGGGGGCTTGTTCGACCCCCTCGACATCTCAAAAACTACCAGACGAATTTGCGCTGGGATAACGGCGTTCCATTCGTCGTGGCATGAGCTACATGCCGATGAAATAGCGAACGTTTGGCAGAAGCGGATATGGGAGGGAAAAGTGGAAAATGGGTATTTCTGGTACCACTTCAAATATATGGGATAACAGAAAGAGGGATAACTCTTTCCGGTGGGGTGGGGTGGGGGGTGGAGGTGTGGGGGTAGTTTTCAGTGCCATTTTTAACTGTCTCGATTTTCCTTCCAGTAAGAATATCATCTTCCTCGTATCAATTAGTTTTACATAAGGTCGTAAACTGGCTGAAACCCACATGACCAGATATGTAGGGTGCAAACGTGTCAATGCCCACCTCTATCTGGTAGTGCCGGCACTTGCCCTCAGCAGTCTGCAGGCGAACCACCATCTCGTCCAGCTGCTCCATGAGATCGGCCTTGAGGCGAGACTCGCGCGCCTCCATGTCCACCCAGGGGTTGGCCGACGTGGCCACTTGGCCGTCGGGCGTGCTGAGCCTTGACTCGGCGGTTGCGTCCTCGTGCTCCGGCGGCTCAGGTGCGCCGGCTGGCGGTGCCGACTCGACCTGAAGACGCTGCCACACGACGGCATCGTCAGGTCACGCGGCCTGCCGTCACTGTGCGCTCTGACACGCGTGCCGGCCAACAGTGATGCCCGGCAGTCTCGACATTCAATCGGAGAAATTAGCCTTCGGTACAGCCATGCGCAAGTTGTTTTCGAGTGTACTGTACTGTACTGTAGCAGTTCACCAACGGACACACTGGAACATAGCGCTGTGTAGCACCATTAGTCAGGCACTGGATCAACTGTGCACGCTTTACAGCCTGACCCGGACATAGCCTGACTTCTTTTCACAACACTGCGCGCATGGGTTGGCTGCCGACCTCGCTCAGTGAAACAAACGACTGCCCTGTTCTGAATTCGGACCCGCATCGGCCGTCAGACTGAAAACACGACCTTACCGGAACTTGCTGGAATAACGGATACACCACTTCCCTGACACTTGATCTGGGGGGGGGGGTGGAGGTCAGCACAATGAACATGTTAACACAAGCGTGTGCCAGATGCCACGACTGAGAAGCTTACCTCGTATTTGGCCTTGATCAGCTGGAACTCGAGCCTCCAGCGCTCCTTGGCCTGCTCCAGCTCGGTGACGGTCTTCTGACAGCGGTCCAGCCGCGCCACCGTCTCCGCCTCGTCGTTCTCGCCCAGCGAGCCCGCCAGCGAGTGGTCGTACGAGCCACGGGGACCGGCAGTCTGGGACGAGAGTCACAGAAACACGCATTAGGTCACACGAGGCGACGGGGACCGGCAGTCTGGGATGAGTCACATAAACACGCATTAGGTCACACGAGGCGACGGGGACCGGCAGTCTGGGACGAGTCACATAGACACGCATTAGGTCACATGAGGCGACAGGGACCGGCAGTCTGGGACGAGAGTCACAGAAACACGCATTAGGTCACACGAGGCGACGGGGACCGGCAGTCTGGGACGAGAGTCACAGAAACACGCAACAGGTCACACGAGGCGACGGGGACCGGCAGTCTGGGACGAGAGTCACAGGAACACGCATCAGGTCACACGAGGCGACGGGGACCAGTGGTCTGGGACGAGAGTAACAGGAACACGCAACAGGTCACACGAGGTGACGGTGACCGGCAGTCTGGGACGTCGATTACAAGGAACACGGACCATACACAAGCACCCAAAACAGGCTATACAAGACCGCGAGGCTCGCAGGCAAGTCTGGGGTGCCGGCCACAAAGAACACGGACCATATACAGTCAGATACAACACGTCACCCAAGGGCGCTGTGGCGCCAGACTGGGGTGCCGGCCGCAAGGAGCGCAGGCCATACACCGAAACACACACCAGGTCACACAGGACGGGGGAGGTCGGCACAGTGGAGTGCGGTCACAAGGAGCGCAGGTCATACATCGAAACACACACCAGGTCACACAGGGCGACGGGAGGCCCGCACAGTGGAGTGCGGTCACAAGGAGCGCAGGCCATTCACCGAAACACACACCAGGTCACACAGGGCGACGGGAGGCCCGCACAGTGGAGTGCGGTCACAAGGAGCGCAGGCCATACACCGAAACACACACCAGGCCACACAGGGCGACGGGAGGCCCGCACGGTGGAGTGCGGTCACAAGGAGCGCAGGCCATTCACCGAAACACACACCAGGTCACACAGGGCGACGGGAGGCCCGCACAGTGGAGTGCGGTCACAAGGAGCGCAGGCCATACACCGAAACACACACCAGGTCACACAGGGCGACGGGAGGCCCGCACAGTGGAGTGCGGTCACAAGGAGCGCAGGCCATACACCGAAACACACACCAGGTCACACAGGGCGACGGGAGGCCCGCACAGTGGAGTGCGGTCACAAGGAGCGCAGGCCATACACCGAAACACACACCAGGCCACACAGGGCGACGGGAGGCCCGCACGGTGGAGTGCGGTCACAAGGAGCGCAGGCCATACACCGAAACACACACCAGGTCACACAGGACGCGGGAGGTCGACACAGTGGAGTGCGGTCACAAGGAGCGCAGGCCATTCACCGAAACACACACCAGGTCACACAGGGCGACGGGAGGTCGCCACAGTGGAGTGCGGTCACAAGGAGCGCAGGCCATACACCGAAACACACACCAGGTCACACAGGCCGGCGGGAGGTCGACTTCGCAAAATATACATCAGGCCTATGACATTACATGGAAAGAGTCGACCCAGAATCGTCCACACCCTCCCATCCCTCTCCCCTATCCAAAAACCGTCACCCTTCCCACCCTCCCATCCCACTCCCCTGTCAAAAAACCGTCACCCTCCCCGCCCTCTTCTTCCACTCCCATATAAAAACCGTCACCCTCCCCGCCCTCTCCTTCCACTCCCATATCAAAAAACCGTCACCCTCCCCGCCCTCTCCTTCCACTCCCATATCAACAAACCGTCACCCTCCCCTCCCGCTCTCTCATCCAAAAACCGTCACCTTCTCCGGTCCTCTCCAACAGCTCCCACATCCAAAAATCGTGGCGACACCAATAACAACACATACACAGCTGCACATAGCAGGATATGCAGTACAGCATTGGTAGGCGGACCGGGGAACGACACACCGCAGCACGAGCCACACACGAGTCACACAGCCACACCAGAGGTCACAGGATTGCTAAATATCAGCGGACAGGCCGACGCCAGTAGTCGCACCCGAATCGATCGTCTGGCCCCGCTGTCGCCATTGTCAGCCACTCGATCTGATTCCTCTCACTTCTGCCGTGCCATGACGTCACCCGTCGCCCGCCCCGTCCGTGTGATGTCACCCGACCCCCTCACCGTCTTCAGGAGACGGAGGAAGGAGCCGGAGGAAGGCGGAGGTAGGCCCCTCACCGTCTTCAGGAGACGGAGGAAGGAGCCGGAGGAAGGCGGAGGTAGGCCCCTCACCGTCTTCAGGAGCCGAAGGTAGGCGGAGGTAGGCCCCCCACCGTCTTCAGGAGACGGAGGAAGGAGCCGGAGGTAGGCGGAGGTAGACTTCCTCACCGTCTCCAGGAGCCGGAGGTAGGCGGCGCTGCGCGTGGCCAGCCGGTTGACGACGGCGCTGGCGCCTGCCTCCGAGGCGCCACAGCGGAACGTCACCGTGGAGAGGCTGCTCATCCACGCCAGGTTGGTCGCCCACAGAGACTTCATCTGGCGGAGACCGAGCGTCAGCAGGCACTCCCACCTACCGATTCCAGGTATCAGACAGGACGATAATGGCCACCACGAGACGTGGGGCACAGGACAGGAGCCAAAAGGCAGGCAGTGATGATCAGCAGAACATACTGTACATAGTGTGTGAACACTTGACGTCTCCCCCGACGTCTGGTAGTCAGTCTCCCTTTTTGAAACACATCCCGCTGTTGACGTGGCACCGGCTCTCGCGTCAACATATCTAGCCAAATACATAAACTACCACAAGGTCCCACGATTTAAGTATGGTGACGGACCGCGACACTCGCCGTGGCGGTGCCAACTCACGCTTATGTCAGCCATGGTGGTGGTGGTGGTGGTGGTGGTGGGGGTGGGGTGGGGGGTGGTGGTGGTGTGGTGGTGGTGGTGGTGGTGGTGGTGTGTGGCGATGGTAACTGGCCCCAGTACCAGTGGTGGTGGTGGTGTGTGGCGATGGTAACTGGCCCCAGTACCAGTGGCGGTGGTGTGTGGCGATGGTAACTGGCTCCAGTACCAGTGGTGGTGTGTGGCGATGGTACCAGTGGTGTGTGGCGATGGTAACTGGTTCCAGCACCAGTGGTGGTGTGTGGCGATGGTAACTGGCTCCAGTACCAGTGGTGGTGTGTGGCGATGGTACCAGTGGTGTGTGGCGATGGTAACTGGCCCCAGTACCAGTGGTGGTGGTGTGTGGTGATGGTGGTGGTGGTGGTGGTGGTGGTGGTGGTGTGTGGCGATGGTAACTGACCCCAGTACCAGTGGTGTGTGGCGATGGTAACTGACCCCAGTACCAGTGGTGTGTGGTGATGGTAGCTGGCCCCAGTACCAGTGGTGTGTGGCGATGGTAACTGGCCCCAGTACCCGTGGTGTGTGGTGATGGTAGCTGGCCCCAGCACCAGTGGTGGTGGTGGCGGTGGTGGTGGCGGTGGCGGTGGCGGTGGCGGTGGCGGTGGCGGTGGCGGTGGCGGTGGCGGTGGCGGTGGCGGTGGCGGTGGCGGTGGCGGTGGCGGCGGCGGCGACGGCGACGGCGACGGCGACGGCGACGGCGACGGCGGCGGTGGCGGCGATGGTAACTGACCCCAGTACCAGTGGTGTGTGGTGATGGTAACTGACCCCAGTACCAGTGGTGTGTGGTGATGGTAGCTGGCCCCAGTACCAGTGGTGATGG
Organism: Ashinkailepas kermadecensis; assembly: GCA_034440615.1. Taxonomy (NCBI): domain Eukaryota; kingdom Metazoa; phylum Arthropoda; class Thecostraca; family Neolepadidae; genus Ashinkailepas; species Ashinkailepas kermadecensis. The sequence goes on along the minus strand of JAOTOM010004818.1, from coordinate 47,510 downwards.
AGAGCGATTTGAGCGCCAATCGTGGCGCGAGTGGTGGTGGTGACTGACCTTCTCGGCGGCGGTAGTGGCCGCCACCAGCGAGCTGAGGATGCATTCGTTTGTGGTGCAGAGGGCGACGTTGCTGGACGCCAGGTCACGCTCCTCGGACATCCGCAGTGTGTAGCACTTGGACAGCTCTGCCGGCACACCCGCCGTGCTCGGCAACATGCACCTGTCATCCGTCACCCACATAACGAAGTGTGCGGCTGCATTGCCCACTCATGGACAGCTCAAGCTTCAGCGTCGGCAGAATGGCGTCAACCGCAAGTCGGCATAGACCGGGGAAGATGGAAATTGACAGTGGCACTATCTGAAAAAATCGCTTGCAAAAATAAAAAGCGGGAAGGAAAGCCGGAGCTGCAACTAGTGTGCTTCATTTGTTTTCTCACATCCAGCCAGAACGGTATTTGATTTTCCCAAAAATGCTAACATGGCTGCCGGCGGCAAACAAGCGTACACCATAATTATGCACTCGGAATTCAACAAGAGGAAAATTATCCTCTTCCATATCATGAGTTCAAGTCTGCCAGTTTGTTTGCGGTGCACCGTACCTCTGAGGGCAGTGTGGAGGTCGTCCAGTATTTTCCCCAGCAGTGACAGCAGACGTTTGCTGGAGGACACAGTCGGCTGTTCGGTGAAAGACGCTGCGGGTGGGTACTCACAGTCAGCGGATACAGTGCAACATATCAGAATTTGTCGCGGGGTCGCGGCTGTTCGGTTGATGGGACACTGGACTCCAGATCCAATGATCGTGAGCTAAGTCTCGCAACGGCGCCGGAGGAATTGAGGAGTCTGCTCGCGGCCAATAGACGCCAGATTGGCGACACAATATAGTCATCAAATGTTTAGACTTAATAAGAACCACAAGGGCCCATCCAGTTAAGTCTGTAAATGGAAGGTACAATAAACCTGCTAAAAGACCCACCCCAACCATCACCACATCCTAAAGAAACCATCAACCAACATCCCACACACCTATCAATGCCTATCTACCCTAGCTATCCAGCTCTATTCCCTTCATCCCTGTTAACACACGCGGATGTGTTAATTAGTTATTTGGGCTTTAGGGCGCATGTGGATGTGGATGTGTTAATAACCAATAATTTTCAAACTGCATCCATGCCTGTTTAAAGGGGTCTGTGCCGTGCACACTTACTTAGCATAAATATCACCCCATCCATCACTAATGAGAACTCAAAAACAAGATTATCCCATCTAAAAAAAAATGAAAAAAAAATGTTTTTCTGATTTAAGGTCTTTTGAAACCAGCACACCTAAGTCTCTTTCCTCTTCAATAACATCCAGTTCCCTCCCTCCCATTGTATATCAGAAAGTCTCACTTCCAGACCCCAGATGCATAACATTACACTTATCATAGTTAGACATCTGTCCTTGATCAGCCCATTTTTTAGGTCCTCCAAGTCTTGTTGAATATTACTAGATTGATCACTACTGTTAGCCACTCCTACCAGCTTGATGTCATCAGCAAATTTGAACACTATTCCTCAGACCTACCATAATGTCATTCACAAAGATGATAAAGAGAAGTGACCCTAGAACAGAGCACTGTGGTACTCCACTCAGAACATCCTTCCAATCAGATTTACTTCCATTTAACACTACCCTTTGGTTCCTTCCCCTCAACCATGCTTCAATCCAACCTAGAACATCTCCAACAATCCCGTGCTGCTGTAGTTGATGAATTAGCCTTCCATGTGGAACTTCATCAAAAGCTTTGCTAAAGTCCAAGTACACAACAACCATCCTGCTTTGATTGTCTACTTCTTTAGTACCATACTCCATGAACTTAAATAGGTTAGTTAAACAAGACCTTCGAGATCGAAATCAATGCTGAGTATCCCCTGAAAGGTTGTGACTATCAAGATGAATCTGAACATTTTGTTTAACCAGATTTTCTAGTATCTTGCAAACTAATGAGGTCAAACTGACTGGCCTGTAGTTTCCTACACACTTCATACTTCCCTTTTTTAAAATTGGTACTACGTTTTCATTTCTCCAAACTTCAGGTACTTCAGAATACTCCATAGACCGCCTGAAAATGATACCTAGGGGAACTGCTAAAAGCTTTAGCACACTCTAGTAAGATCATAGCATATATATCTGGTCCAGAAGCTTTATTAGGTTTTATATTCTGCAACAGCTTTTCTACAGCTTCTGTAGTTATTGTAAGATCTTCCAGCCCATCACCTGTCATGGCATAACCTTCAGTTGTTTCTATTGTACCAGAATCCTCTTTAGTAAAGACTGATGCGAATTGCTTGCTTAGGGATTCCACTATATCACAATCATCAACCACTATTTCCCCATCTACGTCCAGTGGTCCTACACTACACTTTTAGCCTTAAATTTGTAGAAACTAAATAATGTCTTAGCATTGCCTGCTGAACATTCTCGAGCTAATTTGAGTTCAGCCAGTCTTTTAGATGCCCTAACACACCTAACAATATTTCCAGCTATTTTATATAATTCGAAGTTTACCTCAGAGTTAGCATCTTTTAGTTTTAGTTTCTTGAATGCCTGTTTCTTTGACGACAGTAAATGCAATGAAGGGTGCTTAACTTTGATTAATATAATGTGCCTATTGGGAATGAAGCTATCCTGACCTCGAAATTTTGTTTATCATTCTCCACATTTCATAAGCATCTCAGCCCATCAATAAGTCTTGCCAATGAATTTCATTCCGGAAGATCCTGAACTCATTGTAATTCCCTTTAGTAAAGTTTGGAATAAATGTTTTATTGGTTCCTACACTTTCAACTTACAACGAGAAGCGTATAATGTTGTGATCACAGTTACCAAAGGCCTCTCCTATCTTCACAGTGTGTACAAACTTTTCCTCATTAGTAAGCACAAGATCTAATATTTCATTTTCCCTTGTAGGTCCCTTGTTCTCCATATTCCACAAGATTACAAAACCACTTCCAACCACTATTCAAACAAAAATTATCGTTTCTTCACCACTGAATGTTTTGGACCCATGCTCTGGAATACTATCATAGCAAAACATTTTCTGCATACAGAGATACCAAATTCTAAGACTGTTCTCAAAAATAATATTAAGACATACTTCTTGAGCAGATATTAATTGACTTGAGCATTCACTACATCTGTTGGATACCAGTGGAGTGCACATGTGTAGGTATGTGTGTTTGTGTGTGCAGGGGTGCTGGCATGTGTGTGTGTGTGTGTGTGTGTGTGTGCACTTAACTATATATAAAAGTTGAAAACACCCAACCATAGTTCCTTCCATACTGCACCCAGCAACAAGCCTATACTTAGCTGGATGTAGTTGTGGGAGGAGCCGAAGTAAAAAGAATAAGTTCAAATTAGGAGTGCTCACTACCATCTGGCCACAAACCAGCAACCAGCAAACATTATAGTTTAGACCTTAACTTCTTATTGGGATAGATCTAGGGCCAGTCATATGCCACCTTTGGGTATGACTACTTACAGCATTCTTTATTATTAGTTTTATTGCTCTAATACCGGGTGCTTTGTATGCTTATTTATTTGTTTTCCATCTCTTAGCTGGGAGTGCCGCGACTTTACTGTTTATTTTATGGTGCTAACGTAAGGTGCTTGCAGTAGTTGGGTAAGAGGGGACGGGACGCTCCTGGTCACCTGATCTTGGGTGGCGAACCTTAAAAAAAATAAAATATAAAAAAGGTTCATGTCATTTGAAGGAAAAAATTTTCCTCAAAACAAGCCATGAAACTTCTTCCTGATTTGCTTAGACCTCTAGCTTTGTCTCCCAATCCTGCTATGTTGAAATCCCCCAACAAAACAATTGTCTTCTGCACTGTCCTACTTATCTCTTCCTGCATCAACCTGTCAGTGTTTTCATTCTGGTCTGGAGGTCTATAGCATGCCCCAATCCTAAATTGTGTTCCATTCTTCAGAATGATATCTACCCACAAAGATTATACTCCTTCACTGTGTACACTATCCTCTATCAAGTGACATTTCATTACTTGCCTGACATGAGTATCCCTCCTCCTATTATTGCCTTCCTTTGATAAGCATGCATGTTGTAGCCTGTCAATTCAAATTCTTGCAAGTTGTCTCCAAAAATGCTTTCATTAACCCATGCCTCCATGATACATACAAAATATAGCTTTTCAAACAACATATATGCATGCAGTTCCCCAATTTTGTTCCTAACATTTCTGGCATTGACATAAAACTTGATAAACTATTCCTTTCCTGGCTTGCAACACTTCTCTCTTAATCAGCAACATCCCCCCATGACCTGCCTAGTTTCCCTGTTTCCTACTGAGAGCCTCCTCATACCTATTGCTGAGCAATTGCACTCCTCTCTTGCTCAGATGCAACCCATCTAATGCAAACATTTCAGCCCTCCCCACAAATCCAAGAACCTCACCCCAAGCTCCTTGCAAATCTTGGCCACCCTGGTACTCAGCCCAATGGCCCTCGAATACCATTCTACACTTGCATTCACCATAGGGAGGATGGACGTTACCACTCCTCTCTTCCTACTTCGTGCTAACCTACCTGTCAAAGCCCTATACTGGGGACGAGTGGTCTAGGGGTAAGATGCTCGTCTCACAATCGAAATATTGTGGGTTCGAGTCTCACCTGTCGCTACTCTTCGCCCGCGACCAATCGGCGTGAGAGATTGGCGACGCTATGACTCAACGGTCGACGTGTCGTAAAACCAATAACCAACCAACCAAAGCCCTATACTCTTGTATTGTTCCCTCTGTTTTTAGCTCTTCCTACATCATTCAAACCAACCTGCATAACTACTGTTGTACTCTCTCCACTACCCTTCATTACCCCTTCTAACCTATCCCCAACATCCTTTACCAGGGCACCTCGGAAGCAAACACGAGTCCGTCTGCTGGGGTTCCAATTACAAAATGTGCTATTCATATACCTAACTTTCGAGGCCCCTATAACTAAAACCTCCCTCTCTCTATCTTCAGCTACCTGGTCACTCCTACCTCCATCCCTAGCAACATTACTCTCCCTATCTTGCAATACCTCAAACCTATTATTAATTTCAACGCCTGTGTCAATTTTCCTTAAAGCTAGTCTGGTACTCTGGCGTCTAGTTATTTTCCATTCTCTACTATCCTGGACCAAGCTATCTCCATCCCTATCCATCCTAGAATGTCAGCCAGGCAAGCACCTGGCTTGCCTGGCTGACATTTCCTATGATAGGCCCCGCCACCAAAAACTTCAGGCGCTCCACCTCCCTTGATAACATAACTACTTTCCTACTCAAGTCCCCAATGACTCCCATACACTCACACTTACCTTGACTTTTTGTTCTTTTTTGTTTGTTTAATGTTTATAATTCCTTTTTATTTTTTGCTACTCTTATTACTAACTAAGTCTAGTTAAGGTAAACCTTTACTAACCAAGTTATAAAGCTAGCTAGCAACTAATGTAACCGAGCAGTGAACGAGCTATCTAGTTTATTGTACTTTAACGCCTGATCTATCCTTGTCTGATGTGTTCGGGTCCCATCACCTACTCTATCCGTCGTATCTGGGAATCCTTGTCTGATGTGTTTGGGTCCCATCACCTACTCTATCCGACATATCTGGGCATTCTTGTCTGATGTGTTCGGGTCCCATCACCTACTCTATCCGACGTATCTGGGTATCCTTGTCTGATGTGTTTGGGTCCCATCACCTACTCTATCCGACGTATCTGGGTATCCTTGTCTGTGTTTGGGTCCCATCACCTACTCTATCCGTCGTATCTGAGCATCCTTGTCTGATGCGTTTGGTCCCACCACCTACTCTATCCGACGTATCTGGGTATCCTTGTCTGATGTGTTTGGGTCCCATCACCTACTCTATCCGACATATCTGGGCATTCTTGTCTGATGTGTCCGGGTCCCATCACCTACTCTATCCGACGTATCTGGGTATCCTTGTCTGATGTGTTTGGGTCCCATCACCTACTCTATCCGACGTATCTGGGTATCCTTGTCTGATGTGTTCGGGTCCCACCACCTACTCTATCCGTCGTATCTGGGCATCCTTGTCTGATGTGTTTGGTCCCACCACCTACTCTATCCCACGTATCTGGGTATCCTTGTCTGATGTGTTCGGGTCCCACCACCTACTCTGTCTGGCGAGCACGTTGAGGGCTGAATGGAGTCGGCCGAGCTCTGTAGCCACACGCGCCAGTCTCGTCACGTACTGGTGTCCACTCGTCTCCAGGGTCGTCTCTTCCTGCAGACTGATGTCACACATACACCGTCACACGCACGCACGCACATGCACACATACACGGACATATATACAGATACACAAACACAGACATATACAGATACACAGACAGGGAGACCGACATATATACAGATACAGACACAGACACACAGACACGCAGATACAGACACACAGAGACACACATGCACATGCACAGACACACAGGCACATACACAGATACAGACACACATGCACAGACACACAGACACAAGCACAGACACACACAGATACACACACAGATAGACACACAGACACACACACAGACCATTACATACCCAACGTCACACGTACGCCGTCACATACGTGAATGGACAAATGCAATACTGCACCAACACTGGGAAATGTGGATCTTGACTTAACTGCATTACCACAACAGTATTTCTGAAACAAAATCTGTGTAGTTTGAGGACTGCAGTACCACACGTCTTCTTTCTTTAGTTAGTCCCGAAGCAACTACAGGAAGTTAAGTACTTGAAATCCAGCTCAAGCGCATCACCAGTAAGCATGCAATCATCGCCAGCAAGGACATAAATGATGCAAATTATTTCGTGGAACCATTACGAGCGTTGCATGACGATAAAATGAACAAATATTGAGACCTGTCAAGTATCCATTGACGCGTAACACCTGCATAACACTGATACACCGATTGACTAACCTGAGCCCAGAGCACACCTAGGCAGATCCTGCAATCTATTTCGCGTAGCGGAGGGTAGGATCCCATAGCGTCGAAAGAAGTGCACAACATCTCACATGACAAAATGAAGAAAAAAAACAGCTGTTAGCAAGACGTGATGATAATGTCAACATTGAGTCTTGTAAAAAATGGGAAGAACTAGCATAGTTGAATGCAGTCACAATTCACAGATGTCACCTCAGGAGGTCAAACTGAGTTCGACAACGTGAAAACAAACTTATATTAGGTGCTGGTGTCTACGTACATTTTGGAATTCCAGCACACTGCACTTAGGTAATAGCACAGCTTGAGTTTTCCGCCTTCACACAGCTTGAACACACAGAGTAACTGCACACAAGGAGCCGGGCCGCTGCCTGCCCCGGGGGCGGCGCGGCTGCTGTACCTCAGCCGCTGGTATGAGACCACCTTGCTGAGGAAGGTGTGGTAGGCACGGACGGCGTCGGCCAGTGGCGCCAGCTGCGGCAGAGTCTGCGGGCTGACCACCGGCTGCTGCGACATGGCCTCCGTCACCCGCTGCAGGGCGGCCGGCACCGGCGACAGCGAGTACCGGTGCGCCAGCAGCAGGCCGGACAGCTGCCACACACACCAGCATACCGGGTGATGGTCGGCCAACAGCTGACACACACGCACGCACGCATGCACGCACGCACGCACGAGAGAGAGAGACAGAGAGACAGACAGAGAGAAGAAGAAGAAGAAGAAGAAGAAGAAGAAGAAGAAGAAGAAGACAGAAGAAGAAGAAGAAGCAGACAAAGACAGAAGACAGACAGACAGAGAGACAAGAACAGAGAACAGACAGAAACAGACAGAGAGACAGACAGAGAGACAGACAGAAACAGACAGAGAGACAGACAGAGAGACAGACAGAGAACAGACAGAGAGACAGACAGAAGACAGACAGAGAGACAGACAGAGAGACAGACAGAGAACAGACAGAGAACAGACAGAGAGACAGACAGAGAGACAGACAGAGAGACAGACAGAAGACAGACAGAAGACAGACAGACAGAAGACAGACAGACAGAGAGACAGACAGACAAAGACAGACAGAAGACAGACAGAGAGACAACAGAGAGACAACAGAGAGACAACAGAGAGACAACAGAGAGACAACAGAGAGACAACAGAGAGACAACAGAGAGACAACAGAGAGACAACAGAGAGACAACAGAGAGACAACAGAGAACAGACAGAGAACAGACAGAGAGACAGACAGAGAACAGACAGAGAGACAGACAGAGAACAGACAGAGAGACAACAGAAACAACAGAGAAAGACAAGAGACAACAGACAGACAAACAGACAGAAGACAGACAGAGAACAGACAGAGAGACAGACAGAGAGACAGACAGAAGACAGACAAAGACAGACAGAGAGACAACAAGAGACAGACAGAGAGACAACAGAAACAGACAGAGAGACAGACAGAGAACAGACAGAGAGACAGACAGAGAGACAACAGAAACAGACAGAAACAGACAGAGAGACAGACAGAAACAGACAAAACAGACAGAGAGACAGACAGAGAGACAGACAGAAACAGACAGAAGACAGACAAGAGACAGACAGAAGACAGACAGAAACAGACAGAGAGACAGACAGAAACAGACAGAGAGACAGACAGAGAGACAGACAGAAACAGACAGAGAGACAGACAGAAACAGACAGAGAGACAGACAGAAGACAGACAGAAACAGACAGAAGACAGACAGAGAGACAGACAGAAACAGACAAAGACAACAGAAGACAGACAGAGAGACAGACAGAAACAGACAGAAGACAGACAGAGAACAACAGAAGACAGACAGAAACAGACAGAGAACAGACAACAGACATACAGACATACAGACATACAGACATACAGACATACAGACAACAGACAGACAACAGACAGACAACAGACAGACAGACAGACAGACAGACAGACAGACAGACAGACAACAGACAGACAGACAGACAGACAGACAGACAGACAGACAGACAGACAGACAGACAGACAACAGACAGACAGACAGACAGACAACAGACAACAACAGACAGACAGACAACAGACAGACAACAGACATACAGACATACAGACAGACAGACAGACAGACAGACAGACAGACAGACAGACAGACAGACAGACAGACAGACAGACAGACAGACAGACAGACAGACAGACAGACAGACAGACAGACAGACAGACAGACAGACAGACAGACAGACAGACAGACAGACAGACACAGACCAACACACCAGGTGATGGCCGGCCCGACAATTCCCACACACACACCAACACACCAGGCGATGGCCGGCCAGACAGCTGCCAAACACGCCAACACACCAGGTGATGGCCGGCCCGACAATTCCCACACACACACCAACACATCAGGTGATGGCCGGCCGATAGCTGCCAACCGTTCCAACACACCAGGTGATGGCCGGCCGGACAGCTGCCAAACACGCCAACACACCAGGTGATGGCCGGCCTGACAATTCCCACACACACACCAACACATCAGGTGATGGCCGGCCGGACAGCTGCCAAACACGCCAACACACCAGGTGATGGCCGGCCAGACAGCTCCCACACACACCAACACACTAGGTGATGACCAGCCGACAGCACCCACACACCCCAACACACCAGGTGATGGCCGGCCAGACAGCTGCCACCCACCCACCAACACACCAGGTGATGGCCGGCCGAACAGCTGCCACACACACACACCAGGTGATGGTCGGCAGGACAGCTGCTGCACACACCAATACCCCAGGTGATGCCCAGCCGACAGCTGCCACACACACTAACACACCAGGTGATGGCCAGCTGGACAGCTGCCACACACACTAACACACCAGGTGATGGCCAGCTGGAGAGCTGCCACACACACCAACACACCAGGTTGGTTGGTTGGTTATTGGTTTTACGACACGTCGACCGTTGAGTCATATAGCGTCGCCCATCTCTCACGCTGATTGGTCGCGGGCGAAGAGTAGCGACGGGTGAGGTTCGAACCCACAATCTTTCGATTGCGAGACGAGCATCTTACTCCTAGACCACTCGTCCCCTCAACACACCTGGTGATGGCCAGCCGGACAGCTGCCAAACACGCCAACACACCAGGTGATGGCCGGCCAGACAGCTCCCACACACACCAACACACTAGGTGATGACCAGCCGACAGCTCCCACACACCCCAACACACCAGGTGATGGCCGGCCAGACAGCTCCCACACACACACCAACACACCAGGTGATGACCAGCCGACAGCTCCCACACACCCCAACACACCAGGTGATGGCCGGCCAGACAGCTCCCACACACACACCAACACACTAGGTGATGACCAGCCGACAGCTCCCACACACCCCAACACACCAGGTGATGGTCGGCAGGACAGCTGCTGCACACACCAATACCCCAGGTGATGCCCAGCCGACAGCTGCCACACACACACACACTAACACACCAGGTGATGGTCGGCCAGACAGCTGCCACCCACCCACCAACACACCAGGTGATGGCCGGCCGAACAGCTGCCACACACACACACCAGGTGATGGTCTGCAGGACAGCTGCTGCACACACCAATACCCCAGGTGATGGCCGGCTAAACAGCTGCCAAGCACCCCAACACACCAGGTGATGGCCAGCTGGACAGCTGCCACACACCCCAACACACCAGGTGATGGCCGGCTAAACAGCTGCCAAACACACCAACACACCAGGTGATGGCCAGCTGGACAGCTGCCGCACACCCCAACACACCTAGTGATGGCCAGCCGGACAGCTGCCACACACCCCAACACACCAGGTGATGGCAAGCTGGACAGCTGCCACACACCCCAACACACCAGGTGATGGCCGGCTAAACAGCTGCCACACACACCAACAACCAGGTGATGGCCAGCTGGACAGCTGCCACATACCCCAACACACCAGGTGATGGCCAGCTGGACAGCTGCCACACACCCCAACACACCAGGTGATGGCCAGCTGGACAGCTGCCAAACACACCAACACACCAGGTGATGGTCGGCCGGACAGCTGCCACACACACTAACACCAGGTGATGGCCAGCTGGAGAGCTGCCACACACACCAACACACCAGGTTGGTTGGTTGGTTATTGGTTTTACGACACGTCGATCGTTGAGTCATATAGCGTCGCCCATCTCTCACGCTGATTGGTCGCGGGCGAAGAGTAGCGACAGGTGAGGTTCGAACCAACAATCTTTCGATTGCGAGACGGGCATCTTACTCCTAGACCACTCGTCCCCTCAACACACCTGGTGATGGCCAGCCGGACAGCTGCCACACACCCCAACACACCGGGTGATGGCAAGCTGGACAGCTGCCACACACCCCAACACACCAGGTGATGGTCGGCTAAACAGCTGCCAAACACCCCAACACACCAGGTGATGGCCAGCCGGACAGCTGCCACACACCCCAACACACCAGGTGATGGCCGGCTAAACAGTTGCCAAACACACCAACACACCAGGTGATGGCCAGCTGGACAGCTGCCACACACCCCAACACACCAGATGATGGCCAGCCGGACAGCTGCCACACACCCCAACACACCAAGTGATGGTCGGCTAAACAGCTGCCACACACACCAACACACCAGGTGATGGCAAGCTGGACAGCTGCCACACACCCCAACACACCAGGTGATGGCCGGCTAAACAGCTGCCAAACACCCCAACACACCAGGTGATGGCCGGCTAAACAGCTGGTTGGTTATTGGTATTACGACACGTCGACCATTGAGTCATGTAGCGTCGCCAATCTCTCACGCCGATTGGTCGCGGGCGAAGAGTAGCGACAGGTGAGACTCGAACCCACAACCTTTCGATTGTGAGACGAGCATCCTACCCCTAGACCACTCGTCCCCGGCTAAACAGCTGCCACACACCCCCAACACACCAGGTGATGGCCGGCTAAACAGCTGCCACATACCCCAACACACCAGGTGATGGCCGGCCGGACAGCTGCCACACACCCCAACACACCAGGTGATGGCCGGCCGGACAGCTGCCACACACCCCCAACACACCAGGTGATGGCCAGCTGGACAGCTGCCACACACCCCAACACACCAGGTGATGGCCGGCTAAACAGCTGCCAAACACACCAACACACCAGGTGATGGCCAGCTGGACAGCTGCCACACACCCCAACACACCAGGTGATGGCTAGCCGGACAGCTACCACATACCCCAACACACCAAGTGATGGTCGGCTAAACAGCTGCCACACACACCAACACACCAGGTGATGGCAAGCTGGACAGCTGCCACACACCCCAACACACCAGGTGATGGCCGGCTAAACAGCTGCCAAACACCCCAACACACCAGGTGATGGCCGGCTAAACAGCTGCCACACACCCCAACACACCAGGTGATGGCCGGCTAAACAGCTGCCACACACCCCAACACACCAGGTGATGGCCGGCTAAACAGCTGCCAAACACCCCAACACACCAGGTGATGGCCGGCCGGACAGCTGCCACACACCCTAACACACCAGGTGATGGCCAGCCGGACAGCTACCACACACCCCAACACACCAGGTGATGGCCAGCCGGACAGCTGCCACACACCCCAACACACCAGGTGATGGCCGGCTAAACAGCTGCCAAACACACCAACACACCAAGTGATGGTCGGCTGGACAGCTGCCACACACCCCAACACACCAGGTGATGGCCGGCTGGACAGCTGCCACACACACACACACCAACACACCAGGTGATGGCCGGCAGGACAGGTGCCACACACCCCAACACACCAGGTGATGGCCGGCTAAACAGCTGCCACACACACCAACACACCAGGTGATGGCAAGCTGGACAGCTGCCACACACCCCAACACACCAGGTGATGGCCGGCTAAACAGCTGCCAAACACCCCAACACACCAGGTGATGGCCGGCTAAACAGCTGCCACACACCCCAACACACCAGGTGATGGCCGGCTAAACAGCTGCCACACACCCCAACACACCAGGTGATGGCCGGCTAAACAGCTGCCAAACACCCCAACACACCAGGTGATGGCCGGCCGGACAGCTGCCACACACCCCAACACACCAGGTGATGGCCAGCCGGACAGCTACCACACACCCCAACACACCAGGTGATGGCCAGCCGGACAGCTGCCACACACCCCAACACACCAGGTGATGGCCGGCTAAACAGCTGCCAAACACACCAACACACCAAGTGATGGTCGGCTGGACAGCTGCCACACACCCCAACACACCAGGTGATGGCCGGCCAAACAGCTGCCAAACACACCAACACACCAGGTGATGGTCGGCCGGCGGCGCTCACCAGAACGGTGAACCTGACAGTCCAGTTAGCAGAGTGCTTGCCTCTGATATCCCATACCAGGCTAAACGGGGTTAAATCGCTTCACCCGCGGGCGTTTTACTCTTGGTTGGGAGCGTTAGCCAGCAGATGGCAGCATGCCTTTTCGACGAGGCGCGGTGTCGAGAAACAGGGTTGAAATGATGGGTTTTCATTAGGTGCGCCAAGTCACGAAGAGCACAGTAGGATGTCCGAATTATCATGGACAATATTCGCATTTTTTTACAGCTTCCATGAACACCGTACAAAACAATAGGGATCTTGACAGGTTTTTTCGTTGTGTCTAGGGGAAAAACAGACTGCACCATAGGAAGTCACAGTCTGTGAGATTTTATCTTGATATGCAAGTGTTACACTGTTCATAATAGGGAGCTTCTGCATGATAGTTCTGCAGATACAAACATAACACTGAGTTAAGCACGAAATACAGACTGCCCAAGCACGCATGTATAAGCGGGATGCTAGAATTTGATGGGGAAGTATGCCGATTCAGTAATCGGCAAGTGCACCTTCCACCAATTTCCACGAGAAGTGTGTCACTCTCATGGATACCGCGCCAGGCATGGGTGGCACCTTGAACTCCTCGTCAAAATGCAACGGCCAATCCGAATTCCCGAAGCGTGTAACGGGTTCAGGGACCACGCATCATTTGCGGCCGCACCTTTGCGCGGACGGCGCTGAGTCCGTGCCGGCTGAGCGCGTGCAGCCGCTGCTCACAGTAGCTGTGGTAGTTGGAGAGGGCAGCGGCCAGCTCGGTCAGATGGTCGCCCAGCGCGGCCGACAGGCGAGCGGCGCGCCGCCTCTCGCCGGCATGGCACAGTGGAACGTTCAGTCGGTCCAGACGCGTGTGTCCTGGTGACGAGATGAACGGTAACACGGGCACGATGGCACAGCGGAACGTTCAGTCGGTCCAGACGCGTGTGTCCTGGTGACGAGATGAACAGTAACACGGGCACGATGGTACAGTGGAACGTTCAGTCGGTCCAGACGCGTGTGTCCTGGTGACGAGATGAACAGTAACACGGGCACGATGGTACAGTGGAACGTTCAGTCGGTCCAGACGCGTGTGTCCTGGTGACGAGATGAACAGTAACACGGGCACGATGGCACAGTGGAACGTTCAGTCGGTCCAGACGCGTGTGTCCTGGTGACGAGATGAACAGTAACACGGGCACGATGGTACAGTGGAACGTTCAGTCGGTCCAGACGCGTGTGTCCTGGTGACGAGATGAACAGTAACACGGGCACGATGGCACAGTGGAACGTTCAGTCGGTCCAGACGCGTGTGTCCTGGTGACGAGATGAACAGTAACACGGGCACGATGGCACAGTGGAACGTTAGTTAGTTATTTGGGTTTTAGGGCGCATCAACTGCATTGGTTATACAGCGCCCATTACACACAGTGGAACGTTCAGTCGGTCCAGACGCGTGTGTCCTGGTGACGAGGTGGACAGTAACACGGGCACGATGGTACAGTGGAACGTTCAGTCGGTCCAGACGCGTGTGTCCTGGTGACGAGATGAACAGTAACACGGGCACGATGGTACAGTGGAACGTTCAGTCGGTCCAGACGCGTGTGTCCTGGTGACGAGATGAACAGTAACACGGGCACGATGGTACAGTGGAACGTTCAGTCGGTCCAGACGCGTGTGTCCTGGTGACGAGATGAACAGTAACACGGGCACGATGGTACAGTGGAACGTTCAGTCGGTCCAGACGCGTGTGTCCTGGTGACGAGATGAACAGTAACACGGGCACGATGGCACAGTGGAACGTTCAGTCGGTCCAGACGCGTGTGTCCTGGTGACGAGATGAACAGTAACACGGGCACGATGGTACAGTGGAACGTTCAGTCGGTCCAGACGCGTGTGTCCTGGTGACGAGATGAACAGTAACACGGGCACGATGGCACAGTGGAACGTTCAGTCGGTCCAGACGCGTGTGTCCTGGTGACGAGATGAACAGTAACACGGGCACGATGGTACAGTGGAACGTTCAGTCGGTCCAGACGCGTGTGTCCTGGTGACGAGATGGACAGTAACACGGGCACGATGGTACAGTGGAACGTTCAGTCGGTCCAGACGCGTGCGCCATGGTGACTAGGTGGACGGTGGCACCGGGCTGATGTGCGTCATGGTGACTAAGTGGAGGCACCGGGCCGATGTCGACTGCACTGGCCCGCTAGTCCTGGTGACTAAGTGGACGGTGGCACCGGGCCGATATTGTGTATCATGGTGACTAAGTGGACGGTGGCACCTGGCCGATATTGTGTATCATAGTGACTAAGTGGACGGTGGCACCGGGTCGATATTGTGTACCATGGTGACTAAGTAGACGGTGGCACCGAGCTGATGTCGACTGCACTGGCCCGCCAGTCGTGCTGGTAGATTTGGGTTTCAGGGCGCGGCACTTACGATTGGCAAACCATAAGGTAAGAATTTATTTTTGAAGGAATGTAAATATGTTCCCAGATGCAACGACCTGGGAGTTATCTGCTAACATTCAGCGCAACGACATATAAACATTTCGGGCCTCAAGACATCTGTGGTGTGCAGGTTCCAGTACCGAGCAGACGAGTATATGGTACACTGTGGGTCGGGTGGAATAGCGTGGACACAGACAGTGGGCACTTGCCGTTAACAGGTACATGTATGTCGCTAGTGTACATCCTATCGGAAGCCGAAACAGCGCAACTTCCTCTCTTCTTTGTGCACAACATGAAGACATCTACGTCTCGAGTGTTGACTTCACTAGATCCACATGGAAGCTACGCTGACTTCCTTCTCGTAGAGAAAACCAATGTTGTCGTGATATCATGTAAGACGCGTTTGTCGTAATAAATGCTTTCAAAGCCAATAGGCTAATCAGAGAGTGAGTGCGCGTCTAATGTTTTTTTTGTGCGGGTTTTATCGTCATGCTTAATACAACGAAGAGCCTACAGACCAGCATGCCGTGTTGCGGCCGACAGACCTGTCTCTGCTACTGTAGTACATGATCCCTAGCTAAAATACACCTGATCGAAACCTGGACAGCTTGTTTGGTTCCTACACCAAACATGTGAAAATAAGCAGCAAATGAAAGAGCCGAGAGAAACACGTTTGTTGCTGTTCAGCACTGAGCTCTAGCCGGACATATGGGCGCGCAGGGACACGGGAGGCATATATTGACTGGCAATGGGGAGGGGACGGACGGTCGGTACGACAGGAGCGTCGCCACCTCATCGGTATCCACTAAACAATGGGGAGGGGACGGGCGGCCAGCACGACAGGAGAGTCGCCGCCTCACCGGTATCCACCAGACAATGGGGAGGGGACGGGCGGTCGGCACCACAGGAGAGTCGCCGCCTCACCGGTATCCACCAGCGGTGTGTACTGCGTTAGAGTTCGCCGCAGTTGGTCGGCGGTGCCCTCGGCCTCGGCCAGTCGGGCGGTGAACCGGCGCCGCTCCGTTTCCGCCTGTTGGAGCTGCGCTGCAGTGCTCCTCAGCTCCGTGCGACGCCGCTCGCAGTCGGCACATACACGGCTCTGAAATGCCAGCCCCAGTTCTCACTGTGCAGACCAGGCTCTGAAACATCAGCCCCAGCTCTCACTGCATATATCCCGCTCCGAAACATCCGCTCCTGCTCATGATGTACAGACCAAGCTTCGAAGCACTGGCACCAACTCTCACTGTACAGGCCAGACTACGAAACACTACTTCTAGCCCACTGTACAAATCTGTCTCCGAAACATCAGCTCCAGCGCCCACCATGCAAACCAGGATCCGAAAGTGAGCGCTGTACCAGATCCAGCTCTCATTATGCAGACCAGGCTTTGAAACATCAGCTTCAGCTTTCACTGATAGGCAAGCTGCGAGACACCAAGCTCTCACTGTCAGACCAGGCCCTGAAACACAAGTTCCAGCTCTCATTGTGCAGGTCAGGCTCTGAAGCACCTGCTTCAGCTCCAATGCCCTAGAATTCGGAAATTTACCTGGAAAACGACACCTGTCAGGAACTGGCCTGACACCATGTAACTGTCGTAACCGTTACTGTTTTCACCATACTCGACTGCTGGTACCTGCGACATCACCATCCTGCCTGCAGATGCAATGCTGACCTATCGATATCATCATTTTCCATATATTTTTTCACAGCATATTACCACATTGTTTCGACGTTATGGGCAGTTTTGCTATCTTCCTCTGCTACCATCCACTGTGCAAACAAAAACAATTCCAGGACACCGGCCAGTTCTCAGCGCTCAGGTCCGGTTCTGAGCACACACAAAAAGAAGAAGAACCTTGGGTTCTTTTACGACGCATTGAACCGCTAGGTCATATAGCGTCGCCAACCTCTCACACGGGTTGGTCGCGGGTGGACTCGGTAATGTCGTCAGTTGCGAGATTCAAACCCACAATTTTGCGATCAAGAGTCCGAAGCTCTACCAACTGAGCTGCCCGCGGCCCCTCTGAGCACACACCATGGTCATCACTGACCATAATTATGTGAGTAGGGAGTCTTTATTCACATCAATGGACTCTGCTCCACTTAGTTGGCTGGTTGGTCATTGGTTTTACGACACGTCGACCGTTGAGTCATATAGCGTCGCCAATCTCTCACGCCGATTGGTCGCGGGCGAAGAGTAGCGACAGGTGAGATTCGAACCCACAATATTTCGATTGAGACGAGCATCTTACCCCTAGACCACTCGTCCCCTCTGCTCCACTTACTCATCCACAATACACACCTTGGTAGCGGTTGCTTGGAGAGGCGCGACACCTGAGGATTTGTCCTCGACACCCACCTCAGCGGCGGTCTGCATGAAGAGGCGTGACACCTCAGAATCCGTCTTCGACACTCACCTCTGTGGCAGTCTGTTTGACGGGTGATGGCGACACCTCCGGTGTAGTGGTGCCGCTCGCGTTCAGACGCGCCTCCAGCTGGTGTATGCGTGAGGTCAGATCGCCCACCTCCTCCTGGTGCTGCGCCTCAGAGTTGGAGAGCTGCCACAGCCGCGACCACGGTCAGCGGCGAAGGCACCTCCACTGCGGCGATATTGCGGCCACACCGAATGGGCGGCATCGCTTGTCATGGCTCAGCTCAAAATATACAAGTTGCCTTATTGGGAGGCGCTCTCTTGC
The DNA here is from genome assembly GCA_034440615.1 of Ashinkailepas kermadecensis. NCBI lineage: Eukaryota > Metazoa > Arthropoda > Thecostraca > Neolepadidae > Ashinkailepas > Ashinkailepas kermadecensis. The sequence goes on along the minus strand of JAOTOM010004818.1, from coordinate 29,018 downwards.
TGTGTCTACTATGAAAAGTATTTTTTTAAAATTCATTCATGAATATCAATGGAGTGAAAACTAGTGTACAACGGAAAAGGTACTTGCATAACCGCTGGATGAACTTCAACATTTCTGATGAAAACCACCACTTCTAGTGTTGGTTCTAGTAGTTGGTTGGTTATTGGTTTTACGACACGTCGACCGTTGAGTCATATAGCGTCGCCAATCTCTCACGCCGATTGGTCGCGGGCGAAGAGTAGCGACAGGTGAGACTCGAACCCACAACCTTTCGATTGTGAGACGAGCATCTTACCCCTAGACCACTCGTCCCCTGGTTGTAGTAGTTCTGTTAAGTTTCGGTTTTCGGAAAATCCAACGCCACCTGTAGTTCACCAGATAATACACAGAAAAGGATTAACAGCATCCGAGTTAACCACAGTCTCACCATTTCATTCAGCTTCATATTAGCATTTATCTTCGACATAAGCTCTTCTTCAAGGACGTCCATGTTGCTGGCGGCCACATGGCCGGGCGCTGCAGGCTTTCCACCTTTCTTTTTGGTATGCTTGGACTGAAACACCATCGAGTGTGCAGTTTCAATTTCACTGCCCAGTTGCTGATAAGCTGATAGGATTACCCAGTTAGTTAGTTTGTTAGTTGGGCTTCATGGTGCACCAAACATTACACACTGGCTATGGCTCAGGTCAAAGGCCATCAGGTGTGTTGGCAGGTGGTAGGTGGAGGGGTGGGTTCCATCCCCACAGTTTTGCAGCATCAGTCTGATTAGGACCGGCTTATCTGCGCCTGATTCTCTGCAATAGTATGTTGTAATACATTGTGATAATGGTACACATGTTGCACAATGATACACCATATTGGACATGTTTACTGGTTGCAATGATATATGCTTGCAATGAAAAGGAGCGTGGAATAAGGTGGGTGTAAAATAAATTTTAATAAACAGTGGGCATCATAGTCCATATATTGTTCATGATTTAAGGTTAAACAAGAAAATAGCAAGCTACACAAAACAAACTGCATGTTGACATAAAATTGAATGCATAGTGGAGTGTAATGCTAGCAGTGTGGGTATCAAATAGTGAAGTGGTCCTCACCTGAACACAACTTCATGTCTGTACCTATTTCCACTGGATTCCACGCTACTTTCTACCAGCTGATCCATATCAAGACAGCTCAGACCATGGCCGCACACAACCGGAACGTGCAGGAAAAAGGCAACACACACTACAACAGCTGGGTGTATTCTCCAATCTAAACAGAGCGACGCCATCATTGTATCTTATCACACTACAGAACACAAGTCAATGGCCGGAAGTATTCACTGTGTCAGTTTGTTCCCATTTCACTCTGCTGCAGCCTGGCAACAGTGCTGGTTGGCGAGGCCTGGTTCCGGCCTGTAGTGATAGCTGTGACCCGCAGTGTCAGCCTGGCAACAGTGCTGGTTGGCGAGGCCTGGTTCTGGCCTGTGGTGATAGCTGTGACCAGCAGTGTCAGCCTGGCAACAGTGCTGGTTGGTGAGGCCTGGTTCTGGCCTGTGGTGATAGCTGTGACCAGCAGTGTCAGCCTGACAACAGTGCTGGTTGGCGAGGCCTGGTTCTGGCCTGTGGTGATAGCTGTGACCAGCAGTGTCAGCCTGGCAACAGTGCTGGTTGGTGAGGCCTGGTTCTGGCCTGTGGTGATAGCTGTGACCAGCAGTGTCAGCCTGACAACAGTGCCGGTTGGCGAGGCCTGGTTCTGGCCTGTGGTGATAGCTGTGACCAGCAGTGTCAGCCTGGCAACAGTGCTGGTTGGTGAGGCCTGGTTCTGGCCTGTGGTGATAGCTGTGACCAGCAGTGTCAGCCTGGCAACAGTGCTGGATGGTGAGGCCTGGTTCTGGCCTGTGGTGATAGCTGTGACCAGCAGTGTCAGCCTGGCAACAGTGCCGGTTGGCGAGGCCTGGTTCTGGCCTGTGGTGATAGCTGTGATTAGCAGCGTCAGAACCGCCACAGCAGCTATGAACTAGAGTGACGGCTTTGACCTGCGGAGACGGCTCCAGCTCATCCTGAAGCACACTGACGCGGCGCGTCAGCTGCTCGTTGCGGAAGGAGAGGCTGTCCACGTCCTGTGTCTGCTGCCGCAGCCGTCGGTCTGTCTCAGTCAGCTCGTCCTGCCAACCCACAGCGGTGTCAGAAACGACCGCGCCCGTGGACACCGGTCATTTTCACACCGCATTATCGTCGTGGCAGGACGAAACGACCGGGCACCGGTCATTTTCACACCGCATTATCGTCGTGGCAGGACGAAACGACCGGACACCGGTCATTTTCACACCGCATTATCGTCGTGGCAGGAACATTAGGTTGGTTATTGGTTTTATGACACGTCGACCGTTGAGTCATATAGCGTCGCCAATCTCTCACGCCGATTGGTCGCGGGCGAAGAGTAGCGACAGGTGAGACTCGAACCCACAACCTTTCGATTGTGAGACGAGCATCTTACCCTTAGACCACTTGTCCCCCGTGTGGCAGGAACATTAAGCATGCAATCTTGGCCAAACTTTTAGTTTTGAAACGGCACACGTGTTTGCTATCTCGTGGTACAGAAGTATCCATAGGTCGTGTCAGATCACGAAGCTATGGGTATCGCCGACCACTTTGCCACGAAATTGTATACTTGTCTTGGTTTACTTCAATATAGGTATTATAATGGTTGATGTTGGATATTCTGGATGTTTGCCATCTAAGGTGGCATGCTCCACAGGTGTGATTTTTTCCAGTTCAACTGAGGTCATTTACCTCGGTTGACCTCAGATGGCCTTTTTTTGGCTTCGGATGCCCTCGGGTATTTTTACGCCTTGAATTCGAATTTATTGTTTCTAGTTTACCCCCATGGCACTAAAAATTGGGTAATTGGAGTCTCAGAGCTAAGGAACGCGAACATGGCTCAGGCCAACTGACTTAATCTGAACTTTTAATGTCGGCACATGCTAGGCTGTTGTCTAAATGCTTGTTTTCTAGTATTAATTTAGATCCCATAAAAGTGTGTTTCATATTGTCAATACACCCGACACTTCATTGCCCTCTCCGGCAGGCGGCTGATCGTTTGCAAGAGCTTAGTCGACTCATTTTCTTCAACCATTTGCATGGTTTTTCGGCGTTTGGATCTGTCGCTCAGCTTCGAGTACGGTGTTGATGGTCGGCTTGATGCCAATGGTGATGTTTGAACTGCTGCAGTTGCTGTCCGGACACTTCTTATGACATACTTTGCTGACTGACGACGATATTTGCATTCATGCACATGGCCCACCTTTGTGAAAATCGATCTTAACGTCGCCCACACCGTACCCATATCCTACGTATATGTTGGAGAGCTTTTTGTACATTGGCGGTCACGGTTTTGGAAGCATCATCTGTCAATGAAAATGGGAAGAATTCTTGCACAGCCTTCATTGTTTTCTGAATAGTTTCGACGCAAATCGCTCCCGTCCAGCTGTGGGTTTTGGCAACACGGAATAGCTCTCCCACTTGTAGATGAGCACTTCCCTCTCCTCACGCGTTGCCGGCCCGAAGTGAAGCGTCACAATAGTTCACGTTAGCTCACGTTACCGAACGCACACCACGCACTGCACTGCACATATTCTGCTGGCATCGTCAGATGACACGCGCTGTCGCACCCCATGCAGTGCCCCCTCCGTGGAGCCGCACGCCGGGACGCAGATAACGCGGGTAAGGCAGGCGTCCGCTGGTGAAGGTGAAATTTTCAGGAATTTTTAACTCCAGCATATGAAGCTTAAATACAAAACCAATCACGGCAAATAAAGCAAGGGAAATTGGTCAGGCTTTCATGTGTTAATGATGCCACACATCTTGCGCAGTAACGTGAGCCAGCAGACTTGTGTTGCTGCATGGTCAGCGCGGCCAACACACCGTCAACAGCTCCGGACCTAAACAGTGTCCGTCATCTCCCCTGCCAATGGCCAGCGCGGTCAACACACCGTCGGCAACTCAGGAACCACAATAGCTGGTCCGTCTCCATCAGTTTCCAGTGGCAAGAGTCATGCTGGCACTACAGTCGATTTGCTTGCCCCGTTATTAGATATGTTTATCCATATATTGCTCGCCCAAGCAGAATAACTGGAAAAAAAGATAATATTATAGCCAAATAGCAAGAATTGCCAAACGCCACGGATAATTGAAATATTATGGGGAATGGTTCAAATGGACATAACACTACCGACAAAAGAGCACGAACAAACGCCGAGTCACATATTACTTTCTCCAGATCATCGATAAGCAAACATATGCACAACTAACACCCGATATTCGGCGGCTGTCTTGTAGTAATTATCGCTAATGGTGGAAGCTGGCAGGCGGCTTCCACAATCAGAAGTATAACGACCAACACGGATACAGGAACAGGTGCGAAGGGCTGGTTGAATGAAGTGGATGACACGTCTGATTTATAGACAATCGATAGCTTGTATTTACCAGAATAGCACATCATTTAAATAACATAACGACATCTCCCAAAAAGTTGGTGCCATCATACACATAGCTATGAATGTTACCAAGATTACGTATCCAGGAGTGAAAGGCTGGCCTTTCTACTTCCCCAAAAATATTAAACAAGACACCTATGCTCACTTAAAGCATAGGGTCTTATTTCAGAAATCTGATATCAACCCAAACCACACATCTGATCATTCTCTCTCGAAAGGAAAGCAGGTCCATTGCACAGAGTATGTGGTGCGCATTAATAATCTGTGCTGACATCCACTGTTTGAAAACTTCAATATGGCTACGACACAACCTTTCAAAATACAACCATTGAACACCTTGACACAACATGATCAGATTATTCAAAACAGAAATATAGAAGCATGTTTGGTGCTGATCCAGGTAACTTCCACAACACACAAAAACTTGCTTACCTTTAGGTCTGCATTTTTTGCTTGTTCATCTAGGACAGCTTTCTTTAGCACAGTGCACTTTGCTGTAACCTGCAATAGATTGCAGAGTTGAAAACAGCAAGTAAAAATATTCCTCACCATTTAACGTCATCAACATGCAACTACTTCTCCTGTCAGAGTTCCATAACGTCCCAGGGCTTTGACTGATCCATAGCTCTGTAATCAGCTCAAGGCACTCAAAATACAAGTGCTCCTAATCGCCCAGAGTTCCTGCAACCGCACGATCCTGGCCGACTCAGAGTTGTGTAAACAACATGGTATTCATAATCATCTCAGCACCCTTCACATTGACATTCCCACCATGACATGATTATGGGAGTGACAGGTTTGTCATGACTCCGTGAATGTCAAAGAACTCATGTTCCAGAGCCCCCACCCCACCATAAGGCAGATGCTTTATGCTGGAGAGGCTCTGCCTCTGACCACCTCAGTGTCCCTGCCATGTGCATGGCTCTATGTTATTGTCAACTATATATGTTACTAAATCAGAGCATCTGGTCAGCATACAGGAGCAATGCTTGAGCAACAGAGATTTTCAGGCCTTCTCAGCAACTAAAAATGATACACCTCTAACAAATTTCAAGTCATTTGCTGCTGGAAACATCTATTTTGCAACTAACTTTGAGAGCATTGTGACATACAGGAACTATGCCTAGTTAGCTCATGCTATGACAGTTTCCATAATGAGCATGTATCCAAGGTGCATTTTTAGCAGTTATTTGTGCCACAATATTACACTCTAACTACAGACATTGGCTCCCAAAATCCAAAATTGTCCAAAAAGCATGGAACATTTCACACAGCATTGCATCACACCTGACACAAGTGGGGAAGCCATGACTACTATTGATCAAGCGACCACCTGGCATATATTGTGGCACCATACCAATATAATCAAGGATTTTATATTGATCCCAACAAAATAAACATCCTGCAACAAGTGGTAAAAGAAACATGACAGATAAGCTTGAAATGCTTACTCACCTTACTGTACTCAGCAGCTAGAGTCTGGTATTTCACTTGCAAATCAACACTGTCCATGCTGAGCTATATTTACTTCACCCTGTAACATATCACCAGCTTACATCTCATTTGCTATGGTTCAAGAACATTTGAAAACAGAAACCAAATATCAATACAGAAAGCAGAAATAAAACAGAAAACAATGCTTGGTATATACCATATAACAGACAGAATATCATATAACAGAAAACAGACCACTGCTTGGTATATATCAGTTGCAATGCAAGTGTTCCACCCATTCAACTAGTAGAATTACTAGTTTCACTAGTAGCTGTACTAGTGAAATCAAATCTGTTGGTCCAAATCCAACCAAGAATACTTCTATGCAAAACATTTGATCATTCAGATTAGAGGCACACCCAAGGCAGGCCTGACCATTATTAATCAAACAATTATGTCAGATAAAAAAGATTTCCACCATGTCATCAAAGGTTGTTGACCATGACCAGGACCAGGATTTGAGTTTGTATGTTAAAGTATACACACTGAACAAATCTGTAGGCAAGTAAGTATTGAAAAATTCCAGGCATGCCACCATTTATAATAAAAGGTACTAGGGATTGGCATATTGCTGGATAATTTCTTCAAAGGAACTGGACATAAAGACATAAAAGATCAGTGCAACTATGAGCCACAAGAGCCCTTCTTGGTTGCACTTTCGACACTGAACCAGTTGCCCACCAAATCTGTCTATCAACCCTCCCTGGAATACAGAAAAGCAAGCCCCCTATTCTTATAATGATTGTCTATGCCGTTTTTAAAGATGTTCAGTGTGTTGCTACTGACAATGGTTCCTGGCAGCTGGTTCCAGTGTTCTACTACCCTGTTGGTGAAGAAAGACTGCCTTAACCTTGTCCTGCTGTGATTAACTTTAATTTTGAATTGATGACCTCTAATTGCATCATTTATGTTGAATTCAAACATTTCCCTGGAATGGGGGAGGGGAGGGGCAGCTGTGATTGCTGCAGAAAGAAGCATTTAAATGATGCAAAGAACATTGCAAAATACAAGACTTAAAAAAAAAATTGAAGTAAATAATAAGTCAAATATAATTGCACAATAACATAATAATAGGATACAACATTGTAAATACTGTAATTACAATGGTACTTTTCTAGTATCCTTTCTAGATAGGCTTAACCCAGATGGGCCCCTGTGACCCTTAACACCTGATGAACTTTGTGAATGGGATACAGGACACAATTAGAAGTCAAGTGGACATACCTCTACTTCTATGATCATGCTAACAGCTATTATTGTGATTTTGCTTACTACTCCACAAAAAAAAAACATGGACAGAGTAAGCTATCTGATGAAGTGTGATTTTTTCTCCACACAAATGGCATAATCTACAAAAATTATATTCTATGAGGGAACCCAATGTGAAGAATAAGTTGAAATCACCGGTATGGTTATTCTGTATTGTCATTATTTACTGTCATGTTTACTGTATTACCTGCAGTGTAGTACATAGTGATACAATGTGACTGATTCCCAACAACACAATTGAATTATGATTGATATGCAAGGTGTAAGGGAGCAAAAATGTAGCAAATGAAGACTAGACGGTTTTACAGCGTCAATTTGCTCTCCCATCTAGTCGCTTTTGATCCTTCCAAGTAATTCATGGCTTCAACTAAAACAATCCAGACATGAACTAAAAAAAGTACATCAGAGAGCATTCAATATTAACACGCGCACTGGAGGTGGGGGGGGGGGGCCAAATCCGCCCACCCCTCCGGTTTTGCGTAAATAACTTCAGATTTTACCGGTCGATACACGCGATTTTCTGCGTACCTGCTTAAAAATGACCGGCGCGTCGTTTAAAGCAAGAAAAATGGAAATCGGGCGAACAAAATTCAAGTTAGGGGCCGCTAAAGTCAAAAAAAAATATAGCGCCAGACCACAAAAATCCGCGCTGATGCGCTTCCCGTATATTCGCAAAAGGGAAGTGTTCTTGGCAACACTAGCGACTTGTTTGATGTATATTGATATGCTATATGGTTTCAAGATCATGTTAGGTCACCGAGGTCAAGTCAGGTCAAGTTCATGGCAGGTTAATGGAACCAAACTTGATCAACTAGAATGTTGTCATAAATGCACTACTGTTTGTCATTTGTACTGTTTGTCATTGCGTTTCCATACTTTATTCATGTACTTCACTCCTTTCTTCACGAAGCCGATTGCTCCGAGCTGCCCGACGGAGCAGTTGGGCGGGCGGCCCGGTTTCGGTACCAGGAACAGGTAACTGACCTGATAAAGTGGTGCTATATAGGTGACCTGAGGTCAAATGTTGGGTCCAGCATCTGCATTACATCATTAGTAATGTCCAAAACATCATTGATGCCCATTTTGGAGCATTTAAATACAATCACAGCGATCCATATCAATGACAAGCCAAGCCACGCAATACCAGAAAATTTTGCAAATGTGACCTCATTTGACCTCGAAGATATTGACCTAAGGTCATGAAATTTGCACACAACAGAGTTCACTACCGTACACATGCACCCTGCGAATTTCGTTCCTCTAGCTTCATTCAGCCGAGATCTTAGGGGGGGGCGGAATCCGCCCCCCCTCCAGTGCGCGTAATTTTCAGAGGCCCTCCAGGGCGCGTGTTAATAAGAATTGGCTTCAATTAATTTTGTGAGCTTTTTTGTTGACAAAAATTGTTGCATGGTGGTGGGAATAAAAACATTTGAGACAGACTGTTTTTAGTATAATTTTCCTTACACGATTTTATATTCTGAAACCTATATCCCAATATGTGGCAGGCAACAAATCAGTTGGTGCACGAGCGTTCTACTCGTGTGGTGTGTTGTGAATATTTATTAGTTGTGCGGCATGAGCATGTCGGCAGTATCAGGTATGGATTTATAAACCTGGTTGACATCGATTAAGTGTACTTTTGTTATCATTTTCCCTACTATTGCTCAGGAAGTTGGCTTATAACCGCATCCTTTGCTAATTTAACCAGCCAATTTTTCATCTGGCAGTCATCCATCAGCTGCCAGATACTGTAGAGCTGAGTGCAGTCTCCATGTAAATTAGAAAGCGTATTACAATTTGTTGATGTTTGTAGGTTTAATTCTGCTTATTTCAGCAGCCTCAAGAGTAAAAACTATTGTTATTAAAACTGATGTGAGAATCATATTTGGTCGTCACTTTTAATTTATGCAGATCATTATGCCAGGTCTTCACCCTCTATCTTGTTCCTGAGATCACATGACCTAGGAGCAAAAAGCTGCTGTAAAACCTCCTAATGTCTGCTTCATTTTTGTATGCTTTAGAAATTGGTACCATACTGGGAAATTCCTCCTTACAAAAACTCATGGGCAATGTAAAAACTTTAATTATTTTTTCTTTGCATTGCAAATAAGAGCAGCAGTGCAATGAAATGATGTAATTTCCTTATGGCCTATTTCACCCCGCCTAGATTAGCTTAGCTTACCATAGCCTAGCTTAGCCCAGCCTAGCCCAACAGTCCCACCCCAACGTCGTCTAGCCCAACACAGCCCAGTCCAACCCAGAGATGTTGGATGATATAAAACATATGGATGTTCAACTGGGTAAAACCTTCAGATATTGGATTGGGTAAAACCTGCAGATGTTGAATTGGATTGTTAAGTATGTTGGATCAAATCAGGGGTTGAGATTGCCATATTTTTTTTTAACAGGAGCTTGTCCTATCCACAATGTTGCAAAGGCTTAACATGGGGCCTATGGGGCTGTCATCCTATCAAACATTTTTTTCTTCTAAGTGTGGCTTTGATGTTATTTTAATGACCTTTATGTTTTCGGTAATCTTCAAGTATTACCCCTCACGCTTTCTTTGTATCAACAAGGCATCCGAGTCACCGTCAGCTGACTGCCAGTCAGCTGTTGGTGACGTCACTCAAACGTACAGAAACAACACTTCCATAAGACTGCACTGAATGACCACAGGGCGTCACCAGGAATATTTATAAGGGGTCGATGTGGTGCTCATCCATGGGCGTCAGCAACAAATTTATGTCTACGAAGCAGTTGTGGAGGTTCTTTTTAATTTTGCTACAGAACAATTTGATAAAGGAAATCAGGTTGATGTAGCATATCTTGACTTTAGCAAGGCCTTTGACAAGGTACCTCATAAACAGTTAATGATGCAGCTTCAGGCCCATGGTATTGTGGGTAACATCCTAAAATGGATAGGGTTGTGGCTTTCAGATAGACAGCAGAGAGTGATGCTAAATGGTACAAAATCATCATGGCAAAATGTTCTTAGTGGAGTCCCCCAAGGGTCAGTACTGGGACCACTATTGTTCATTATGTTTGTAAATAACATTGAAAGTGGCCTAAGCAGTAGGGTTTTGAAATTTGCAGATGATTTGAAGGTCTTTAGGGCAATAACAGGGCACAATGAGCAGGTCTTGCTGCAGAAAGACTTAGACGAGCTTGTGAAGTGGTCCGAAAAATGGCAAATGAAATTTAATTTTGAAAAGTGCAAAATCATGCATGTAGGTAGGCAGCATATCAAGGCTCCATACTTGATGGGTGGCCAAGTACTATCTGTGACTCAGCAGGACAAGGACTTAGGTGTTATTTTTAACACAAAATTGGGGGCATCAGAACAGACCAAAGAAGCCAGGAAGAAGGCACTAAGAATGCTTGGGGCAATAAATAGGAATGTATCATACAAAAGTGAGGAAGTCATCAGGAAGCTTTATTGTGCATATGTCAGGCCACATCTGGAATATTGTGTCCAAGCTTGGTCCCCTAGTTATGAAAAAGATTGTTGGCTTTTAGAGAGAGTACAAAAGAGGGCAACAAAAATGGTGAATGGTATGGGCAACCTGGCATATGAGGAAAGATTGAAGAAATTGAATATGTTTTCACTTAGATATAAAAGGCTGAGAGGAGATCTCATCGAGGTCTTTAAATTTGTTCATGGTCAGGAACAGGGTTATCTCAGGGAACTGTTTGAATTTAACAGAAATGATGCAATTAGAGGTCATCAATTCAATTCAAAATTAAAGTTAATCACAGCAGGACAAGGTTAAGACAGTCCTTCTTCACCAACAGGGTAGTAGAACACTGGAACCAGCTGCCAGAAACCATTGTCAGTAGCAACACACTGAACATCTTTAAGAACAGCATAGACAATCATTATAAGAATAGGGGGCTTGTTTTTCTGTATTCCAGGGAGAGTTGATCAACACATTTGATGGACAACTGGTTCAGTGTACAGAGTGCAACCAAGAAGGGCCCTTGTGGCTCATAGTTGCACTGATGCAACTAGGCCCTTTTATGTCTTTAAGTCTTTATATATTCAGAGCTTCACAGGACATTTTCCTTTGATGGGTGGTGGTTCAGATGGCACTTTAGATACAGCACAAGGAATTTCCTGCAAGGGGGAGGGTGTGCAGATTCTATTTCACGATGGTGAAAACCTAACCTAACCTAACAATAACCTAACCTAACCTAACCTAGCCCTTATAAACATTCCTGGTGATGCCCTTGGGTCATTCAGTCCACCCAACTGGCGGTTGTCTTGGTACGTTTGAGTGACATCACCAACAGCTGACTGGCAGTCAGCTGACGATGGCTTGGATACATTGTTAAGATAAAGGAAGTCTGAGGGGTAATACTTGCAGAATACCATGTTTTCTTGGTGATATTATTGTTGCTTCAGATATCTGCACAACTTGAAGAGGGTACATCTTAGGGTCTTATTCCCCAAGGATATGAATATCAAATTAAATTATAGGTAGGTCGGTACCAAGCTAGGTTGGCACTTAATGAGGTACTTTCACCACAAAACACCAGCAGGGCAGTTTTGACCAAAAACTGGCCTAGGGGCTTTTGCTATACATTCACCAAAACCTGATGAGAGGACTATAGCCAGGAATAATACTGGTTTACCAATTAACAAAAACAGTATGAGGTAGTTATGTCAGTACCTAGGTACCTACCAGTTTCCCATTTTGGCCTTTGGTATGTACCTATCTAACAGTTGCAATGGACTTATTGGGTATTATTGCAGTTCAGGGTATCCATGAGACAAGTTTTACACACACTCTACCTCCATGGACTAGTTTTGGTTAGGTTATGTTTGGCTTTTGTTAGAGGTCAGAATGTTATTTTTAAAAGAAACAAATCAGTTTTTCTTAAAAACCATGTCAGATTAGTTCACATTAGATTATGTTTTTTGTTCCATGGAAAATTCTTGAGAAAAGCTGTTTGATTTTTTTCCATTAGGGTTTTATTGCATGGAAGTTTGTGATAGCTTAGCTTAGGTTACCTTACTTTTTCTTTGTTTTGAACATTACTTTTCAGGTGGTGTGTAAAGAACATGCGACACTTCATCGGAGATTGTCGAGGAAATAAACATCTCCTCAGTCAGCATGCTCTACATCGCGTACTCAGCCCACACCATGCCGACGATTGGCACAGTTGGTTAAGGCGTCCGCTTTCCGTACGGGTGGTGGTAGGTTCGAATCTCAGCGCCGTCACGTTTTAACCCGATCACACAATCGTTAGCAGTCATGGCCATTGGTTCATGCTGCACTTTAGATTACTTCACACTATCATATGAGTTGCTTGATGTAATAATATTTGCCCATGAAAGTAAAAAGGACAATACTTAATTAAAGCCCACTCATGCAATGAATGTCCAATTGGACAGTTTGGAATTGTCATCGTGGAACTTTGTCTCTGGAAGGAAACATTGCATCCATATTCAGTTCAAGTTGTCTATTTCAACAGCCCGCTTCTGTACGCACCACATTCCGTTACATTTCGAGTGCAAGCAACGCTACCGAAGGAAGTGCAGAAGATACCTGGTCAACATGCCTCTCACATAACATTCACTGGGAGAGTTCTGGCACCTAAGATCGGAAACTAGAAGCACAAAATTTGGAGGAATTACAGCTGTTGTGAACTTGCTGCAGTATACATTTCATGACCCCAGATCTTCAGGGTCAAATGAGGTCACAATCGGCCTCCACTCCACCCCAGCCGGCACCGCCCGTACGTGCAGAAAGTATGCACGTTCCACTGCCAAACGGTAGGTAGAGACCGTTCATACGTACGCTGGTACAGACTGTGCGTGCTGTCGTTACGGTCGGTAGTACGGACCAATCGTGCGATCATTATGGCCAGCATATTTTTTATGCCATATTACCCAACCCCAATCCCATTTTTTGGGTGCTACTTTGCCTCCCAACTGAAAAGTATGCATTTGCAGAGGAAATGAGTGGTCACATCACTCTAACCACACCGATAAACATTGCATTGGAAAAAGAAATTCAAAGAAATCGAAATTACCTTAGATTGCAAATTTACTACTTATTGTTCTGAGCCTTGGTTTTAATTCTCGAATGTTCCAAGGCCCCGGTATTTGGTACACAAGAGTACTGCACATGTGAGTGACAGGCCTGAGCAGCGGCTTACTTAACTCCTAAACCAAGCATCAGCAATGTTGATTGTCAGCTTTGACGCGTTTTTATTACTATTCCTATTATACGGCCTTGCCGAGGAGCGCCTTTGCCTTGCTCTCTTCCTACCGACACCGAACTGGGAGGAGGTGGGCGGTAACTCGACTGCGCTGTTACATTTATGGCGAAGAAGAGAGCTTTTGTTTTTGTTAGTAAATAATGTGATGTAATTGATGGACAATTTGAACAATTATGGAACATTTGAGAGAATTAATGAAAATCATAGCGTATTTCTGAAGCAATATTGTATGATAATTAATGATCGTTAGATATAAAGATGACTGGACTTAACTCTTCGTCACAAAAGAACATGATGATGTCCGGTAGAAAGGTATTTTTTCGGGGACATATCAGAACCTCTAATACCCAAAACCTATAATACTTCAGAACCTATAATACTGCAAACCTATAGTGCTTCAGAGCCTCTAAATAGTCGTCTTGGGGAATTTTCAATACCTATAATACTCAAAGCCTATAATGCCTCAAACCACATACTGCTTGGAACATATAGTTGTTCAGAAGGGTCTATATCAGAACCTCTAATGCCCAAAACCTATAATGCTTCAGAACCTATAATACTCAAAACCTATAGTGCTTCAGAGCCTCTAAATAGTCATCTTGGGGGAATGTTCAATACGTATAATACTCAAAACCTATAATGCCTCACACCACATAATGCTTGGAACATATAGTTGTTCAGAACATATAATACACAAATCCTATAATGCTTCAAAGCCTCTAATACTACGTCCTGTGGGAACATTCAAAACATATAATGCTCAAAACCTATAATGCTTCGAAACCTATAATGCTCAATTCTTATAATGCTTCGTTGCAGCTAATATTCAGAAAGCATAACTCTGGAAACAGCTAGTGCTTAAAAACCGCTAAAGCTCAAAGCCTATAATGCACAGAATCTATAATGCTCAGAGCCTATAATGCTCAAAACCTCTAATATCAGCTGACAACTGCATGCCATTATCACCCTTATCAGTTTACTTCACATCTCCACCGTACTCTACCAATACTCGCGCCAGGTACAGGGCTGCCAACACATCCTCGAAAAGGTTTCGTAGGTATATTTACTAAGAGGGGAAGTGAGTTTAGTAGGAATGTTTACTAAACTTCCGGAACTTTAGTAGGTATAATTACTAAACTTGCCTACGGAGATACATACAGTGTGACCGGAAATGAGGACGTGAAAGAGGTGGGTGTTATCCTCTCTCTCTTAGTATTTTCATAGCCGTGGCCGCCGTGGCTTTTCTTGCATAAGTAAATACGGCCGGCCGCGGGTACTCGCTGTCACGTTTCTTAATCCGCAGTTTTGTGGTTGTTCCAGTCGGATTCGGTAGATGCAGGTGAGTAGGTTGGTGTAGTCTCGCAGTTGTTCTCAGTTTGTGCTTTTTTAGGTACCTACCTACCTATATAGGTAAATGTACCAATGTGAAACCAGATATCAAAGAACGCACCAACTTCGTACCTAGGAAGGTAGGTACCTAGGCACCTGGTTAGGTTCCTAGGCACCCGGGTAGGTTTCTAGGTAGCCGGGTTGGTTCCTAGGCACCCGGGTAGGTTCCTAGGCACCCGGGTAGGTTCCTAGGCACCCGGGTAGGTTCCTAGCCATCCGGGTAGGTTCCTAGGCACCCGGGTATGTTCCTAGGTAGCCGGGTAGATTCCTAGGCACCCAGGTAGGTTCCTAGGCACCCGGGTAGGTCCCTAGGCACCCGAGTAGATCCTTAGGCACTATGGTATGTCCATAGGCACCCGGTGTAGGTACCTAGGCACATGGGTGGGTATCTAGGCACACAGGTAGGTGCCTAGGCACCCAGGTAGGTACCTAGGCACCAGGTAGGTGCCTAGGCACCCAGGTAGGTACCTAGGCACCCAGGTAGGTACATAGGTACCTAGGCACCCGTGTAGGTACCTAGGCACCCAGGTAGGTACATAGGCACCCAGGTAGGTACCTAGGCACCCGGGTAGCTACCTAGGCATCCAGGTAGGTACATAGGCACCTGGGTAGGTACCTAGGCAACTGGGTACATACCTAGGCACACAGGTATGTACATAGGCACCCAGGTAGGTGCCTAGGCACCCATGTATGTACCTAGGCACCCAGGTACATACCTGGGCACCCAGGTACGTACCTAGGCACCTGGGTAGGTATCTAGGCACCCAGGTACCTGGTACCTGGGTACCTAGATACCTACCTATCTAGGCACCTAGGTACCTGGGCACATGTGAATTTGTTTTATAGGGTGTTTTTGCTTGTTTTTTTATTTATCTTTGGATTACCATGTTTATGAATGTGATGATGATAGGATTTATTTTATGTGTGAATTAAAAAAAATTGAAACACTTCCCAATTAAAAAAAATGTAAACCAGCCTAACCTAGCCAAACCCGACACATTTGTTTGCTTTATGGAGGAAATGTGTGTCAAAACTTTTCTTCCTACCACCTTATAGCACAATAATAACTGAAAGTTTACCAAAAATAATGGAAAAAAACTCTAATTTTGGCCACAGTAGCTCGGTTGGTGGAGTATCAGACTTTCGATCCCAAGATTGTTGGTTCAAATCTTGCCACCCGCAGCATTACTGAATCCATAGGCAACCAATCAGTGAGAGGCTGGAGACGCTATATGACCTAGTGGTTGAATGTGTTGTCAAAGAATCCAGGGTTCTTTAAAAAGGATTTTTTTCTTCAAACAGCTTGGGTTAAGCGAGGCTGAGTTAGTTTTTTTCATGTTGAGAATTACCAGAACATAACTTGCTTGGTATTTTAATTTTTTTAATTTTATTTCTTGTTCTCCAAAGTTTTGCTAGTTTGTTCTAAGTTAGGTTATGTTCCATTTGTGTTTTATTTGTTTAACATTTCTTTTTATGCTATGTTACCTAACTCAACACTGCCTTTTTGGATTATTTTGCTAGCAAACTGAAAAGTAAGCATTCGCACAGAAAATAATTGGTCCCACCATTTTAGCCACATTCATAAACATGGTATACCAAATAAAAATTCCCAAAACTAAAAAATTATGCCTTATACTGCAAATTTACCTTGGCACCTAGGTAAGTGTGAATAGGTACCTTTATGTGTGAATAAAAAAAAATTGAAACACTTCCCAATTAAAAAAAAATGTAAACCAGCCTAACCTAGCCAAACCCGACACATTTGTTTGCTTTATGGAGGAAATGTGTGTCAGAACTTTTCTTCCTACCACCTTGTAGCACAATAATAACTGAAAGTTTACCAAAAATAATGGAAAAAAACTCTAAATTTTGGCCACAATAGCTCGGTTGGTGGAGTATCAGACTTTCGATCCCAAGATTGTTGGTTCAAATCTTGCCACCCGCAGCATTACTGAATCCATAGGCAACCAATCAGTGAGAGGCTGGAGACGCTATTTGACCTAGTGGTTGAATGTGTTGTCAAGGAATCCAGGGTTCTTTAAAAAGGGATTTTTTTATTTCAAACAGCTTGGGTTAAGCAAGGCTGAGTTAGTTTTTTTCATGTTGAGAATTACCAGAACATAACTTGCTTGGTATTTTAATTTTTTTAATTTTATTTCTTGTTCTCCAAAGTTTTGCTAGTTTGTTCTAAGTTAGGTTATGTTCCATTTGTGTTTTATTTGTTTAACATTTCTTTTTATGCTATGTTACCTAACTCAACACTGCCTTTTTGGATTATTTTGCTAGCAAACTGAAAAGTAAGCATTCGCACAGAAAATAATTGGTCCCACCATTTTAGCCACATTCATAAACATGGTATACCAAATAAAAATTCCCAAAACTAAAAAATGATGCCTTATACTGCAAATTTACCTAGGCACCTAGGTAAGTAAGCCTAAGTTGAAGTGTGCCTACCTACTGTAGCATGCAGACTTGTGCTCTACCCAATTTCTTTTAGTCGACTCACATGTGACTCATAGATCTTGATACCTGATTCAACTCATGATTCAGAGCAGGTCAAAATTATTTGATTGGCTCAATTCAGACTCAGAGCCCACAAAGTATGACTTGGCTTGCAACTCAAACAGACTGACATATATTTGTATCAATTCAGATCCGACTCACTGGTATCAGACTCAGGAGCCATATGATTGTGTGCACTATATATATATATATATATATATATATATATATATATAAAATATATATATATAGTGTATGTGTATGCATACGCATACATTATACATGTATGCATATATAAATATATATAGATGTATAGATGCATACATGTATATATATGCGTATATTTTTTTTTTGTGATGCCATACAACAAGCAACGTCGAATGACATCCATGTTCTATAAATTTAAGTCATAGGGAAGAAAGGTGAGGTCATCAAAGCACTCAATCAGACATTTGAACTTTACATGTCTTGACTTGAAATGCTACTTGAGTGTTCACCACAGGCTACCGCTTGATACCAGATTTGATGTTCATGATGTTAGGAACATCATGGCTATCAAGGATGCAGCACATCAAATTACATGGCCCTGAATGTCGCAGTTTGACCCCAGGTCACCAAGGTTGGTTTTACTACTAGAGCATGTCACTATAAGTATCTCAGATGATAAATTATGTATATATATATGAATATTTATATGAATATATATATATATATGAATATATATATGAATATATATATGAATATATATATGAATATATATATGAATATATATATGAATATATTTATGAATATATATATGAATATATATATGAATATATATATGAATATATATATGAATATATATATGAATATATATAGGAATATATATATTAATATATATATGAATATATATATGAATAATATATATATATATGAATATATATATATGAATATATATATGAATATATATATGAATATACATATGAATATATATATGAATATATATATGAATATTATATATGAATATATATATGAATATATGGCATATGAATATTCAAATATATGAACATATATATGAATATATATATGAACATATATATGAACATATATATGAATATATATATGAATATATATGAATATATATATATATATGAATATATATATGAATATATATGAATATATATATGAATATATATATGAATATATATATGAATATATATGAATATATATATGAATATATATATGAATATATATATGAATATATATATGAATATATATATGAATATATATATGAATATATATATGAATATATATAGGAATATATATATGAATATATATATGAATATATATATGAATATATATATGAATATATATATATGAATATATATATGAATATATATATGAATATATATATGAATATACATATGAATATACATATGAATATATATATGAATATATATATGAATATATATATGAATATATATATGAACATATATATGAATATATATATGAATATATATATGAACATATATATGAACATATATATGAACATATATATGAACATATATATGAACATATATATGAACATATATATGAACATATATATGAATATATATGAATATATATATGAACATATATATGAACATATATATGAATATATATGAATATATATATATGAATTTATATATGAATATATATATGAATATATATATGAATATATATATATACATATATACATATTAGCCTGGTCCAAAAAAGGAAAGTTGAAAAATTGTTAGCTCCACAAGTTTTATTTTGTTACACTGTTCATAAATAACATATAGACCAATTTTCAGGAATTATCGTTTAATTTTAGGGGTCGCGTAAAAAGGTGTCTTTTTTCCGACAGATGAGAAACTGAAGGGATGCTAATTTTTGTTCTTCTCTTGCATAGCATAGCTCCTATTTTCTATGAAAACAAAATAACCTTAATAAATAATAATGCTTCATCGTGCCAACTTGAATGACTAAATGAGGTGGGACTTCAACCTGTCCCTCTACAATTCAGCATCTACCCTCTTTCATCAGTCCCCCCTTGGTCGGAGCAGGGAGGCGGCGCCGGTGATTAGCCACGAGGCAGAGTAGGTATTGTTTCTGCTCTTCATCCTTGGTCAGCGATGTGTTGAAGGTGTGGATGAGAGAAACAGCTCCTTCTGCTGCATCGTTAACGACATTCAAAGAACCCGCAGACTTCGGGTTGAGGTATTCCCGCATGAACTCTCCATGAACTTCCTCACACAGGAATCCAACCGCAGGGTAGGGATCCCTGCCCTCGTCCAGATGGCACAGCAGGCTTCACGGGTCTTCTTGAAGCTTTCCGGGAAAAGCAATTTCTGCTTCAGGTGAAAGAATTGTGACATGCGAAGTACGTCACCTCGCGTTGGAAGCCGTGCAGTTGAGAAAAACTCAAGGGGACTCCATAATAACCACCATTCTGGTCCACTTAGCGTACTCGGTGCTGAGGAGGCCATCTGCAAAAGAGAGAAACCAAAGATGAGATTTTGCGCGACCTTTAAATATGCATGACATCGTCCAAAATTTGGCACACAATACAGGCACATATAGTGGAATAAAAATAAACTTGTGAAGCGCACTTCCTTGAAACTTTTAAAATCACCATGTATGTTTGGACCAGGCTAATATATATATATATATATATATATATATATATATATATATATATATATATATATATATATATATATATACTTATATTCATGTATGTATGTATGTATGTATGTATATATATAATTCTCTGATTTCATTAGACACAGGTAAGTATCCTTTCACATCAATAATACTTACTTGTAGTTATTTTCATTGTTTTTTTGTAAATAACTTCAGTACCCCTCATTCTTTATTGACTGGCAGCTGATAATTTGACAATTGTAATGCTAAGCATGAATAATTATGCTGTGTTTTTACTCTCTACTTTGTGTCATGGCATAGTATACACGAAGTATCGGAAGTATATGTATCGGATACATGTTTAAATCATTTGTTCATAACTTGCATTTTAGTCATAAGACTCAAATGACTAAAGACTCAAATCACAAGACTAAAATGACATGCCTTGCAAATGTTTGCTTTTTTGTTTTGTATCTCAAAACAAACATGGGTGTAGCCACAGCACTCTGTTGGCTCAAATAATACTTTCCAGGGCATACACATTTTCTCATTGAAATTAATTCCATGCAGATTTTCAACATTCTATTGTGCTCATTTCAACATCTGACACCTGGAAGAAAAACCATTATTTTAACACCGATGGAGCTCCCTTGCCACTATTAGGTGGCGCGATTTTAAAGAACTGTCACTTCTGATGTGTGATTTTTCAAAGTATCACCAGAAGGAGAATTTGCTGTGTCTATTTTATTTTAAGTCTGATATGGCATTTCAAGAAATACTATTTTTCGGTTTGTATCGGATCCATTCTCAGAAACGGAAGTGGGGCACCTGTTTGTGACATATTGTGTCAGTATACTCCTGCTTCCTTGACTGTCCGCAGCGCGTCGCCTCAGCGCCAGAGAGGACGTCTCTCTTGGAGTAGCTAGACTGGCCACCATGCCGTGCAACCCTGTGCAGATTTGCCTCCTGTGGTGCAGCTGCGCCATATCCGTGCTGGTCCCAGTGCTGGTACCAGTACCAGTCGGCGTTTTGAATGTTCATGCTCTGTTGCAGGAGCCGCTGCCGACACGCCCGGCGGTCAAGCCCTCGTTGGTCAGCTGCCTGCAACGTCGCCTTCACGGCGCGATTGCACCGTTCTACTGCCCCAGATGCTCCCTGTTGGTAGCGTGGGGCCCGGATATGACTTACACCCACACTCTGCAGGTAATTTCTGAGAAAAAATGTATATGTTGTACGTGCCGTTGTCGAACAGCAATTCCCTGGGGTATACTTTGCGTGACGCCAAGACCTCGATAAATTCAATACACGCGTGACAGTTTGACTCCGAGCGAAATCCAGCGTCTACCTACTTGGGAGAAGTCGGATGCCAGGACCACGGCATATCGCTGAGCGTGGGCTGCATCCATAGGTCCAATAAAGTCCAGCCCTATCTTGTTCCAGGCTGCCGCTGGTAAAGGCACTGAATGCATTGGAGTATGTCGAAGTACCGCCGTCTCATCCATACACAGTGGCGCAGACTTCACAGCTCTTGCCTCCACCATCTCGATCAATGCCAGACCACCAATATAGCTCCTGCAGGCGCTGCTCGCATCTGACGATGCTCTGGTGCCACTGATGTGCCAGGCTGGGCAGTCTGAGCGAAGCAGACTTTCTGGAACGATTAGGCAATCGCCGCGCACATCCATACCTCTGCACAGTGAGTTGATCCCTGAGGTGGAAGAATAGCTGAAGGTCAGGCGAGCAGTCGCTCGGCCTACGAGACCACGGACGCGATACCTGATCACGCAACACGATCTTCACTTATAGCCGCCACCAACTCTTCATCCATTGCTGCCGGACGGTCTCTTACTGTAGCGATACATTTGTATTTGTCCTCCACCACTTCTGCCGATTCCGGCAGTCGTGACAACCCATCTGCAGGACGTACACCTCCCTTCACACGCTAAACTGTGAACGAGTACTCCATGAGCCAGTCTGACCACTTTGTTATCCTCATGGCAGCTTGGGCGACACCCGGTGACGTCAGCGGTGTCTGCAATGCCACATGATCAAGTCGCAGACAACTGCTGATTCCAGAGATACTTCCTCCATTTCGCCACTGTCCACACAACCGCCAGCGCCTCTCTGTCATACTGCAGCGCCTCTGGGCTTGGTTTAGCGTACGCAACGTGAATGCTACCACCCTCTCTTCCTCTGAGTTAGGCTGAGACAGCACCCCACCCAGGCCCACATCGCTTGCATCCAAAGTTATGACTGTGGAAGCTGAGGGTCGTAAATGGTGACTCCGCGACTGCCTGGTACAGCACGTCTCCCTTTCAGCACTGCCGCGAGCTCCTCTATCCACTTGAACGGCATCGCCTCCTTAAGCAGCATCCTCCTCGGTGGTTCCATGAGGGTGCTGTATCCAGGCACGAAACGAGAGCAGAACCCCAACAGCCCAGTAGTGACTGGAGCTCTTTCGTCCTGACGCCTAATGTCCTAACGCCCTAGCCCGCTCTGGGCTCACCGAGACTCCCGCTGAGGACACGGTAAACCCAAGGAAGTCCGCAGCCGTCTGTCTCAGCGTGTATTTTCCATGTTTAGTGTTACCCTGTGTTCCCGCAGACGAGTTAGAAAATCTTCCAATCGCTCCTAGTCACCGCACAGACGAGGACATTTCCCGGGTACCTGCACCTGCACTGCTTCAGAATTTCTTCCATCGCCTTCTGAATTGTCATCGGTAAGTCCTTGGTCCCATGCGGACAGCGACAACACGAAAACAGACCTTAGTGACATACAAACGTTGTTAATGGTTGTTACTCGGAGTGTAACTCCAGCTGGTGATTTGCAACTTTTGGGTCCAGACATGACAACACTGTTACTCCTTGCATCTGCTGAAACGTGTTCTGCATCAGTTATAAATTATTCGCGAAATAGGGTGTAATATACCACTTACTGAACACTGAATCGACATCCTTGCAAAAGGGGACGAGTGGTCTAGGGGTAAGATGCTCGTCTCACAATCGAAAGGTTGTGGGTTCGAGTCTCACCTGTCGCTACTCTCCGCCCGCGACCAATCGGCGTGAGAGATTGGCGACGCTACGTGACTGGTGCGTGTTTGTGGAAGTCTTCATGCCTCGTTTCGAAGTATCCCGTCTATAGATATCATACTTTTGCCCATCGTAATGGGATCCGGCATCGTGATAACGAACATCCCGCATCGCAATTCCAGGCGAATGGATTACCTATGATGTGCAATGTTATGTTTTACAATGCCAGTTTATAGAATAGCTGTTTGTATGGTTATCGTTGATATCGTTATCCCCAAATTAGATATCTTTCAAAACACGCAAAACGGGAAGTCATATGTACGCAATTATCTCAAAACTGAGGAGATCGTGATGGACCAAACCTGACACTTCAGATTGGAGGTTTGGTCACGCTGGGAACTATTTCAGCCTGGAGATTTCGTCAACCTGGCACTTGGGTGACCAAATATCCAGCTTCCATATCTCCTCAATTGGCTGCAATTGTGCGACGAACAAAACACGATCAGTCTGCAACAGGGTTCGATTTATACTTCGCAATCCTAGATGTGAAGAATGGGCGCTACATGGCCAATGAAGTTGATGCGCCCTAAAGCCCAAATAACTACAAACTAAACTTAGATGTGAAAAGGAAAATGATTTGCTCGTCTAATCGGATACTTGTTTTCAAAACTGGGACATGATCTCTCTGCACTTTCCAGGGAATCTTGAGAACTCTATCACAGAGCAGCTAATTGTCAAACAGCTCCATTTAACCTTTAAATGAGGAAGGTGGGAGGATAGTATTCTGAATAAGAAAAATGCTTCAACAGGCTATCATTCTAGCCCTGGTCTTCAGCGCTGCTGAGTGTCCAACACCCATTAATGAGCAAAGATTGTTTTTGTGTTTATGTCGGCACCTTGAACAGGTTCAATTTTAGGTAGGATAGGGTAGGATAGTTTGGGGAGGTGCAGGTTAGGTCAAGACGTCTACATGAAGTAAATTCATTAAATCAGGGATGATGTACAATCACTCCACTGATATTTGAGGGCCGCGTGGCATGGACGAAGTGGAATAGACGAGTGGTGCAGTTGCTAAGGTGCATCAATAATCTTAATGAAACTATGGGTTTTAATCCAACAGCCCACTCCGAGTAGAATGTCTTATTCTTCCTTTGCGTGTACACGTGTTTATCCTAACAAGATAATTGCAGCGCCCATACCATCGTCAGTCAAACAGTGAAATGCAAACAAAAGTCAGTCAGAATGACATGCCACGAAGTTCGGTACAAGTGTGATACCATACCGTCCTACGATTCTCATTTAAGTGGTATTGGTATATTTTTATTACGCATTATCCTTTGATATTTCTTTGTCATTTGTCTGCTGTATTAGTATTTACACGACCTATCATTAGCGGATGACTGTACGGCTGAATCCCCTCTCCGTTCAAGTTAGGTCGTGTGTTCCAGTGTTGGTACCAGGTAGATTATCCATCAATATAGCGAGATATCAAATCATATGCACTTTTTTGGTGTTGGAGTCCACATATGCATCTTCTATTGCCGTCAAAATTCACAGTATCCAATGCCTCTTTGAATGTCGGGCGCTGTATGACCGACGCAGTCGATGCGCCCCTAAACTCCAATAACCAACCAACCAACGCTCTGAATGTGTTTTGAAAAGTTGTCCACCGCTGCAACAGTCTCTTTATGTATGTATTCGTTTCTCAGAGGCGGGACTACGGTTCCAACGAATTCGCGACCTTGGAAGCTTTGGCAACATCTCGTGCCAGTGATGCCACCGACAGGCAGCCACCGCCACAACTTCGGGATCATCAGATGACGATTTGGCCTCAGCTGACGGCGCCGACATCAACCAGCCAGGCGATGACGACTCGGCCTCTTCGTCAGCGACTGCCACCGATCCTGCTCCGGTCCCCACCTGCCCGCCAGCCTCTGTCGGCAACTCTCCTGTCTCACCAACAACCGCTGCCGCCATCCAGTCTGCCTCGTCAACCCATCTGGTAGCCGTTGGTGTCAGCCATGGAACTCTGGCCCCTACCTGCCCGCCAGCCTCTGTCGCCAACCCTCCTGCCGTATCATCAACCGCTGCCGCCATCCAACCTGTCCCACGATCAACCAATGACGTCAAGCGACTTGTCCTTCCATCAATGAATCATCCTTTGACCGTTTCCGTCGATCATGCGCCATCTGCACTCCTACCAGTCCGTGCTTACAGCAGTTTTTCCTCCTCCTTAACCGTCCACCACCCGCTGCTATAACCTACCCCGCTACTTCTTCAACCCACCCACCAACCGTCACGACAATCTACTCTGCCCGTCCGTTTGCCAAGCGCCCGAGAACCATATCATCTGTCCGTGCTTCACCGGCACCAGCCTGCCCGCCAGCCAATCCCCCACCACTCATCCTGTCTGCATCAGTTTCGCACTCTTTGCCATTCGTTCGTTCTACGCCGTCTGCGCACATACTGATGGCCCTGATGGCAGCCGTTTTGTCTTGTCCTCAACCCACTCATCAACAAAGCGTGAAGCCATCGAAGTTAGATTTGGGTAGAATGGTGGTCCCGACCTTCATGTATGGTTATAAGTATCGTGTGTGGACATAAATGAAGTGAAAATATTATTGTAACGCATATTTTGATTAATGCCTGTGTAACGCAACTGTGTGCTATACAGTGCGTGTGCGCGCTTGTGCTCGTGCGTGCGCGCTTGCCCGTTTACGTGAATAATGTGCTTGTGAAACATTGATCATGTATGTACTAACCTCGAAAAGCTTTTGTGTACATTCATTGAGTTGTAAAGCATCTGAATCGCTCATTGTTGAGGAGCAAGCTGAGCTACTTGGCGGAAAATTAATGTCACATGTACTATTGGCGGCAAAATTGGCTCGGTAGACTAGGAACCTTCGGCCATGGCATTCAGGCCGGGTGGGGTGTCGTTGCACTTGAATATCCTGCATAGGTACACTGTTCCGCACCACAGATAGGTGTGCGGTGTAGACTATCTATCAGGCGGCTGCGTGGCATGGCTTCACGGAATGTGCATTCCAATCGTTGGCAGAGCAAGCGATTCTAAACTAGATGTCGCACAGGTGGTTCATGAAGTGCGCTGTGCACGTCTTGCTCGTAGCCCGCTGTGAGACCGCCAGTCGTGTGGAGCCGTGAACGCGGGGACACTGCCAGTGATGAACGGTTGGACTCGATCACCCCACCCTGGCACGAGCAAGTCAGCTGATGGGGCAACAAGCATGCCGTGCTATATACGTATTTTTGGTGGTAGACAGGCGACCATGTTTCAGATTCCCACCTCCCGCTCGTCAGTCCTATTTCTAAGCAGAACGGTGTGCTGATTAAGGAATTCGAGCCAAACGTTGTAGAACAGGGCCTTGGTAGCTTGCTAAATGGATGGCAATTTTTCACCCAACCATTTGGTTATTACACACAGACGTGTTATTTCTGCCATGTCCCAATTGTCTCATTAATATCGATAAATGCGCCCTTTTCCCAGTACAGGTGCCATTTTCACCGAGTTGCCCGCCCGATGATTATACACTAGAAACATTTCACGTTGCAGGTTACTGCGCCATGGGGTAGTATCTCGGTTGGGGATAGAATAAATAGTTGGAGAGTCAGTAGCGTTATAGTTAGCGTGCTTCACTTCGAATAGAACGGCTTCGAGAGAAACCAAATTTTTGATCGACTGAATTTCCGACCGTTTGCGGCCAGTAGGCAATAAGGATGGGATTGACGCTCTTAAATATGCTTAGCAGTGCAATGCGTCCTAAAGCGGCCTTGACCCCGTCTCATCTGGTCTATTTCTCTGCACACGTGCCGGAAGCCGTGTGCAATGGTCCATATCGACCGACAGTACATCGACTGACGCACACCTCTTCTCACCACAAGCCGTTTCTGGCTGGCTCGTGGGCGACTCCCGTTAGTGGTTACCCTGTGTCCTCTGTCGGCTAGTGCTGTAGCCATTGTTTTGTTCCGGTTCACTCTTCACGTTTGTTCATGTTGGCACTGTAAGTAGTATTGACATTTCACGCCCATACAGCAATCTGTAGTTGTTGTGGAACATCCGTCACCTTGCCTGTACACGCTTGACAAGTGTCCGTACTCATTATGAATCGCTTCCCTATATTGTGCTATATGCAGCATTTGTCGTTCACTATCTATCCTGTCTATCCTGGACCACGTGTCATGAAACGACGAAATTATAAAGAATCACGAATGTACGGCAACTATGCCGTGCATTCACATGTCGCAACTTAGTACTTTCGTAGATTGGTGAACTACTTGGTGAAACAAGGTCACGGGCTACTTTTGCTCTCGGAACTGATTTTACTGTGCAAATGCATTTCACGAATTTGTGAAGTATACTCTGGTGTACCCGAGTATATCCAAGCAACATACAAATGCCCAGTACTTCAAGTTGCGCAGTGAAGGGGCTTCATGTATAACGCACAGTGGATGGGCGGATCCTGACTTGCCCATAGAATCTCGAACAGTAAAAGGCTACAGACACGATGTGTTCAGTATAGGTGGGGATAACGACAGGGCCACTTCTAACAATATTTGATTGGGGGAGGGGGGGCTATGATTAAATTCAATGTGGCCAAGTCCTGGTCTTTCGAGCTGTCCTTCCCCCATAGTAGTGGCTAAGCAATGGGCAATTTTACATCACGGGGGAAGGTTCGTACCCCCAAATGGGAGGGGGTACGAAACCAAAGTTAACTCAAATGTCTTTCAAAGGTTAAATCAAATGTTAAAGGAGGCCCCGGATGACTAAAACTCTTAGACCGGGTCGCCAAGGTGGCGGTAAAAGAGATTTAACTTTGGAATGAGTGGACGAGCATGAAGCTACGATCACGACCTGTTAGATATTGACATCATCATATTTGTACAGCAAATGGTTTCAGAACGACATGAGAAATTTGGCGTCATCAGCCCTGGTCTGCATCTGCAGAGCACTTAGCTTTATGCTGGTTGGTTCATCTAGTGGACTACCTTTTTACACACAGAAATCACAAAATGAAATTTGGTACTTCCTTCATATATATTGTCATCATAAGATGCACATATTGGTTGTTATTTTCATTTGCATTGTCACACCTCCACCCCACCCCCACCCACACATATATGCGCGCACACACACACATTCGTATATCGATTATTTACACCAATATACACCCGTGCACGCAGACCCTACGCACACACTACAATCACATTACAAGGCAACTGGGCAGTGAACTACTCAGTAGTGGGTATGTCCCTCAGCAGCGCTTATACACTCTTCCATCCGACTGTGCACGGAGGCAGCCAGCCGCCGAAAATATGCAGTGCGGACTCGGAGTTCTTCCTACTTCCGCGCCACCGCTTGCTCCGCTCCCAGCTGACGAGCAGGAAAGCGCAGGTCCCTCCTCCAGCTCTCTTACCATAATGCTCCAAACATTTTCAATTGGATTCAAATCCGGTGACCTGGCTGGCCACTCAATGGCACGAATCTGTGGACGACATGCTTGTTCCACTCCATCATCACATGATTTACATCTAATTACACATGCCGAAGACTATATACACAATGCGATGCATCATGCATCATCATCCACAAGAGATCCCACAGCTGTCCATTAGGTGCATTTTGCTGTATAATGCAATTGAATTCACAGACATGCATCTGCATATCAATAATATATATATATATATATATATATATATATATATATATATATATATATATATATATATATATATATATATATATATGTATATATATATATATATATATATGTATACATATATATATATATATATATATATATATATATATATATATATATATGTATGTATATAATATAGATATGTAATATACATAATATATATGCATATATATATATATATATATATATATATATATATATATATATATATATATATATGCATGCATACATGGATGCATGTGTGTGCCTGTGCATGTGCGCAAGCGT